>KK117603.1:134168-212311 GCA_000611955.2 Stegodyphus mimosarum | reverse complement strand
AATCCAGCTTCACGAAGGCCGATGATTCTCCCTCGTTCAAACTCTGTAAGTTGTTCAAATCTCGCTCTCTTTCCTCGACGAGGCATAAGTACAGATTGAGTTAACGTTTACCACTAGCAGATAACCACCGATAACCATACACGCCTCGCTACAGCCGTCTATTTATTCGGATCCATCAGCCGTTCAGAGGGCGCTGCTCAGCATACGCATGCGCTACGGATTTGCAATTCTAATCATTTGCATATCATGCGCTACTTTGCATTTCCTGAAAATTTCAGCTCACTCGCGTAAGTCCTTCATGGTGTTGCAATTTTCACAAACGTGAGTGTATATCTAGAAATCTCTCGCAGAATAGAGCACACGCTGTATAATTCGCAAGCAAAACAAACTGAATGAATGAATGAAAGTTAATGTATTACTTTCTTCCTCTAGAAAAAGCAGTGAGAATTAAATAATTATTAAATATATCTATTTCCAAGCCATTAAAAGAAACAAATGTTAGATTGCTTTTATAAACGAAATTTATAACCACTCTTCACGAGCGCAGCTATAAATATCCAGCTGTCAAAAAAAGGTAAATAAACGCCTCGATCCTGACTTTTGAAAATTGGGCTGCGGTTCTTCCTCGATAACTTTCGTTCTAGTGGGAATTTTTTTATGCGGTTTGTTTTAAAATGTTCCTATTAATCGCCTCTTTCATATAAAACAATAAAAAATGATTTTTTTTTACCCTCAAAGGGTACCTGACCCCTTAAACAAGAATTCTAATCTGGGAAATAAAGATGGAAAAAAGACACCATCGTCTACTGAAGCCGCTAACCGATATATTTTGATTTCTAAATCAACGTCATAGACTTATTCATTAATAATTGTATAAAATTAATTCCAAGTCCGTCAGATCCTATTAAATTGACAAACGAGTCACCACTCTGTCTAATATGACACAATAAAATCTAGTGAAGTTTTTAAATAAACCTTTTTATTAAACGGAAATTCAAATAGAAGGTTCCTCTTGTGGTTACAAACAATACCACCACTTGCTAGTAGTAAGATGGTTCAATTTTAATGGCACAATGTTAAGTCCGTTAGCTAATTGCTAATGCAGAATAATAATTGTCAGAGCTTTGCGATAGAAAGTGAAGTTGCAAATGCCGTACCAGAAGCTCTATCTCCTAAACATCCAAAATCCTCATTTTAAATACTTTTTAAACTCATTTGCTTCCTGGCGAGAGCTCACGGAAAGTAGGAGTTATAGTAAAGATCAAAAGCATACAACTTGGTTAATTAACATAAAGTGCCTTATTGAGTGAGTACATTGACAGTCAATTTGATCTTCACTATTTGCCTTTTATTTCAAACTAGGCACACTTTCATAATAAATCTAATCACTTTTCAAGAATTTTTATTTCCTAGACCAGCTCCTTAGAAAGACTGCTTTCACGTAAGTATCTCTCTCTTATTTAGGGTGAGGTCTGGATGAATATATCTTTGATAACACATACCAAGAACTTTATAAAACACAAAGGTTGAATTAGAAAGAAGTGGACAACACATCGATAACTTAGAATTTTTTACCTAAGATATAATCACAATATCTCAACGTAACCTCCTGCCATGTCTACCACCTTCTGGTTAATTACTGAAAGGCGCCCAGTGAAGAAATAGAAATAGAAGCACCATCAGCACTTCCATTTCTATTGATAACACGCAATGAGCACTCTAAAGTACCTTTAACTCTTAGTGTTGTAAAGAATTAATCGCAGGGTTCATTCAATTTAACGATATGATCATAGTTCACACGGACTAATAACTGCTGAGTGTGGCTGAAGATGCAGTATCTTTCATCATTACTACGACAGGATATCCGACTTATTTGTCGCATTACTTTGCAGTCATTATCGTGAAATTTGAGGGGATTCGTCACCTGAAGTAGCATTCTACGTCCAGAACTCAAAGGAAAACTAAAATTCAGCTCAAATGACACTGAAACTTGGATACGACTGAAGCTGAACCCAAACCTCCGGCTTAAGAAAATTGCCCTACTACATGTGCACGTGCTATGGAGAACTTTCAGCATCTTTCATGTTTGTAAAGAACTGTGGTCGGCTTTTTATCGCTAACTCCCATAAAACTATGTTCTTTTTGCCGAGAGCGCTAAGTTTTATTATTTCTGTATTTCGTCTGTCAGATGGATTAAATAGTATACTACAAAATGTTTACGTACACTGCTGGCCACCCAAATTGCAACAAGAGATATCATAACAAAATTTATTTAAAAGATAATATGTTGACCAAGTATCAAATGATTAAATTTATAGACTTCTGTGAAGTGTGGTTCCTTCCAGAATCAGTAGCCGGAGAAGCCGCCATTGTTGGAGATCACCGCTGCCACACGCCTCGGCATTGATTCAAAGAGACTTTCCATGTATTCTTGGGGTACAGCAGAACAAGCAGCTTCCACACGTTGCCAAAGTTGGTCTGGTGTGGCAGCTTGGGATGTAATCTGGGCCAATCGTTCAGCAACCATGGACCCCATGTTTTCTATCGGCGAAAGATCCGGAGAGCGAACCGGCCAGGGAAGCAATTCAATCTGGCGATTGACCGAGAACCCTTGGACAATTCGTGCCACGTGTATTATCCTTCTGAAATATGGCTGTCGGCAAACCCTGAAGGTAAGGAAAGACAACCGGCTCCAACACCTTGAAGATGTAGCATTGGCTGTTTAAAGTACCGACAATGCGTATATAGAGGAGTGCGAGAGTTATATCCAATACCGCCCCATACCATAATACACGGTGCAGGACCAGTGTGGCGGTGCATAATGCAGCTGTTCAGCATCCTCTCTCCACGGTGTCTCCAGACTGGAATCCGACCATCGTGGTGTTGTAGACAGAAGCGTGACACGTCAGTAAAGACAACTTCATTCCATTCTGCCATCCACATCCTTCTTTCATCACACCATTGGCGGCGGAGACGTCTGTAGTACTGCGTCAAGGGTAGACGAAGCAATGGACGCCTTGTGCACAGAGTACTCTGCTGTACAAGGCGTCGAATGATATCCGCAGACACTGGATGATGCGTTACAGACTGAATGTGCTGTGCTATGGTTCGTGATGTGACTGCGCGATCCGTCACTGTCATGCGCACAATGTTCCTGTCATCACGTGAAGTGGTGCACTGAGATGGATGCGATCGAACACGTCGGTCCGTTGTACCCTTCTGCATCCAACGGTCACATATCCGCATTACAGTCGTTTGGTTTCGTCCACCACGACTACCGATTTCCCTGGAATATTACCACACTCTCGGTAGGCTACTATCCTTCCTCTGTTGGACTCGGATACTTGATCAAACGATGATCGCTGTTTACTTCGAGGCATAATTGATCGTTTTTTTTTTGAAAAAGCCACAAGAAAAACACAATTGCCGAACTTGAAATCGTCGAAATCTCCAAGCCTTAAATAGCGCTTTGAAGTGGCACCACAGGCGCGCGTGATGTGCGTCTGCGCTGAAATTCTAATCATTTGCATATCTCAGCTCCGCTAATGCATGTGGTAAATTTCATGTTATTTGCATGCTTCTTTCAGGGTGTTGCATTTACGGTGGCCAGCAGTGTACTTCGAGGAACGTTTCTTGGTTGAAGAGATATAATATCAAACTTTTGTTTTATAAATTAAATCCCAACTTAAGATGAAATCGCTGAGGTTAGAAAATCATCTCTCAGATCATCTGTGGTTCTACTACGGCTTTACTACTAAATCGCAGTATGTATTACCGAACGTCATTAAAGGAAATTGCAAATATCATGATCAAAAGCTACTGTTTGGGAAACGCATAGGCAAGTAGTTGTAAACTTCCACTTACGGTTTTTGCTTCAGAGCTGAGTCTCATTGAATTTTTATGAATTTGCCTTGTGAATGCGCTATTACTTTCTCAATATTGGTTAAAATGGGCCAGAAAATACTAAGAGCTCTTATTCGATAGGTCTATGCTAAAAGTTGAGCTTCTTGGCACATGGTTTGTACACTTGTCATCTTAAAGGATAATGACAAAAATAAAATGTAACTCATACTTAATGAAAAATTATTAATACAAATTTTTATAAAACATTGGTTAACATAAATTACAATGTCTAATAACTGATTATTTGTAAAATATTGAAATTAAAACCAAATTTATGGAAACTGGAAAATGATGGAAAAATTAATTCACTTCTTGGGAAAGATTTTTCTCTGTAATATAATATATGGTCAACTCGGACAGATAGGCATACCTCACATTTTCATTTCATAGACCTTTACCAAAGTATTGATCAAATCTTGTGGAATTGCAATCTTCTAGTGCACCTTTGAGCTTCTGGAGGGTCAAGAAGCAATTTGCAGCTCTGAAATTTGGCGCCCTAATGCATCCGACACATGCTAAATCAGGTTCAAGTCCAGTGAGTAAGGTGGCCAGTCCATTCGAATGATACCTTCTGTTTGCAAGTATTCTGAAACCACCTATGCTCGATGAGGCAGAGCATTGTCATCCATTAGCAAAATCAACACTACTCCTGAATACTCTAACCTGGGATTCCAGTACCTTGTCCACATACCTCCAAGTGGGTACAGAACTTCATTGAAAGACATGCAGCTCGGTGCGGCCATTTGTTTGCGGTCGCGGGAATGGGGTATTTCATAGACAACGAAAGCTAAGTTGCGTGTTCCTTCTTTTCTTCAGATCAAAACACGTCTAGAATTTTTGTTTAGACTATATCTGGACTCTTCAGCAAACAATACTTGGGCCTAGTCGTTTGGTCTCCGTCGAACATGACGACAGCACCAGTTTAAAAGGGTCCCTCTTGGAAGTTCGAGTGAGAGGAAAACAAACCACTGTTTTTTTTTTCTCGCATACAGTCTAACCTCGTTAAGCATTAGTGTAGTAGCAGAACGGCTATTCGAAGACAAAGGCAGAAAACGTTCATCTGATGCAATTGTTCTTGGTAGCTCTTGCCCAGGCTGTCTATTAACTGATCCAGTGCTTAAAACGCGGTTCCAAACTCTTGATACGACACTTTGAGGAATATGCAAATCTTGGGCGACCTCCGTTTGTGTTCGAGCTTTCCCCAGTCTTGATCTTCACTCAAATGATGCCTTTGAGGCATAGCTACTGAATACTGATCACTCTCAAAAACCGCATTTGCTTTCAACAACACTATAGACCGGTTCCAACATGCGGCCTTTGCACACCATATTGTCAATCACAGAATTCGCCTATTTCCGGAGCTAACATATGCTAAAAAGTGCAATTTTGTGTTCAATTGTATTTAATTAACATGAATAATTGCAGCATTGTACACTGATTGCAACATTAACTTATTGAGCATATTCTTTTTCCTCTTTATCCTTTAACGTTGATGACCACTGTACAAATCAGACTAGTTTCTGTTACTTTCTAAGAGCAAAGCGAAGGCCGAATACCGCTTTGACGTAGTTATATTACATATTTTGGCCGATACTGTCCCTTAGTTTATAGCAATCATTATATTAGAGATGCGTTTCGACATTATATAATACATTCAAAGGTTTAAGTAACAGCTGTTAGTTAAACCTTTGAATTGTGCTGTGTATCACTAACAGTCATGTGAAAAATGCGATAATTTAAAGCAACTCTAAATGTTGTACAAATCTGATGAGAAAATTATTTTGGAAATTTGGAATTACTGTCTTGAACTGCATTTCATGAAATAAGAAACAAACTGAATAGTAGCCACGAGGATGGAATTCAGTAGCTTAGTTTTCTTTCGTTGGTGAGCATTTAGCTGACTTAGGCTTGTCGACTACTAAGGCCCAAAATGGTGGCCATTTTATTGTAAAAGCACCTAATATTGGGCCACCATTACCTTTTATAAAGGAACGGACAATTAAAGCGATGCCTTCCGCGGGATTCCAGCCCGAGTCCTCCTTTATTACAGTAGGCTTCCCTATCTACTATACCGTCTGAGTGGCTCAACAGCTCAGTAATTCTTTCATTAACCTCTTGCATAAGTTTCGGTTCAATGAATATTCGAGGACGCTTCGACCCTGCACATCCGTACCTTAGGAAATAATCCCAATTCGAAATCACCTCCATACGAGCCAGCTCCTATCAATCACTTTATCGATCATCGCTACCTTAAATTTTGAATTTCCTTTACTGGTAATGTGAATCTGCCTTCTGCATTGGGAAATATTGCTAACCAGTTTAAAAATACGAATATAACAGTAGCATACACTCTTAGCAAAAAAAAAACAACGCACCAAGAAGGAGTTATCCGAATGGTACTAAAATCGGCAGAAGTGATGTACATGTACAGAAAAACAAATGATTACACTTTGAGAAAAATTGGATGATATATTGAAGTGTTAGAGCTTCACAAAGTGAAAAAGTCAGTAACGCGTTTGTCCACCTCTGGCCCTTATGCAAGCAATTATTCGGCTTGGCATCGATCGATAGATGTTGTGGATATGCTCCTGAGGGATATCGTGCCAAATTCTGTCCAACTGGCGCGTTAGATCGTCAACATCCCGAGCTGGTTGTTGGGCTCAGCCCATAATGCCCCTAACATGCTCAATACGAGAGAAATCCGGCGAACTTGCTGATCAAGGTAATTTTCGGCAAGCACTAAGGCAAGCAGTAGAAACATGTGCAGTGTGGGGGGCGGGTATTATCTTGCTAAAATGTAAGCCCAGGGGGGCGTAACATGAAGGGCAACACAACGGGCCTTAGAACTTCGTCGACGAACCGCTTTGCTGTAAGGTTGCGACGGATGACAACGAAAGAGGTCCTACTATGAAATGAAATTGCACCCCAGACCATCACTCCTGGTTGTCGGCCTGTCCGCCGGAAGACACTCAAGTTGGTATCACACCGCTGTCCAGGGCGTCTCCAGACTCGCCTTCTCTGGTCATTGGGGCTCAGTTCAAAGCGGGTCTCATCACTGAAGACTATTCTACTCCAGTCAGTGACATTCCAGTACAAATGAGCCCTACACCTCTGCAAATGGGCTTGACATTGTACAGAGGTCAATGGTAGTCGGCGCAAGGGGCTCCGTGACCACAGCCCCCTTTCTGTGAGCCATCTATAAATGGTCCTTGCGGTCACTAAAGCACTAGTTGCACGTACAATCGATGATAATGATGCATCTGGGGATGTGAGTGCCGCTCTGACGATTGCTCGGTCTTCACGTTCTGTCGTTTCTCTAGGCCTACAGCTTCCGTCTTGACGCTGTGTGCGACCATGTTTCACCCATTCCTTCCAACATCGTCCAATAGTGGCATCGCTCCTGCTCAAATGTCGAGCTATTCGCCCATAAGACCAACCGGCTTCTTTCAGCCCAACTAAACGACCTCTCTCAAATTCTGTCATCCGCGCATATCGTTCGCTCATCTGTATGCGAGGCATAGTTACTGTCTACCAGAGTACACCGAATGAAATTCGTGAAGAATTTATGACTTGGAATGGTAATTTCTCCTCTTAAATATCGTGCCATTTGCGCAGATCAGATGCGCTGTAGCGACAACCGTTCATTCATTGGCAGCCAAAATGTAAAATTTTGCATTTTCCGTCGAAACCTGTATGCATATCAATTTGTGTTCAATTTGCTTTATATGTTCTTGGTGCGTCGTGGTGCAGCGTTTTATTGTCTAAGAGTGTATTTACATCTTCTTTAAAACTTTCGTTACTTAAGCATACACATAACATTTATAACATACGTTTGTGACCGTCAGGTATTATACCTCACAAACGTATGTATGACTTTCGATTAATATGAATGTTTAGTAGAATTTTTACAGATTTCATGGCCTGCGAACTTTATGATTTTTATTTTTAGTGCAATTGTATTTTACTTTAAATTCAAATTTTAATTCCTATTCTGTATAAGATAAGAATGTTTGTAGTTATCGCTATTCGGAAAAGAAGTACATTAAATCTTTCGATAAGGAACTCCTCTGTTGTCCTTTGGTAGCAGGCTGCGATGGCCTAACTAACTTCAACTTACGCTATTGTCACCATAAGGGAATGTTATATGATAACCGCAGGTACTGGCCTTTACCTGCTAAATTGTGGGGTTTTACTTATTTAATTCAGTGTTTAAACCTTTAACCCCACAAACACTAATAAGCGAATAACCGCTTAAGCGTGTGAATAGAGATGTAAGTCTTGTGAAGGTTTGGCGGAGCGTAGTAATAGCTTAGAGAGACGTAGCCAACAGGCAAACGCGCGCTAGTCAGGAACTCAGGCTCTCTCTCGAATTCGGTGCAACATCGACTTAAATACTACTCTTTACTCATTTGCACTAACTGCGTTTCTGAAAGTACATTCTGGTAGGAAATTGTAAACTGAAACTAGAATGATAGGTAAGACGCATAAACTTAAAATAATTGTTAATAAAATTAGGATAAACCTTACAAACTTCTGATGTGTAATTGAGTGCTCGTTCTGCTTCAAGTACTGCCACATATAACGTTTCCAGCTTGAGTCTAATGAAATCGAAACTAAAGGTAAATCTTTTAAGTTGCTAATACTCATTAAATCATGTATCGCATGAGAAACTAATTTTTTATTTAACTTCAAAAGATTTCATTAGTTATGAATCATTCAAAGAGCATGTAATTAAGTTTTCTAAACTTTTGAAGCTATTTCAAATTTCAATTATGACTCATCTTGCATCACAAATATCATTCATAATTAAAATGAAACTGATATTCTGTTTTTTTTTAAACCAGGATTGCACACAAGACTTGGTTAGGGAATATAACGCCAAACAAATGTGTGAACAACCCTGAAAATCCTTTCTCATAAATAGGCCTATTTAAAGAAGAATTGTCAAGAAAAATCACTATGTGTTTTCTAAAATTGTCGTGATGTTCTATGGATAAATTTACAGTCAAACATAATAAAATAATAAATCAAATTTTTGAAGATAATACTTTGTTTTATAGTTGATTTTACATATGTGCATTAAAGTACAGCGTTTAATGTTAGAAATAGCGAAACCAAAACATGCACAACTTAAGTTGTGGATATCTGCGGCTAATTTATGATATTAGAAAACTATTATAAAAACAATTAAGGATACAAAGATTATAAAAATTATATATTAGACTTCTAGCCATTAAAATTGCTGCACTTTGAAGGAGGCTGACGACAAACATGAAATTTACGAGAAATCAAGAACATACTGTAGGATAGGCAAGTTCTTTGCACTATACGGCATACCTACACCACAGGCAAATATGTTAACATCTTAAAGCAATATAAAAAGACAGAGATAAGAGTCAATGTTTCATTCGGAAATTGTATTTACTCACTCTTTCTTGGTGTTTGATGACGCGTTACGCTCCATGTAAAAAAACAAATCTCATCCAACACATCTTAGAATATATCGTGAGAGAATGGTAGCCAATCGAAAGCACAGACAGTTGTACCACGCAATTTCTGTTTAGGTTGGTAAAGATCCAATGACATTAATGCAAATTTGCCATTTATAGGTTTAGGAGGGCCAGTCAGAGTAAATGTGCGGAATCTCAGCAGTCTCAGGCTCCACTGACAGTGAAGAAAGATACTTGGTCCGCACCGTTGTTAAGGCTCGTACAGCTACGTGACGCACTGTTTGTCATGAAGTGAACTGATCTGCACAGCTACGTGACGCACTGTTTGTCACGAAGTGAACTGATCTGCACAGCTCCAAGCATCAATATCCATCGTTCCGGAGCAAACAAACTTAACTTTCTTTTAGAAGAGGCCTGGTTAATCCGCAGCCTGGTTATTTCACACGCACACATACCGATTAATCAGTAGTAAACTATAGTTCAATGAAATTTGGAATTTTTGAAATTTTATGTTTTGTTAACTCTACTTCAATACTTTGTGTTCCCCAAAACTACGAGGCTAATAAATCTACGTCGTTTCACTAACAAAATAAACAAATAAATGTACAATAGCACTGCAAATGGAGAAAATGTTATAAATAAAAGTAAAAGGAAAATATAAAAAAACTTAAAAAACTAATAAAATAATTAGAACTCAATAATCTAAACTGAGATGGAAATTCCGAAAATCAGAAACCGTTTCTTCAGTTCCAAAAAGTTCAGAAAAATTGGTGGCTAAGATACACACAAGTGCTTTCCTCGTAACCTGAAGTATCTTCATGTGCTGGGCATGAATGCACTCAAGAAGAATATACTTCTTATTTTCACCGCCGCTACCGCAGCTGTACAAAGCACGTTTTGCATTTGGTGGTTCAATGTGTTTAATGGTGCACCAAAAAGGCTTTGGAATAAAACAATAACATTTATTTACAAGAAAAATATAACAAAATCAAATAGTTGATAATATAGTATTAGGCATCTCTGCCTTCCGCGTCTTACACTATTAGCACCCTGCCTATCACTGGCTAATAGAGCGTACACAATGCCCTCTAGCCGAATGGCGCGGAAATTTTATAACACTCCCCACCTGAACTCACTTGAGTTCACTTATCATTGATTCCAACGAAATTTTCATTCAGAACCACTTAAAGTTATATAAAGAGAAACAGACATAGAATATTAGATCAAATACAAAGCAACAAAATTGTTCTCAATCTCTTGATATATAAACGCAAATTATACTTCTAAATAAAATTTGTTCAAATATCAAGCTTTAAAAGCGACGCTGACTGCCGTACCGGGTTCGAATCCCAGAGAAGGCATGGATTTTGTAAATGTATATTTACTTTGCGGCATGCGGCACTCTAAATACGCGGCGAGCCGAAATCTTCTCGAGAGGCTGTTGGTAAGGGAAGAGGGTTGGCAGACCCTCGGACCGGTCCCGCCAGGGTGCTCTGTATCAAAATTGGGACGGAACTGAGCAAAGTCGTACTGTCAGGTGTATGGTGCTCAAAACTCTTGCTAACGACGGGCGCAATCTTACCACGAAGAATTCCGTTGACTTGTTCTGATGTTACTCTCAGACATGTGAGATAAGTTACAACAACACAACGCAACTATCATTAATACCCAGAAAGAAAATTAATAGTTTTTGACTTCAAATGAAACTAACATTATTAAGGAATAGTTTCCAAATTATAAACAATTTGTACTGAGCATTTTTTATTTTTTTAGGAGTTTGAATAAGAAGAGAATGAATTATTCCGTCTCTCCCTGGATACAGATCTAAACATTTTGCCACATATTTCTGGCATAAAGCTCATCATTAATCCAAATATTATCATTCACCTTAAGTGAAACTATTTTACTTTGGTTGTGGAGAAATATAAGCTAATCTCAAATTAACTGAATACTCCTTTCTCCACCTGTTCCGAAAGTAATTCAAAAGAGTTTGCTGATATTTATATTTCTTTGCTAAATAATTTCTGCTAACATTCAGACTTTCATTTTTATGTTTTATTATAGGTAAAGACACCAATCTTTTATCAATGAGAAAATAAGTTGGGGTGAACAGAAAGGTTTCTGAGAGTTCGTTGCACAGATAGCTTTAGGCCTAGAATTAATCACGGCTTCAGTTTCTAAGAAAACAGTATTGAATTCTTTCAGAGGAAGAGATGATCATCCAACAATTTTTTAAGCAAGTTTAAGGATTCGTATCTGTCCCTCATTAAAACATCCCTACCATTTTCAACTATAACATTCCAAATAATACCTTTAGAAGCAAACATATTTTTACTTTGATCACGATCTATTTGTTTCCACCACTTTCTCAATTTACAATTGGCTTTTCTGAAAGCTTTTCCATTATCAGAATATATAAGTGCATAATCCTTGACGAGAAAAAATACCGTTGGAATCTAAACAAAATAGAATCAGTACTTACTTTCAAATGTAATTCTAAGTAGATACCTCTCATCAGTGCGCAGCTGAATATAAGTAAATAACTCTTTGAATCAAAATCACAACAAAAAAGGGACCAGCGAAGTCCGCACCACATATATCAAATGGTGGATGCTCTTGGATTCTGTGCGGCGGTAAAGCGGCAAGTACCTGCGTTCCAGGTATTATTTTGAACCGTGTGCAAATACGACAGTTATTTAGCACATTTTTCACAAACTGACGATCTTTAACAATCCAGAATTGTTCTCGTAAATATGTTAAAAATGTATTAATACCTGAATGGTATATTTAAGCCAAGGATAGTTGGCTCTCATATCATTACTTGAGAACTGCAAACATCCCTTCAAACAAATGGACTACGAGTGAAGCGGTCTAGATACCCAGGCAGGGGCTCATCAACACACACAACTTGTCAGGATCCTCCCAGCCGATTCTCCTCTAGTAAGATCCACAGGTTTTGCCGGAGCCTTTGCAATGGTCCCAACATTCTGGTAGAGACAGTGACTGCTCTTGAGCCACTCTGTAGGAATCAAATGGTTTCCATTGTTTAGATGATCCTTTCAACCAATGAAGGACAATTGAAGAGTCACCACATAAGAAAGTTCGTTTCGCAAAATCAGGAAAGAGACCTTGTAAATAATTTCAAGTGCAGCGACATGATTACTTTGTTTTGTTTTCACTTGAAGACGAGGAAATGGACTGTATACACTAATAATAAACAAACACTTTAATATATTATCACTTTTAATATGAAGTAAGCCGTCCACATGACGACTGCACACTTGTATATTTTCATTAAAGAATACACAATAGCATTTTCTTACACTATTAATCACCATAAGCAGATGACGTTTCGAATACACTATAAAAAAAGCAAAAAGAATTCTCAATACCAAGACGACCATATGACATCACACGGCCGTAACGCCATCTGTTGCAGTCTGGATACACTAAAATTCTTGAAGTATAAAAAAGTAAACATAGCCCCCGGCCTTGAAGCCTTCTAAGGGTTCAAAAAAAGATAAAGCAGTTAAAGTACATAGCATAAACAATACAGAAAAAAATTAAAAATTTAACCAAAATTACAGTTCAATGATATGAGAAAAGTCATTAGTTCATAGTTCACATTTTATCATCACTAAGAATGAGACACAGTTTGGTCACTGCTCTTTTAAAATCACCAGCGGCTGTATATACTGTAGCCACTCGTAATCAATTATCACTACCCGGATGAATTTGGACAATTCTTCTGATTATCCATTGGTTTGGAGGCAATAGTTCGCTTTTAACCAGAACTAAATCACTACATTTTAGATTTAGAGACTCACGAAACCATTTAGCACGTTTTTGCAGAGTTGTCAAATACTCTGCACACCATCGTTTCCAAAAATGTTGCAGAAGTTGTTGAACTAAAGACCAACGTTTAAGTCTGGAAGACTTAAAATCACTCAAGTCAGATTCAGGAATAGAAAGCAAAGGTGCTCCAATCAGAAAGTGACCTGGAGTCAATGCACTAAGGTCGTTTGGATCACTAGACATCGCGCATAGAAGACGTGACGTCATACATGCTTCTACTTGTGTAAGCACTGTCAAAAATTCCTCATAAGTTAGAAATGTGGATCCCAACACTCGTTTAAGAGGAAATTTCATGAATTTCACATTAGATTCCCACAAACCACCGAAGTGAGGGGATGTCGGAGGATTAAACAACCATGTTATTCCTTCTGAGGTAATGAAATTAGATACATCATTGCTTTTCTCGATTCAAGCTACACTTTTATAGATCTCCTTCAGCTCCTTACTAGCACTTTTGAAGTTAGTTGCCCAGTCACTCAAACGGTTTGAGACGGTTTGAGACGTCGGGCGATAAATCTTTTTAGAGCTGCCAAAATCGTTGAAGTAGATAAGTAACTAACGAACTCCAAGTGTACAGCTTTTGTAGAGAAGCACACAAAACTGGATACATAGCACTTGTAAGTTCTTACTCTTCTCCCAACTTGGAACTTAATTGTATATGGACCAGCATAATCAATACCGGTAACTGTAAATGGTCTTGAATGTTGAACTCTGGGCGAGGGTAAATCACCCATTAACTGGCTCACAGTCTTGCCTCGATTTCTAATACAAGGAATACATCTATGAATTATCTTTCTCACAACATTTTTTACCGATAGGATCCAAAATTGCATCGTAAAATGCTTATCAATAACTCTTCGCTAGCATGCAAATAAGTAACATGGTAATGAGTTACGATGAGATTCGTGACATGTCCTTCTTTTGGAAGCAAAACAGGATGTTTGCTATTTTCAGGAATGTCTGCATTTTTCAATCGACCGCCTACACAAATGACCCCTTTCTCATCAAGGATGGGTGTTAACTGTATTACTCGACTACGCACACTTTTTAATTCTTTCGATGTTTTTAAGCAAGACAGTTCTTGAGGAAAATAAGATTCTTGTACACTTTATAATATTATTTTGGTAACTAACCTTATAAGGTATATCTCCCACATTCTTAGCGTGCCTTCGTGGTGTAATGGTCAGCACACTGAGCCGGTATTTCAGAGGTCCGTGGTTCGATTCCCGGCGAAGGAATTGCATATTTTTCATGTCTCCTGCTTCTAAATTAACCTAATGTTCTTAAACTGGCGCCCGAACTAAAAAGGTTGTGGATGATGACTCTCCACACCCAGGATTTGGCGACTAGGTCCCCTAAAACCCTAGTCGCCCTTTAAAAAGGGGAGTATATAAGGTATATCTCCCACATTCTTAGCGTGCCTTCGTGGTGTAATGGTCAGCACACTGAGCCGGTATTTCAGAGGTCCGTGGTTCGATTCCCGGCGAAGGAATTGCATATTTTTCATGTCTCCTGCTTCTAAATTAACCTAATGTCTCTACAACCTAAGCTCATCAGTTGTCAGCAAACCTCTCAAACGGTTTTCAGCGGAGTTTCAAAGTTATAAATGAATCTAAGACACAAAGCAATTATACGACGAAGTTTTGTCCAAGACGAATACCGTTTAAAAATATCATTTTCCTTTACTGTACAATACACTGAAATGCACTTTTTCTTTGATCTCTAAGAACGTTTTCATAATCTACATCAGCACAAAGATGTTCACTTTCAGGACAAGTTTCAAAATCACGCGAATTTAATAACCAAGTAGGTCCTAAACGCCAGGGCTCACAATTAAAAAATTCAGCTGGTAGCATACCTCTTGTACCTAAATCAGCTGGATTCAGCTTTCCATTGATATACTTTCCATTCCACTTTAAATCAGGAATTGTGTTCTGTATTTTGGCAACACGATTTGCGGCAAAAGGAACCCAACGGTATGGTTCTGAAGAAATCCAAGACAGTACAACAGCCGAATCTGTCCAAGAAAATACATTACGTATAGGAAACTCTAAATGCTCTAACACAGATTTAAGTAAATCTGTAAGGTTTTAGTTAAACTAACCAAGTTTTATTTTAATTTAAATCTTTCTATCTCCTCTCTGTTTCAACTTCCCGTCAGAAGAAGCGCGCGTTTTCAGCTTATGCTAATTTTGAAGTACAGCCAAGTACTATTTAAACCAGAGGTAGAAACCTCTTAATGTGAGAGAGCTTTAGTCTCAGATCACGGTCACTCTCGTTCGCTCAACGTTCGCCTGACCAGCTAGCAGTTAAAATTTATAAGCCATAGTGCTTGCTACGTGATTGCATATTGAAGCAATTTGAAGTGCGCTAGTATTAGTATATCTTGCTACGCACCAGTTAGTGAGATACCAAACTCCGCGATTTGCTCTGCGAAGCACAGTTGAATTATATTTCTATTTTAGGTTTAGTTTTAAATTTATTTGATTGTTAAGTTAGGCCCAAGTGCGGCCTTTTACTTTCTGTATCTCTCCCGAGTTGGGAAGTGTGTAAATAATAGTGATTTAATAAAAGAGGATTTCAAATCCCTTTCACGTGCAGTTATTCTCCAGCACAATAGCTACACCAGAACATAGCGTACCTTCCGCTCCCTGTTCCAGTTCAGGACTTGAGAAGAAGAACCCTTGTAATTAATTCACCATGCTTGCAAAGAGTATGCACAGAACACGCAGTCCTGATAAATGCACTAACAAAACTGCAGCGCATAACTCTAATCGAGGTAATGTTTGCATCTTCAGAGGAGCAACTCTCGTTTTTGATGTTAAGAGTGAGACTTTGATGTCCAAATTTCGTGATACTGTACGTAGATATATAGCAGCACAGTAGCCTTTTTGAGAGGTATCACAAAAAGCACAAATATCAATGTGATTTATGTCATTAGTTAGAACAAATCTCGGAATTTTTAATTGCTGAATAAGATGTAAATCCTTCAAAAAACTCTTCCATTTGTTAGCTGACTCATCACTAACAGGCTCATCCCAAGATAAATGGAGTTTCCACAGGTCTTGTATCAAGATTTTGACATACATAATGCAAGGAACAAGCCAACCCAATGGATCAAATATTTTCGCTAAATCAAGAAGGATATCTCTTTTAGCATATTTAAGCTTTTCTCCAGAAATGGACACGGACAAGTTAAAGTAATCTTCACGGAGGTTCCAATTAGTTCCTAAAATTTTGATTGAGCTATCATCTTGAATTTTTGTAGACTCAGAATCCTTTATCAGTTCTTTGAGTATATTCTCTAGTACTGACAAGTCCTTTGAGGACCATTTACGTAGAAGAAATCCTCAACGTTCAAGCATTTGCAAGAGTTGAATTACTATGGTTTTGCACTCTTCTGTATCTTTTGCACCTACCAAACAATCATCTGCAAAAACATTTTGAATTACAGCCTTCCCAGCTAAAAGAAAGTTATTCTGTTCATCGTAGGCAAGTTGATATAAACAGCGAGTAGCCAAATAGGGAGCGGAGGCAGTGCCATATGTGACAGTATTAAGACGAAATTCTTCTATAGGTTCACTTGTACTGTCTCGTCAAAATATTCTTTGGAAGTCTCTATCCTCTTCACTTAAAAAATCTGCCTAAACATTTTCATGATATCAGCTGTAACAACTACAGCGTAACACCTGAATTTTATCAACACTGGAAACAGTTCTTGTTGTATTCGGGGACCTTTCATCAACATGTCGTTAAGAGCTATTCCAGATAAAGATTTACAAGTAGCATTGAAAACCACACGTATTTTACTCGTAGAACTAGACTCCTTAATTACTGCATGATATGGCATGTAGTACGCCTGTTTCGGGGACTCTGTACCACAAACTAGTTCCATTTGCCCGAGGTCCAAGTATTCTTTCATAAATTGCTTAAACACTGACTACCAATAAGTATTTGGACACCTATGCAAATGACGATATCTGCGGTCCTAAGGTACGCCACGGACTCCGCCGGTATATATCGTGTAGGAAACAGCATCGGCTTTAGTCGCATGCAAGATGCCTCGCAGTTCGGAGCTCTCTGATTTCGAGAAAGGTATAATTATTGGGTATCACAAATGTGGCCGATCCTTGAGGGACATATCTAGCGATCTCAAGTACCCAAAATCGACAGTGGCCTACGTGATTAAGAAGTGAAAGATGAGCGGTGATTGTCGGAATGTGCCCCGAGTCAGCAGACCAACGAAATTGGGAGATAGAGACCGACGAGTGCTGTCCAGAGAAATTCGGAAGAACCGCACCCAATCGATGGCCGTCATCCACGAGGAGTTTCAACAAGCATCCGGGAGTATTGTTTCAGTGAATACCATCCGTAAGGAAGCACATCTGCTTGGTTTTCATGGTCGTGCTGCTGCCCATAAGACTTTGATCACAAAGTCCAACCGCGCTGCTTTGTTAATGTGGTGCAAAGGACATCGAAATTGGACCGTAGGTCAGTGGAAACGGGTTCTTTGGAGTGACGAATCAAGGTTCACTCTTTACCGTTCGGATGGCAGGGTCTGGGTCGGGCGTCTGCTTGGAGAACGTCTCCAGCCAGAATGCATTGTACCAACAGTCAAGTTCGGCGGAGGGGGAATTACGGTCTGGGGGTATTTCTCCTGGTATGGGCTGGGACCCTTGGTCCCCATTCATGGTAAGCTCAACTCCGATGCCTACTGCACTATTTTGGATAACAATGTGCTTCCTACGTTGTGGCAGTTTTACGGGTTGGACCCCTGTTACTTTCAGGACGACAATGCCAGTTGTCATGTCTCGACATTAACCAAGGCTTGGTATGGTGCCAATGGAGTTCATCGAATGGACTAGCCTGCCCAGAGTCCAGACCTGAATCCTATCGAGAACCTCTGGGACGAGTTGCATCGCCGAATTCAGGGGTGCACTACCCGTGCAAAATAGGTGAAGGAACTTCTATGTCTTCTCTAAGCCGAGTGGAAGAAAATATCACTAGCTGTCATACAAATCTTTTGGAAAGTATGCCCCGGAGGGTTCGCGCTGTACTTACCTCTCGTGGAGGCTCTACCAACTATTTATTTTGAATAAAGTTAGTTTTTCTTTTCTATCACAGGTGTCCAAATACTTATTGGTAGTCAGTGTACATCTCATATGTATCAGGAGACTTTAAGAG
The DNA here is from genome assembly GCA_000611955.2 of Stegodyphus mimosarum. Classification (NCBI taxonomy): domain Eukaryota; kingdom Metazoa; phylum Arthropoda; class Arachnida; order Araneae; family Eresidae; genus Stegodyphus; species Stegodyphus mimosarum. The sequence continues at coordinate 193,919 of KK117603.1, read as the reverse complement.
CTTTTGCTCTGAAGATTTAAATCTTTGTACAGCAAGATCCTTAGAGTTACCCAACTTTGAAGAGCTATCCTTAAATGGATGTTTCATGACATACCGACCATTTTGATCACAGAAGTGTGTTGTTTTAAAGGATTCTTGACATTCTTTATCTTCACTAGAGATATGTTTGACTTCAGGAACGGAATCTAAAGATCAAAACTTTTCAACTAATTCATTTGTACTCAGCTTAAGATTAGTCACGGCGTAAGTGGTAGTGATAATTGAATTATCAGTAAAAGTGTTTCCGGATATGATCCAACCTAACTCAGAACAAACAGCAAAGGGCACTGATTGTCATCGCTTTATAATGTCTCTCTTAAGCATAATAAAAAATACATTTACACCTAGCAAAATATCAATGGGTTTTCTTTCATAAAGCACAGGATCAGCTAAGACTAGATCTTCAAAATAATCCGCGATGTTAGAAGGAAGAGACATATTAGGCACATCGAAAGTTATCTTTGGAATCACATATGCATAAGTACGAAATTTAGAGTTTGACTCAAAATGAGATGTAAAGTTCTGTTCCACGTGTCCATTGGTTACAGTGTTGAATAAACCTAGACATGACACTTCTATTTTCGATTTACATCTACTTATCTTCAGCTTTTTGGCACACTCTTCACTATGAAATTGGCTTCACTGCCACAATCCAATAAAGCTCTACAAGGTAAAGCTTTACCAGAAGAATCACTTACTTTAATGACAGCAGTGCATAGCAAAACAAGCTTTCCGCTACATTTAGGATCACTAAACTGTCCTGTACACGTAGTAGCATTAGTAAGTACCTCTTTATTCCTCGGTAAGAATACTTCCGCACTGGGTGATAGTTCTGTATTTAGTTTCGGTTTCTCATTTTCACCAATTTTGGAATTTCGTTCATAATGAAGAATAGTGTGATGGGGCAACTTACAAGTCATACATTTACGTAAACTACGATAATTTTTCACTAAATGAGGCTCAGAAGATAAACAATTAAAACAAAGTTTGTGTTCCTTAACAAATTCGATTCTTTTTTGGACACTTAAATTTAAAAATCTACCACATCGGTAAAGAAAATGATCTTCTTTGTATAGTATACAACTCTTTTTACTTGACACTAAGGAAGTCACTTTGGAATTAGAATATATCTTATAATCCTTTTACTGATTTCTACTATTCTGTAGGGTTCTAGAATGGTCTTTTAGAAATTCGAGCAAATTATCCAAAGTACCTAATTCATCTTTTTTTCAAAGTTCGTTCCCACCAAAATTTTATATTTTTATCTAATTTCTCAGTTATCAGATAAACAAAAAGAACATCAGGAAGGTCAGAACCTTCTAACTTAAGTGTTCTTTAGGAACGTACACATTCATTCACTACATCAACACAATGTAAAATAGCTTATGCAGAATCAGAAACTTTAGGCAAATTAAACATTTTTCGCATTAATGCATTAGTTAATTCTCTTTGATTAGAATAACGTTCCTGTAAAATTTCCAAAGCGATATCATCATTAGCATCTGCAATTGGGATAGAATCAATAATAGACAGAACCTTTAAATATTGCAACTTTTGACATTTAGAAATATTTGGATTATTATCTACACTTGCTTTAAAAAGCTCATAAAAATTAATCCACTCTTCTATATTTTCACCTGTAAAGGAAGAAAGTTCTAATTTTGGCAATTGAACTTCAGACGAATTTACATTTGTTACAATATTTGTTTCGTTTTTAGAATCAGTGGAAGATTTCTGTAGCTTTTTCTTTATAGCAAGCCATAAATTATCTAAAGTTTCTTGTATGGTTTGTTGTTCTGTAATGAGTGTATCACAATCTTTTTGAGAACACAATAAAAATATTTCCTCAAAGATAGAACGTAGTTCGCTGCTAAAATCCTTTAGTTTCGTTTCGAAAAACTTTACTTCTGAAATTTCTGCGTTTTCTAAATTTGAATTTGCTTTGCCTTTAAACGTAGTTATATTGCTCTTTAGAATTGTCTTTTTAATGAAAAGAGACTTTAATTCTGCCATTATAAATAACAATACGTACTAACAATTTTTGATAAAATAAAATAAAAATAAATGGAACGTACTCACCCAATGTTGCAGCTTTATCTTTAAACCATGTAAGTATACACGCTAATCAACTTTGCCATTTCACTTTGCCAATTCACTACACGAATTTATTTCACTTATAAATCGAAATAACTGCTTTCTTCTGGGTCGCACTGGACCTAAATAGTTTGTTTTGTTTTCTCTTGAAGACGAGAAAATGCACTGTATACATTATAATAAATAAACACTTTAATATGTTATCAATTTTAATATGAAGTAAGCCTTCCACATGACGACTGAACACTTGTATATTTTTCACTAAAGAATACACAATAGCATTTTCTTACACTATTAATTACCGTAAGCAGTGACGTTTCGAATACACACTCTATAAGAAAAAAAAGAAAGGAATTCTCGATACCATGACGACCATATGACATCACACGGCTAATGCCATCTGTTACAGTCTGGATAAACTAAAATTCTTGAGGTATAAAAAAAGTAAACATGATAAAGCTCACTTTAATTTGGCAATTGCATTCTCACATACCTGAGGACCTCAGCAGCCCCATGTGATCGGAAATGGCGTCACAAAACACATGACGAGAAACTTCATTTATTTCTGCACATTCAAAATGTTTTCTCTTAATAGATAGTGATTCCAGTTCACCAAGTTCTCCATTTATTTTGTAAATCACGCGGAAAACTTCGCCCCATTTTAGACCACGTTCCCGCATCTCTTGTAGGAGAGTTTTCACTGCGATTACAGAGGGAATAATCAATCCAGAAGAATCACATATCTTTGAAATAACTCTTTGAACGTGTCGCTTGATGGTTCTGACATCAACTGAATTCCAAACATCTCTTAAATCTAATTTAATTTTATTCTCAGTCAGATCTCACTTCAATATAAAATAAACCTGTCCCTTGCCCGAAATCAGTATTCCTAATATCCGTTTCATTCCAAATTTCATACAGTTTGGACAAGTAGTTTTTAATTTCCTCAAATGAAATCCTGCTGCTTTCAATATCTCTATTGCCTCTGAGGTCAATTGATAAGCATCCTGAGGGTATTGGATCCATAACACAGACTGTTCACATAAAGAATGGAATTTTAACATGTCATGACATTTCGGATGCTATTCTTTAGAATTCTTAATACGAAATTTCAAAGCACAAGCAAGGTAAAATGTGTAAGTTGTTAAACTAAATAGGAGAGCATTTAAATCAATAGTTTGGGTTGAATCCCCTACCCCTTCTGGAAACATTAAAAATTTAAGATATTTTCTATTTCCTCCACACTCACTGCATAAGAAAAGCTTTCTCCAGACCTAATGTGTTTATATGCACATTTTATTTTTGTTATTATACATGCAACTATACTAAACATAAACATTTCGTTCTTATAATTTTGTGTAGCCAAATTCAAAATTTAAATCAAACTCAGTGCATAAGAAAATCGTGACTGTCTATCGAGCAGCTGGAACATCCTACCCAGCCTAATCACTTTTTGCAATCAATATGCAATAACCATGATCTGCATTTTCCCACGCAGCCTTGGGTTGCCATTTCAACAATGGTCCTTTTTCACATATACCGAGACCTACCTTAGGTCCTCCTGCAAAAGTACTAGATCTCCTTTCCTACTGGGAACTAATTTGTGAATATTGTGCACTTAATGATAACTGCGTAGTTAGAAAAGATATATAAAGACTATCTCTTCCAAAATGTATCCAACAAATCTTGCTGTATGCTGTAATTTCGTCTAAGTTTCGTATTTTGGGATTCAGATTTTGATGGCAGTTTCTGACCAGTTAGGGAATGATCTAGAGTCAAGGCGTTTTCGAAATCATTATTTCCTCCCTGATACACTAATGGTCTACTGTTCAAGGCGGCTTCTACCTCTACTAATGCAGCAGAGAGTGCTTCTTTATCCAGCAACGAGCAACCAAGTGATTTTCTAAGCCTCCGTTTACTTAATCCTATTAAACGCTCCCACGAACCTCCCCACCAAGCTGTCTCTAGTACAATAAATTTCCATTCAATGCCGTTTGTAGCACAAAACGTTTGGACTGTATTAGCTGTTATGATATTCCAGACAAAGGCCAATTCTTTGTTTGCGGATTGGAAGGTGGTGGCGTTGTCAGTATAGATTGTGTGAGGGAGTCTTCGTCGACAGATAAACCTCTGAGTACCACCATGAACTTATTAGTCGTTAGGTCCGAAACGACTTCCAGATGAAAAGCTCCAGTAGTTGAGCACGTGAATAGCACAACGTACGCTGTATTCCAGGGTTGCATATCGCGTACAAACACAGAACCTATTTCTATTGCGGAGGCTTTATTCTTTCTGGTAGCGCTGGAGCTTCTGTTTGGTTACCTGGTAGCAATTGTGACAGTTTACAAGTTAAGCAACTGCAAAGTATCCGATGAATGGCCTGGAAAGATCCAAGCGTAGAGTCTGAAAGAACTGCTTGAACGCCTAAGCAATGTAGACGAATATGCGTATAAAGAATCAGAGGGTGAACAAAGGGATGAGATCCATCAAGTAACAGAGGAGGTCGTATGTTCGAAGATACCGGTGCTAATTGAAGTCTGCGCCTAGCCATAAAATATTGTCTCTCAGGAAAGAGTAGACACCAATTTTCGATTTTGTAGATCATAGTAAATTGTTTTATAGAGCCTCCATTCCAGTTGGGAAACATTCTCTCTGCACACAATACATTCAATAACTTTTTGCCTTCTTTAGTTTAGCTGCAAAGAGAGCAAAGGATGAACGTTGGTGCGATTTACAGTTGTGAATAGCTATCACACGGATTAGTTTGATGTAACCACTGAATTGATTAAAATCTATTATAGGGTTAAAACGCAACCGTACACGGAGACTCGAATTCTGTTTTCCTTGTTTCTACTTCAGCCAGAGGATGGTGGTTCATCGATACAGATTTCGTAAGCCAAACATCTGGAGGTTGCATTAGCCAGGGTGGTCCTTCATACCACAAAGCTAAGGTGCAGAGCTCTGCTGGTGGAATATTACGTGAACAATGATCTACTAGATTGTGATTACCTGACATTGACGCCACTGTGCTGGAAAATTGTACTGCTGGATTTCAGTAATTTGATTACAGACAAACGTTTTCCAACGGTTGGGACCCTCTCGAATCCACCTTAGAACTACAGTGGAGTCACTCCAAGACATTGCTGCTCTACGGCCTAACCCAGTTTCTTCACAGACGCAGTGGAGCAAAAGAGCTCCGATCACTTTTGCCAACAGCTCCTCAAAAAAGAGTTATTTTTAGAAGAGAAAGGCTTGTTGCGAATGCATACTAATCAAGCTTTTGTAACATTTTGTTCTATAAAACGGACGCAGAGCACTCATTATGCTCATTGGGAAGTATTGCCAAATACATTATATGGTATTTCTCCTGCCTTCTTCGCATGCCTTCGTGGTGTAGTGGTTAGCACGCTCGACGCGTAACCGAGACGTCCGTGGTTCGATTCCTGGCGAAGGCATTGTTCATTTTTCACTTCTCCAGTATCAAAATTACCTAATGTCTCTACACTATTAAGATTTACCTTAGAGTTTTATGTCCTTCTGGACTTTAAACTCGAAGGTAAGTACTCCAAATTTTATGTGCTTCTGGACATAAAACTCCCGTCCATCTTCGAATGCATGTGGTGTTTAAACTGGTAGCTCAGCTCTCTGTTTGTACCATCCTGTAGCGAGAGCCGAAGGGAGAATCTCATCCCACAGCAGTCCACAGAGCCAGGTATCCTGAAAGAGAATCTTTTTCTACAGTTGCTGCGGTAGCAAAAAGGCCTAGCGAATCGTAAAATCTGGATACTGTTCTCAAACCTAAACGCTTCATTGTGGGCTTTTTGTCAAGTCTTAAACACTGTTTAGAATGTCTTGATGAAATGCGTCTTATTCGGTATTAAAATTGACACCTAAAATTTGTGTTACAATTTTGAATTCAGCCCCCTCTATATTTTGAAGAATTTGTTAATTTGTGGTCGACTTCGTTAACGGCAAACTAATAAAAGATATTAAACCTTGCATTTCATAATAAACAGTCGTGGTTTCGTTTTCAGAATCAACTCTCATTATAAAATCATTCATAAAGGTGTTCTTTTGAAGCTGTTCTGCTGTTATAGGATAAGTATCTAAGTGCATAGCAGCCAATTAGAGCAGAGTAGCACATAGCAGGGGATGGAAGTTAACCCAAACGGTAGTCACGAAAACCTGCAAGAAAGATTTTTTCTTTGGAAGTTCTTTTGCCGTCAGCGCCCAGTTCTCTTCTGAACCATAAAAATCGAGTTGCGTCTTTAACTTTTTCAGAGAATGTTAATTGCAAAAAGGTTTCACTTCCGTCACATGTGGTTGCTTGTTTGTGAAGCTGAAATCGTAGCAACATAGCAAAAATGCTTAGAAGTTAATTAGGAATTAGGATCTTGTTCGAGTGCTTCATTAAGAGAAGGATTTCTTTATGTATGAAAAGATGTATTGAATATTGTGCGCCATTTTGTTTCTCCATTTTTTTCTTTCGAACTCCACAATGAGGAAGATAGTAATATTCAGAATCATTATTATTACACACTAATTCGACTTGATGCTTATCGATATAATCTTGCATGCATTCCATATAAACATGCTCTAAATTTGGATTAATAGACAGTTTTTGCTCAAGATATTCAAACGTTTCAGGGCCACATCATAATTGTCGGAAGATGGGATGATCTTGTTTCCATGGCAACTTCGTAATTCGACGACAAACCCTATGATTTTGTAGGAATTGTGGACACTTTTAAAAATTCCTGTATCATTAGCGGTCATTTCTTGAGAAGATTTAATGACAATGGTTTCTAAATCCCCAAAATTTCTAACATCTTCATCTATTTTATACGTGACAATTGATGTATTAACATTATGAATTACGGATGAGAGAGTAAAAGTAGTTTGGGAACGAGATCCACTGATGATCCAACCAAAAATCGAAGACACTATCGATCGATGTTAGGGGTTTCCGTTAATTTGACTGGTGGCTAGGCGCTGAAAACACTTCAATAAAAGGCTGCACCAATCAACACCTCAATAGGTATGTCCTGTGACGTATCATATGGGTCAACAAGTTTCAGTTTCTGTTAACGAGCTGGACGTAAAATATCTAATGGTGCAACTGGATGATATGCATAAGTGTTACTGCTTTCAAATGCCTTTAGGGTGACTGTCGATTTATTCCAGATGTCGGATACTTCAAACTGCACTTGACGTCTACGTTGTGCAATACATGAGAAAATCAGGAAGACTCAAATGCTTTAACTTGCATTGTATCTGAAATAATTACTTGTAATTTTAATGTGTCCACGAGACGTAAATGAACAAAACTAGACTGGCTTCCACCATCTAAAATGCATCGAGTTAATTTAGTAATGCCTGTTGGGCGAGTGATGTAGAGCCGAGGCAGTATGTAAATGAGTAAAATTAGCAGCAAATACACTTATTTGATTAGTAGGAGTAGCAAGGGGAATTGGAACGGTATTTGGACTTATACAGATTAAACCGTGCTGCTTCTTTTTGAATTTAATGCAGAAACCCTTTTCTTTGCGTGAACAATTTTTAATTAACGTGACAATAGTGCTTGAATTTAATTAGCGTGAACAATTTTTAATACTGGGACGTTGTGAGCAGCTACTAGTATTACTTTCTGAATACTTTACGTGCTTTAAAAATAGCGAGATTGACACTCTCTGTATACTCGTCACATTGTAAGACAGCAGCTTCATATTCAGCATCGGAGAACAAATTATGAATATTATTATCCAATAATTTCATGTCACTCAACAAATCTGAAAGTCGCTCACAAAAATATTCTAAATCATCATTATTCACATCTTTGGGAACTATCATTATTAACGTCTGTTATTGAACTTCGTAATAAAGCAAGTAATACTTGCAATGACAGTCATTCGTCTTCGTTTAAGAAGCATAATATCATCCGTAGCATCACACTAGAATGACATTTCAAAATGCACAAGGAAAGAAACAAGGTTCTAAGTGATATAATTAAAGAAATTAAACTTCCACTTGCCTCTAATTAGACATAACCGGAGCATAACTCTTCAAAATCTTGCATCTAGTAAGTTTCGGCATCAAATAATGCGTTTATATACACATTTTCGTTATTATACATGCAGGTGTTCTAAACATAAATATTTCTTACGATTTTCTGTTGTCAGGTTCAAAATTTAAATCAAACTCGGCGAGTAAGAAAATTGTCACGTACTTCACATTGTAAGATCTATCACTTCTTTTCCACATAAACTAAGTTAGATCCTACAATGAACATGGCGAATTCTAGCACAAGCGTGAAGTACACCATGTCCATAAATTAAGGATAATTTGGAGTCACGCGGAAATCGAACTCTAAAATAAATATATCACCTGTAAAATCACTACACACATCTCCAAGAATCATATGCAAATTTCAGAGAGTAACCAGATGACACCGATCGTACGTATGACGAGAGTGTAAGAGAGTGATATATAAAGAATAGAGGCAAAGAAGTAAAATTGTTCGCAGGCGATTTATAAGCATTAAAGTGCAATAACCGAATAGTTATGACACAAAGGACGCATTTGGATGATTTTTTACATGGTAGAATTATCGGCCGTCTAGAATATGGGCGTACCCAACTGGAAGTCTCAGACGAACTTGGAATTGTCCAGAGTGTCATCTTCAGGCTTCGGCAACTATTCTAAGATGATGGTAATGTGAGTAGACGTTACAGCACACGTCGCCCCAGAGTTACAACGGCGAATGAGGACCGGTATTTGGCAGTTACTGTCAAAAGAAACAGGTGGAGCACAGCCTCAGACCTGTCTCGTCAGCTCTCTTCAGCCACTGGTACGACAATTTCAAGGCAGCCCGTGTACAGGCGCTTAGGGCCGATTGGTCTATATGCTCGTAGACCTGTCAGATGCGTTCCACTTACTGCAACTGACTGTCGCCTGCGGTTAGCATGGAGTAGAGACCTTGCATTATAGACACCGCAACAGTGGGCTTGTGTGATGTTTTCCGACGAGTCCAGGTTTAGCTTGCAGTCTGATTCTCGACGGACTTTCATATGGAGAGCTCCAGATACCCGTTACCACCAAGAAAACATCATTGAACGACACCGTTACGGTGGTTCAGGAGTGCTCGTTTGAGGTGGAATTATTCTGGGTTCCAGAACTGACCTGCATGTTCAAATTGGAGCCATGACAAGCCAAATCTATCGGGACGTCATTCTGGAACAACATGTACGTTTGTTTCGGGGCGCCAATTGCGCACAATTTTTGTTTATGGATGACAACGCCCGTCCTCACCGTGCAAACATAGTAATCGAATGCCGTCAATCGGAGGATATCACCCGTATGGACTGGCCAGCATTCTCACCGGACTTTAATCCAGTAGAGCACGTGCGGGACGTGCTTGGCCGACGAGTTGCATCCCGTCGACCTCCTCCTACATGTCTACCGGAACTTCGGAGAGCATTGCTTTTTGAGTGGTGTAATATCCCCCAAGATCAGATCGATAATTTGATAATCAGCATGCCTAGGCGTTGTACGGACTGTATTGCATCGTCTGGCAGACATACAATATATTAACAATCATACCAACCATGTAATATTGGTTTTTTATGAATAGGTTTTCTTTTGTAATTTGCTCCAGGGAGAAAAAATCGCTAATTCTTTTAATAATAACCAACATATAGCATCTTTTTTTTGCTCTTTACCTTTTGTTTAATAAATAAGCTTTACAAATAAGTCAAATTTGTTTTGCTTCTAACTCTTCCTTTGCCTGATTTTGCATTATCCTTAATTTATGGACATGCGTGTAAATGAAGAGTGGTTGCTGTTCAATGTAGTTATATTAAGGATGATCTGACTCCATTATTGAATGAAACAGCATTTGGTATAAAAATATATTTTATTATACACAATTTATAAGACTCGTTCCTATATGTATAATAAAATATATTTTTATTTAATATCTCGTACCAATTTTTCTGGCCGCAAAAGTTCGAAATCACGTCATAAAAATTTGTGCTGGTATCATCGCAAATCCAAGGATAATGCAAAAAGTGTATTTCGCCCTGTTCCTACAAGAACCTTGAAGAAGGAATAGTAGAGGTGACCGACTCTTCCCACTCTCATACATCGCGTCGCCTTTTCATTAGTGACCGATCGACAGGTAGGTGTTTTTTAATAGATTCAGGGAGGATGCCTGTTTAATTGTTGCAAATAAATCTGAACTGAAGGCACCAGTTCTCAAAAGGCTCCGTGCTGCTAATGGATCATCCATTAATGCCTATGGTCGCAAAACAATAACTGTTAAATGTGGTTTAAGACGCAATTTTATTTTCTCTTTTTATATTTCTAATGTTACATGTTCGATCATAGCTGCAGATTTTTTATATTACTTCAATTTATCTCCTGATTTACGTAACAAGCGTCTAATTGATTTAACAATATACTTTAAAATACCTGCCAAATTAAATACTTGTAATATTTTCTCTGTAAAATCTTCCTGTGTTCATAATGTATTTAGTAACTTTTTTGCATTATTCCGATATTACTAAATTGTGGGAACCCGATCAAACTGCAAAGCATAATACTGAGCATTATATACATACTAAAGGTCCTCCAGTTGCTGCTAAGCCTAGACGGTTAGCTCCTGACCGCCTCAAAATTGCAAAAGCGGAAATCCAGAGCATGATTCAACTGGCTCATATGAGACCTTCCAAAAGCCCTATTCATCGCCTTTGCACATGGTACCCAAGAAAGGTTCTGTTGAATGGAGACCTGTTGGCGACTACCGATCTCTTAATGCACAGAGAAATATTCTATTCTTTGCACAGCTTATTTTACTTCAGAACTGTATGGTAAACAAATGTTTAGTCACATTGATCTCGTAAAAGCGTATCACCATATCCCATAAATCCGGATGATATACATAAAACAGCTATTTGTACTCCCTCTGGTCTGTTTGAAAGTTTACGAATGCCGTTTGTAATGCTTCCCCAACCTTTCAACGGTTTATCGATGAGGTCACTACAGGCACACCCTTTGTTTATGCATTTATTGATGATTTACTTATAGCTTCTAATAATTAACAAGAACATTTACAACATTTAAACCTGCTATTTTCTACACTTAGGAATATAGTTTATGTATAAATGTAGAAAAGTGCAAATTTGGTCAATCTGCCAGAGATTTCCTAGGATTTAAGTTATTGGGTGAAGGAATTGAGCCCCTCACTGATCGTGTAAAATGCATCTTAGATTTTTCTTAGCCCCAAACCCTCACACAATTACGCCGATTCTTTGGTTTATTAAATTTTTATAGATGTTGTATTCCTAGAACTGCTGACATTCCAGCACCTTTAGTCAAATTTCTTGAAGGCCATAATAATAAAAAGAGACATCCTCGTTCCAAAGCTTCTACCGAGCGCTTAAATTGGAACGATCAAGTAACACTCTCCTTCAAAACATCTAAGGAAGCTATCGCTAAAGCAACTTTGTTACAGCATACCAAGTCCGGTCCATAACTAAGTTTATGGGTCGATGCATCTAATGCAGTAATAGGCGGCTCCCTCATGCAACTTGTTAGACAACAATGGGAACCTATAGCCTTCTATTCAACTAAACTAAGCAAATCTCAAAGGAACTGGTCCACGTATGACCATGAACTCTATACTATGCACTCTTCCGTCAAGAAATTTAGGCGCATGCTTGAAGGGAGAAATTTTGTCATTTATACTGATCAAGAACCCCTTAAATTTGCATTCCAGCAACATCCTGACAAATGCAGTTCACGCCAATTACGCCATTTGGAATTTATCTCTCAGTTCACCACTCATATCGAATATACTAAAGGTTCTGATAACATTGTCGTTGATGCACCGTCCCGAATTGAGGTAGACGATATTTCATCTACTGTTATCGATTTTCAAAAATTCGCCGCTGCTCAATCAAGCGACGAGAACTTCAACAACTTTTAGCCTCAAATAACTCCTCTTTAAAATTAGAGAAACATTATTTCCCTCTCAAGGAATTCATTTGTTTTGTGGCATGTCACAAAACATCCCCGTCCTTTTGTTCCTCAATCTATGAGATTATCAGTTTTTGAAACCTTGCATTTTTCTCTCATCCAGGTATTTCAGCCTCCATTGAATTAATAGCTAAACGTTTTGTACGGCCAGGCATGAGAAAAGAAATAAAATCTTTTGTGCGCAGCTGTGATGAACATCAACGAGCTAAAATCGCCAAACATACCACATCTATCGGCACATTTGCTGAACCCGCATATATTTTGCTTATATACATATAGATTTTACAGTCCCTCTACCTCCATCTGACGGAAAACAGTTTTGCATGACTGTTATAGACCGGTTCAAAAGATGGCCGGAAGTTATTCCGACAACCGATATGACTGCGGAAACAGCAACTCGTGCCTTAGTACATGGCTGGATAGCTACATTTGGATATCCAGTTACAATTACATCTGACCAGGGTAAAAATTTTGAATCTAATCTTTTTAGAGAACTTACTCGCACACTTGAGTGCAGCAGCATTCGAACCTCAGCATATCACATCCAATCAAATGGAATTATCGAACGCTTCCATCGGCATTTCAAAACATGTCTTAAAACATATAATACAGTATAATAGACTGAACATATTCCACTTGTCCTCTTAGGCATAAGCTCAGCCGTTAAGGACGATGTCAAAGCAACTTCTGCTCAACTTGTTTATGGCACAAGATTAAGATAACCCTGCGATGTAGTAACCAATGATGCCATAAACCAGACCTTAAATTCCGCATATGTAAACAGTTTACTTCAGACAATGAGTTCTTTAAATCCTATTTCTACTGTCTTACACGGTAGTCTTAAAATTTTCATCAACCCCTCATTAAAAACTTGTTCTCATATGTTTTTAAGATCTGATAAAGTTAATCCTCCATTGACACCACCTTATCCTGGATTTCATTTAGTCGTTGACAGAGATGATAAGAATTTTATTATTGATTATTTACTTGTGGTGGAACTTAAGCGTTATTATGTAGAGACATTAGGCATTTTTTGGAAGCAGGAACCATGAAAAATATGCACTGCCTTCGCCGGGAATCGAACCACGGACCTCTGAATACCGGCTCAGTGTGCTGACCATTACACCACGAAGGCACGCTAAGAATGTGGGAGATATACCTTATATACTCCCCTTTTTAAAGGGCGACTAGGGTTTTAGGGGACCTAGTCGCCAAATCCTGGGTGTTGAGAGCCATCATCCACAACCCTTTTTAGTTCGGGCGCCACTGTAGAGACATTAGGCATTTTTTGGAAGCAGGAACCATGAAAAATATGCACTGCCTTCGCCGGGAATCGAACCACGGACCTCTGAATACCGGCTCAGTGTGCTGACCATTACACCACGAAGGCAAGCTAAGAATGTGGGAGATATACCTTATAATTATACAAATCAATTCAGGTCTAAATAGAATAGCGCTGGATTAAAACGTTATTAAAATATTTATAAGTATGGCGATTTCAAGTATGGCTAACTTAACTCACAAACTTAACACACGTGACGATTATTTGAAATGGCCAAAGGGCGTAACAGCAAGGTCAGAACGCACATGGTGGCTAGCGAAAACATGCTATGACTAAATTCAGAAATTCACCCGTTTAAATACTCTCTTCACTTAACTTTAAATTTACAGCCTGGCGATGAAATGCCAGGAGAAAATGAGAGGTTCAGGAAAGGTATCAAATTAAATAATTTGTTACGCAAAATAAGGGAAACACTACAGCATGACTGTCTATCGAGAGACCGCAACAAAATCTTAGAAAATGCAAATTGATTTTCACGAAATTTAAGAATTATGGCCAATAAATTTGCGTAAAGATTAATTCCCAATTCTAAACATTTATTATTTTCATTTGCTTTATTGCTACAGTGATCAATAGTCCTAACTCGAGTTGTTTCCTTGTCATACCTGATTACCGCTCTGTGGGGCTTACAATATCCTGAATTTTTACCCTCATTAATACATTTCCCCTCCATCTGACATTTTCATTGATCCGATATAATTTGTTTACACTGGTCATAAATTTCTTGATTTTTGTTTAGTTTGTGCTTTAACGAAGGAAAACGCTTTCCTGAAACCTCACAGTTTAACCCATCTGTGGGTCCCATGTTTCCTCTCCACATCCATCTGCAAACGTACACTGCGCAAAAAGAATGGGAGAGTCCTGCATCTCCCGTTCTACTGGTCCGATTGACGAAATTCAAATTGCGTTTTCCATGTCTCGAAAGCGCGATTTAGGATATATATTAGATTTATATATAGCATGAAAAATGCAAGTTGAATTAATTTTGTCAATCGGCCCAGTAAAACAGGAGATATAAAAATGTTTTTTTTTTTTTTTTTCCGCAATGTACCTTTTCCCGTTATAACTCCACAGAATTTTCCAATTTTTAACTCAATTGATTGCCCCTTTCAGAAAACTTTTGTTTTTTTGATTGAAATTCTCGAAATCTCCCGAAAATTTTTCAAATCGCATAAAATAGAAGAATCCGTGACTAAGGACACATAATTATTGGTCAGTTTATTACTTCTTCCACTCCCGCCTAAGTAACCAACCAAAACAAGAATTTATCGCAGTAATGTTTTCTTTTAACTCAATAAAAAACGAACATCTATACGCCATAAGCAGCATTTTAGTCAGAACAGTAGCCCGCATATGAATCAACCCAATGTAATCCATTTCTCAAAGAGATCCTAAGTGATATATCTAGAATTTTCAAGGACAAAATAATTCCGCTATAGCGGCCTTTACATTATACGATTTTAAACTTTGATCCCTATTCCGCAATGTCGGTGAAACGAAAGCGTGTTTCTTCTTCCGGGCTACTTTTTCTCCGAAAGCAAAAATGGCTATCCTTTCGTAGTGTATTGGCTTTAATTCTTTTAACTAATCGAGATGAAATAACTTCCGATGACTGCAATTGTCTAAAATAAGATTAGTTAAAGCCGATCTTTTATCCACAGGTTAAAACTGCACATGTTGGTAAAATTGCCTTATTTTTTGTACAAATATTACTATGAAACACAGAAATATTCTCAGCATGTTTATTAAATTTAGATTGTGAGTCATTTAAAACAGTTTCGCTTACCGCTTGCTTCTCACAACCTCTCATAGTATTAATGGGCTTATTTCTTCTACAAACTGACTTACGATGAAATTTGCTAATAATTTGTTACACACAATTTTTGCTTTATATTCGGGAAACGTGACTTTTTAAAACAGTACCAGCACTTACCTTCAGTCTTTAACTCATTTATTTTTTGTTCTACATCCCACTTTTTGCAACTTTCGGAATCGTGATGACCATCACAATATAAACAAACATTTCTAATTTTATATTTAACCTTGAAGCGGTTGTATATTTTTAGGCTTTGAATAGTCTTTTTATATGTTTGATCGCTTTGATAATTTTAAGAAAAGGATCGGTTCGTTTCGTAACTTTTGGAGAGACTCATCACAGTCTCGTCTAATTTTCCTAGATTCTACTTCATTTATCAAAAACAATAATTTCTGAAACCTCACAATTCACTTCCCTGTTTCGTTTTCGGTGAAAATCTAAAACCAATTCTTCTGATAGCAACTTCAATAACACTGGATTCAATAAGTGCCCATATGAATCCTCCGGTTCGTTTAATGAACGTAGATTTCTTATATTAATTTCTATTTCATCGTAAAATTTACACAAACCTTTAACATTAGAACTTTCCACTAAGTTTAATAATTTAGTCATGTAACAATTTTTAATAAAATCAGCTCTACAAATCTTTATTTTAAAAGTTAAAGATATGAGTCATAATTTTCTCATTTAATTCAAAACCAACAGCAATATTATACGCAGGACCAGAAAGAAGAGATTTTAAATACTGGAATTTTTCACTTTTTGTAAGAGAATTATTCGAACCGATTGCACTACCAAAACAATTTAAGAATTCCATAAATTTGCTAGAATCACCAGAGATATGCGAAATTTCTAACTTCGGCAATTTTAAAGCCGTAACGGTGTTTTCCGAAATGATTATTAAGAGCTGGAGGATACCGCTGAACGTTTTCTGGTTTTAATGCTTTAATTTTGCTCTTGAGCTTACTCTTAGCAGACAATAATTTGCCATTGTATTCTTCCGAAACTTTTATTTCGTTTTTAAATTTTACCGGATCTTCTATTAGTGCTCATACCTCTAAATCAAAGCTTTTCATAATCAGTTAAGTTTCTAATAGTTCCAGTAATTCTGATAATGAATTTAAATATTCGGCTGTTTCATCGAATTTTGTACTTAGTAACACTAGTATGAACGTCACTTCTCTTTTCAATTATCTTCGAAAGTTTATCCGTATTAACTGATTTACTGTAAGTTTAAAAGATAACTAAACTCTACAGAGGGTAGCGATAACTTCCAACTATATGCATATGGGTTATGAACCTAGAAGTCTGGAAAACACTGCTTACAGTTATAGTAAAGTCAGTTTAAACGATTATCATTTAATTGTAACACTACAGTAAAAAAAATTAGCAATTAGCACATTTGCCCCATGTGTGTGTTTTCTGGTGCATTTTTATCTCATCAAGCTAATAAACTGAAAGATCTGTGATTAGATTCCCGGCAAAAGTATAATTGATTTTTCCTTCTCCTTCTTCGAAAAAATCTAATATATGTCTAAAATTTGACTACGAACACATTCTTGAGAATTATAAAAATACTAATTGTGCAAAGAGACAGAAGCGAATTTTTTTATGAAAACATGTGCGTTTGATTTTTAAAAAAAAATCTTCCATTCACTTTATAGCTATTTTTGTTATATATTACAAATTCAGATGCTTTAATAAATATTTACACTAAATGCCCGAAACTATTTATGCTAAAAATTGCTGATAACTTCCCGATTGAATGTTTTAATCCCTTTTAAGAGCAATAACTACTCTGTAGAGTCATTACGCCATATCGATGCAGGAGCATGAAAAATGTGCATTGCCCCCGCCGGGGATTCGAACTGCAGACTTCCGGGTTACGGGACGAGGTTACACCAGTTCGGTTACACCTGGGATGAGGATTCCAGTTACCCCTGGTCGCCAAATCCTGGTGGGGACGAATTATCATCCACCATCCATTTAGCTCGGGTGCCAGTATAGAGTCTTTTACAATGTTTCGCAAAAAAAAAAAAAAAAAAAAACATTGCTCCACATTGCTCTTTTCGGGATTCGAACTCCGAACCTTCAGAATACGCGTCGAGTGTGCTTTTAGTTACGAAGGCATGAGGAAAGGAAGGAGAAAATACCTTATAACTCCTATAAGACTTGAAACGAATATCATCATGAACAGAACTTTTTCAGTGCATCCCAAACGAAAATGTAACTGTGTAGGAGTCCTTGGCAATTTGCGAAGATGCTATTGATTCTACAATATAATTCAGCAAGGTAAGTATTTAAGAGAAAAGTATCGAAATTTCCAGGAAAAAGAATTGAACACAATGGCAACAAGTAAATAACAGAATTATCACATTGATCCACTGAGCTTGATACATTGATTAGAAAAGGATTTATGGCAACAACATGCATATGGCTACTCCAGTAACTTATGCTCTACCATCCTGAAACTTATTTGCAGCTTTGGGGGAATACATATCATTTACGCAAAGCTACGCAATTTCCTGCCAAAACACCTCAATAAAGAAGGAAAACTCAATTATCGTATCATCTATAAAGCCATAACATCTGTTTATTTTACTCAGATGGGCTGACTAACGGACCGTTCATTAGTTACAACGAAATCCTTTTCAGCAGCTAATTAAAAGGCAGATGTAGTGAATAAAATTAGATAAATTAAACTCACTCTTAATATGAACTCTCGTATATGATAAGTATAGCGAAGTTTATAAGCGAAGTGCAAAAATTAAATTTAACTTCTAATTACAATATCTATATATGTGCGTGTGTGTGTATTAAGTTTCGTTATTTTACATATTCCCAACTTCCGCATTGTGCATATTTTATCGGCCAATCAGATTAAAGTAAAGCTTCTAATATAAACAGCTACTAACTGCGCAGTCTCTCTCTTTTTTGCCACGTCGCCTGCCTAACTTCTCGTTGCTACTAACTTCTCGCTTAGCCTCTACTAGCTCTAAGATGTAATGGCATATCTAAAATTGTGCATTTAACACCCCTAGTGTTATGACCCCTACCAGTTATGAAGATATGCGCTAAGAAATTCGTCATCCAAAAAATAAATAATATTTAATTATTAGGCTGATCGTGCTTCTTCTAAAACTCTATCCGGTTATTGTACTCCGCAAATGGCGAAAAACTTCCATCCGGCCATTGTAATCCGCACTATCCGGCCGCAATGTCATCTACGCAGCAGTTTTTTCGCCCATGACTAGAACGTTAGTTGTTTGTACACTCACGTTTGTGAAAATTGCAACACCAAGAAGGAATCGTCATAATTGAATGCAATTTAATACACAGTTGAGTGGTAGTGGTACAAATAAATGATTAAATGTTCAAAGCAAACAAACAAGAACAAGAGATCAGAATCAGTATTTTGTGTGGCCACCACGCGCCGCAATAAGTGCTGCTACACGACGTGGCATGGAGTCAAACAAAGTTTGAATGTCTGACTGAGGAAGAGCATTCCATATCGTTTGTACGCGTACCCAAAGTTCGTCTGCAGACGCAACAGGACGAGGATCATGAGCAAGACGCCGACCAATGACATCCCACACATGTTCAATTGGCGACATATCCGGGGAACACGCAGGCCAAGGAAGAAGCTGTACCTGCTGCGCTGCAAAGAAGGATTTAACAATCCGAGCAGTATGAGGGCGGGCATTGTCCTGTTGAAATACAGCGCCTGGCAAGCTTTGAAGGAAGGGAACAGCTTCGGGCTGTAGAACTTCACGGATATACCGGTTGCTGTTCAGATTGCCCACAATTCGTAGCAATTGAGATCGTCTATGATATGCTATGGCGCCCCAGACCATAACTCCGGGTGTTCGTCCACTGTGGCGTTCGATAATGCACTCCGGAAGGTGGCGTTCACCGGCATAGCGTCTGACACGAATGCGGCCATCATGGTACCACAAATTAAAGCGGGATTCGTCAGAAAACACGACATGCTGCCAATCAGCACGCCAGTCTCTATGCTGATTGGCCCATTGTAGCCGCAGGCGGCGATGGTCGTGCGTTAGGGGGATCCTGTATAAAGGAGTCCGTGCGCGCAGTCCACACTGCAGCAGACGTCTACGAATTGATGAAGCACACAATGAAACACCTGTAGCTATTGACCACAGTGCTGCCAATTGTCTAGAGGAAGCTGTACGGTCCGTCCGCGCCATGCGGACCAGGTGTCTATCATCGCGAGCTGACGTCACATTTCGGGGTCCACTCCCGGATTTCCGAGTTGTCCGACACTCGTCCGTCCACTGCTTCCAAACGCGCATCACTGTGCTGCTGTTACGCTGCACACGAGAGGCTACTGCACGATACGACAATCCAGCTTCACGAAGGCCGATGATTCTCCCTCGTTCAAACTCTGTAAGTTGTTCAAATCTCGCTCTCTTTCGTCGACGAGGCATAAGTACAGATTGAGTTAACGTTTACCACTAGCAGATAACCACCGATAACCATACACGCCTCGCTACAGCCGTCTATTTATTCGGATCCATCAGCCGTTCAGAGGGCGCTGCTCAGCATACGCATGCGCTACGGATTTGCAATTCTAATCATTTGCATATCATGCGCTACTTTGCATTTCCTGAAAATTTCAGCTCACTCGCGTAGGTCCTTCATGGTGTTGCAATTTTCACAAACGTGAGTGTATCTTCCGCCAGAAGTACAATATCATATATATATGGTTAAATGATAGGCAAAGGAATAGTAGTTTAAATATAATTGTAAAATCTGTCTCTTCTATTCCACATAAACTAAACTAGATCCTACAATGAACCTGAATTCCCCCACAGGCGTGAATGAAATACGAGTACAGAAGTAGAGTGAAAAGTAACCCTTTATTAATTCAAAAAATTCAGAACAGAAATGCACGGACTTCGTGCTTTACAATAATACCGACCAGTTGCGGTGGAACTTAAACATATAATAATAAATTAATTCAAATCTTAAATACAATAGTGCTAGATTGGCATGTTAAGTTACGTCTAACAGGTTGCTACAACAAAAACCTAACAGGCGTGACGATAATCCGAAATGGCCTAAAGGTGTACAAGCGTAACAGCGAGATAGCAACGAAACGTGCGCTAGCTGGCGAAAACACGTTCTGAATAAACTCAGATATTCACCCGTTTAAATACTTACTTCACTTCACTTTAAATTTACATCCTGGCGAGAAAATACGAGGGAACGTTGAGGAGTTCAGGAAAGGTATCAAACTTAAAATAAGTTTGTTATGCAAAATAATGGAAACCCTACATAATATTTTTTTTAATTTTAGGAATAAAACATTTAACGTAATAACGCTATTATGTATTATTCTCGCATGGCCGCTCAGCTGGAGTAGTGGTTAGTGACCCTGATTGTTAGCAATGGGCTGGGGTTTGAATCCCAGGAAGGCATGAATTTAACTCTTCGTCCCTTCATAAGAGGCAACGCTGGCCACCTATTACATGCTTCCATAATGAAATAGCCACCACTTCCAGCCCTTGCAGTGGCGCAAGGCTAATGTTTACTAAATAAAGCGACCGGCCATTAAAAAATATCACCCAAGATAAGTCTTAACCACGAATCGGTGATAGTTTAGATTGTTAAATTAGGCGAAATCTATGATAATTTAGATAAGGTACAATTCGTTTGTAAATTTCAAAACGTGCAGTTTAAGTAATGCATACGTACATTTACATACATATTATTATATATTATAGAAACATTTACCGTAAAAATAAAGTCACATATTTTGAAATACCTGTTCTGGGTTTGCATAAAGCGTCTGCGAATAATTCCAACTCTGATAGATGGCATATTCGGTAAGCTAGAAAAAAATAAAATGCCGCTGGAATGAATTAAGCTACACCTCTTCATTCAGAAGATAAGCGACTTCAAAATCCTATGGTGTCATTTCCAGCTGGGGGAATGAAGGTTAACATCATGTAATCTTGTGCCTTCAGTATTCGGCAATGTTATCTTATAGAAAATGCTCAAAAACCAGCCACTGAGGTAAATATAAATGGTGTTTAATCACTGGATTGGAGACTATCTGATACATCCAAAAATGCGTGGTGTCCCGATAGCAGATACTTTTGAATATGCTTAGTGAGATCCTTCGTAGTCTTCAAAAACTTCTGTATACAGTTCTTTTTACATGGCCCCATATGAATGAATCAACGGATTTCAATCTAGCATTCTACAAACCCCGAAAATATGGCATATGTGTCCCTGAATCCAGTTAACCGAAGTTTTGGACAAAAACCATTCCAACAACATGTGTTTATTTTAACGTCACGAATTTACCATGTAACACAGTTACGCTTTTCCTGGGACATCATATATCTATATATATAAAGAAGAAAGTCCGTGTGTTTCTTTTTTGGCTAATAACTCAGCCGCTACTATACCTATCGTCACCAAACTTTCTACCAATTCTTTCCTGGGTCCTAATAAAGGTCGATGTCCACGCTTTCTAAAAGAAAAAAAAATTGATGAGTACACAACATGACTTCCGTGTACGGAATATTAAATTATGCTTAATTTTCCTGCATTTCATTTAAACATACTGAATTAACAGTTAACGTATTTTGAATTAAATCTATTTCGTTAATAGCGCATAAACCCCAATAGAATAAATGCAATCTTTAGATTTCACTATATTTATTTACCTTAGCCACACTTTGGCGCTAGGTTCATTTAACAGCGTTACATCTCATCCATTTCATAAGTCAGAGGGAGTAAAAATTATAGCATCTGAAGAGTTAGCACAAGTTCTATTCAAATAAATCTAAAACGATGTATAAAAGAAATTAAACAAATAAGAAAGAAACAGTTTTCCGCAGAAGATTCAGCGCCGTTTACCGAATGCGCATGCGCTACTAATTCATTCAGTTCTCACTTCGCGGTAAGTCAAAAATACATAAAAATTCAAAATATTTTTATTAAAAATTGAAAGGTATAGAAAACCATATTCCACCAAGTACAGTTAGAACAATTTTTACAATTAAAATTACAATTTGTACGCAAAAACCAGCTAATAACTTAAATGATAATTCCAGAATTAATCAAGCATAATTTAATTCGCGATAATAAAAGAGGATGTTACTTTGTTGTTGCGAAGAATGTTGTTTCTCTAGATTGGCAACAAATCCACTATTCTGCTAAGTTTCAAATGTAAACAAATAATGGATGCTATCATAACCAAAAATTAGGCTTAGCCGCACTTAAAAAACTTTTAAATTGTTGATAATTCCACAATTATTACACACAGGTTAACTAAAGGTATAAAAGATAAGAACAACATAATTCAATCATTTTTAAAGCAAAAAATGCACAATTTACAAACTTATAAGAATAAAGAAACTGCGCTCACTGAGCCGAGTAACAGAAGGGATATATATACACATATATTTATATACTTTTGGTCCGGCCAATTGCAACCAAAATGCAAGGTGCACATCTACATGTTATAGCAGCCCTATATATAAAATTTAAACGTTCTGAGGTTACTCGTCTTTGAGTTATGCAAGATCTGTGCGTACGTACGTACGCACGTACGCACAGACGCCACGAAAAAAATTTCTTCAGAATCCATTTTAAATCAGATTTATAATAATTGGGGGGAGGACTTCCTCCCCCCAATTATTATAAATCCTAACCCACGGCTGTCATTCAAAAACATCATTAAATCACATTCGATAGCGGTCAAAATAGATATTTTTGTTGAAATATGGAACCCGAAATTTTCCGCGATTACAATACTTCCTTTTTACTTCGTAGAAGGAAGTAAAAAGTAGCTAAAATCAAAGATATTAATTAAAAACTCAGAAAAGCGATAATTTTCGCCCTCATTTCTTCGAGTGGCAACAGTCTCGCAAGATGGAGATTAAAATCTGCTTTATTTCGAAAGTTGCCACTGCTCGCTTTCAAATCGTAGAGTTTGTTAATAAAAAATTTCTAAGTTTTACAATGAAATATAAAATCTGAAAGCCTTCAGATTTATATTACGTCCAAAGGGACGTTTTTTACCGTTTTGTGTGCTACCTTTATTTGTTAAATATCATGTTCTACGCACTTAAACGATAAAATTGAATTCAACAGCAATATCGCATGAGTATATCTTTAGAACTTCCGATACACAGTCTCGCGCACTGGAGATAATTCTCCCCCCCATACAGTATTGCCATCGCTAGCTTTGAAATCGTTCAGTTTGTTAATCAAAAATTCGTTAAAGTGTTACAAAATATGAAATTGATAATAAAACAAATTTCAAATTCCAAATTCGGGCTTCCAGGTGCCCAAATTCAGTGAAAAATTACATTATTCAAAATTTGATGGCTCTAGGTACTATTGTTTTATCACAATAAGAGAAACATGCATACATTTATGCAGATTCTTCATTATTTAATTTCTTTAAATATAACACAGGGCTCTAATATTTGGTGGCAACAATTTGAAACGTGAACTGACATTTACAGTGGACCAACGCAAAATGCCAAAACGAAATTAATAGCCCTTCTGGGCTAACTGCCTTTGGGCTCAAAAATAGCATTGTTAAACATTAAATACATTATTTCCGATTCCAAAAATTTGTGGGAAGGCGTTTCGACTGCGTACGACTTTAATCAACCGAGATATTAATTAAAACCTCCGAAAACATTATTTTTCGCACTCATTTTTTCGAGTGGCAATAGTCTCGCGCGTTGGAAATAAAAATGCTTTATTTCGAAACGTGTTGCTGCTGCTCGCTTTCAAATCTTAGAGCTTGTTAATAAAAAATATGTGAGTTTTACAAAATCTATATATATAAGAAAGAATGTCTGTTTGTTTGCGTTATTGATTTCTGATTAATTATGATTAATGTTTTGCCAAAATTAATGGACTAAAATTGAGTATAAGTGAAATATTGAATGGAACTTGAGCTTTTACGACCATTTGATTAGAAAGACGGAAATCATTAAAAACTGTGAGCCATTGTTGATGATATAATGAGAGAAAATTAGTTTATTTTTCTATGGCGCTTTTTTATGTGGGTTCCACATCGGATCAGACTGTAAAATGTATGACTATGAATCGTATTTTTTACTTTGTTATTAGAGAAGGATTACAGCGGTATCGTTTTCTCTGTTGTTAGACGCATAACTCTCAACTTAACTGCCATCGGGTATTTGCGCTAGTAACATATAATTATGTTCACGTAAATTTAGATATGTAAAACTAATTAAAAAGATTAACAACTTAATTCTCTTAAAAAAAGAGTAATACATAAAAATCTCTAATTTAATCATCAAAGCTGATGATCAGGTCCCCATCCCATTCGGTAACACAATTAGGAATTCCCCTGGTACCTGCAGTTTATAAAAATGACTTTCATCAGCAGACTTGTCTTAAAGGAGAAACTGTAAAAATTTGAGTAAAATACATTTACACGTCACACCTCAGATTTAAATAAAAGTGATTATCTCTCTTTCCCGCACGCTTATGCAATCTCTTTGGAATGTATACTTTTGATATAAATTTTAAACACACAAGTACGACCATCTGGTGGTTAGAATATTGATTTCCGAAAAGCTATAACATGGGTTTTGAGATAAAGCTAATGGATTGCTTCAACATAAAGGGTACATTGTTCTGATTAGCCGCTCTAATTCATTACCTAGCAAGAAGGCTTCAGAAATGGATTTGAAGATGTTCTCAGAATTGCATTATAATCATTATGGTAAAGAAACATATTGTTTTATTACGATGCAGCATTAAATCGGTTGACTGGGCCCGCTATTAAATAATACGCTATAATACATTTGGGATTTATTCTTTGAAGTTACATATCAAGTTTTTAAGTTAGCAGCTGAATAAAAGTAAGGTAATTTTTTATATCCATATATGTTAACCCTTAAATCAGTTAAAAGATAATTACATAAAATAAAATTAAGTTTCAATTAATTGTTCTTTCTGCTTATTTTGAATGACTGTCAAACTTGTCTAAAGTATATTTCATGAAATTCGCTCAATAACGTTAAATTTTATGAATAAATAAATGTAGAAGATATTTTTCAATCAATCATCACTTTGGCGAAGTTTAAAAAATGCAAAATTCTTATATTTGATTTCTCTATGTTTCATTATTTAGAACAGCAATTTCCATAAAAAGCCAAATTATTTAACAAATAATAACTTTTAACTTTAATAATGTACTTTTAACTGGACCTTTAACTTTTAACCTTTTTTTTTAGTCCAAAGGGGCTTTGTCCCTGAAGGACTATTGTTTTGCGATTTTGCGTCGGAAACATTAAAAGTCTGTATCACTTTTCCAACTGTTGCCACAAAATATTGCAGCCCTGTATTATATTTAAAGAAATTAAAAAATGAAGAATGTGCATAAATATATGTATGTACATACATAACATAATATAAACATACATAAATGTATGTATGTTTCTCGCATTGTGATAAAACGACGGTACCTAAAGCCATCGAATTTTGAATGCCGTAATCCTGCTGCGAATATAGGCATCTGGAAGCCCAAATATGAAATTTGGAATTTGTTTTATGAACGATTTCCTATTTTGTAAAACTTTAACGAATTTTTTATTAACAAACTCAAGGATTTCAAAGCGGGCAATGGCAACGTTGTACAGAAAAAAAAAACACTTTTATCTGCAGCGCGTGAGACTGTGTGTAGGAAATTCTAAAGATATGCTCAGTTTAAAATTATTTTGCGATATTGTTTTTTAAATGAATTTTATGGTTTAAATGCGAAGAACATGATATTCAATAAATAAAAGTAACATACAAAATGTTTTTTTAATTCACGTTTGTATATATTTTGGTTTTATAGGAAAGCTCTGTATCTAAGTAATTACTAATATCCGTCCGAATTAGGTAAGGCTTTGTTGCAGTCCAGCTTACGTTCTTCTTTGTTAGATTGCTTAGAGGTCTAGCTATTTCTGAAAATTTCGGTATGAATCTTCTATACCACGAGCAGGTCTGCAAGAAAGGCAGCGCTTGTTTCACGTTTCTTGGAGCAGGCATCTTCTGTATAACGGAGGTTATCTCTGGATCAACATCTACGATTGTAACAGCTTTAGATATTGTTGCAATAATAATCTTAGAATCTTTGAAATAGTTGAATTTGAAATATATCTGTTAATAAATGGCAATGTTTGAAACGCCAACACGAGAGCTGCGTGCGGTTCTCGCACGAAGTAAGATAATGATTTTTAATTTAAAAAGAGATAGAATAAGTTTTGGCTGTTAATTTTTGATGTCACATTTTCTTTGACTTATATGTTGCAGTTATAAAATTGATCTATTAAATAAAGTTTGCTGTGTTCCAATGGAGTTTGCTTTAATTACGAAACAAGCATTACAGTCTTAATTATTTTTGGAGGCACCGGCGAGATAGAATAATCGTGCGTGCTTTTGAATTGAAGGCACATCTCCTAGAAAGCAAGGTATAGCATTTCTTTATTCCCAATTTCAAACGATATTATAAAGTTATTTGAACGAATTTTGATTTTAAACACTGCAGAAAAGCATACGAAAATGTGTTTTGCATCGTTGCAAATTTTAGTATAACTGTGCAAAAGTTTTCTGTGTTCTAAACTCAGTTTACTATTCCTTACTTAGTTTGAAGTGTCCATCATTGGACTTAGTTTGAAGTGTCCATCATTGGACTTAGTTTGAAGTGTCCATCATTGGACTTCGATAGTTTGAAGTGTTCATCATTGAACTTTAATACTCAAGTTTATCTTGCATTTTTACATATATATTTGAGTCGTAAATTATTGTATGTTATTTTATGGTGCATCACTGCATATCAACTGATGGTAACAGTCATAGGTTGTTCGGAATAAATGTGGTATTGCTTATTCTGAGCATTTAAACAAGTGCATTTAATTCCTTGTTGCCAGAGCACTTTATTTATTTATTGCAATTAAGTTGAGCTATTTT
This sequence comes from Stegodyphus mimosarum, assembly GCA_000611955.2. Classification (NCBI taxonomy): domain Eukaryota; kingdom Metazoa; phylum Arthropoda; class Arachnida; order Araneae; family Eresidae; genus Stegodyphus; species Stegodyphus mimosarum. Next base: position 166,611 of record KK117603.1, on the reverse strand, counting down.
GAGGAAGCGTAAAGAACAGGGTGTTCGTAAACTTAAGAAGTAGAAAAAAATGTCTTTCTTAGGAAGAGCTCGTAAGGAGGATTTGCAGAATCTCGCAACTGAACTAGGTGTTCAGGTGACTGCTGATTTGAAAATAGTTGATCTGAAACAGAAAATTATTGAGAGCAGAGATTATGACGAAGTATTCGTCAAAGAAGTCTTAAACACGATAATAGAGGACCGAAAAGAGAGGGAAGAAAGAGAGGAACGTAGGAGACAGGAAGAGGAACGTAGGAGACAGGAAGAGGAACGTAGGAGACAGGAAGAGGAACGTAGGAGACAGGAAGTAGAGGAACGTAGAAGACAGGAAGAAGTAGAGGAACGTAGGAGACAGGAAGAAGTACAGGAACGTAGGAGACAGGAAGAAGTAGAGGAACGTAGGAGACAGGAAGAAGTAGAGGAACGAAGAAGGAAAGAACAATATGATTTAGAGAGATTAAAACTTGAAGCTGAGATAAAGTCTCAAACCACCGGACAGGTCCGGGCGAAAACGGAATTGCGACATCTGATGCAGAAATTTGACGACAAAGAAGGAGATATCAGTCTATATTTATCACTGTTTGAAAGGCAAGCAGAATGGGCTCAAATTGATAAAGAAGAATTTGTATCTCATTTGCTAGGACTACTTCCTTACGAAGTAACACAAATAATAGCTAGAGAACCCTCTGATAAAGCTAAAGATTATGAACATGTGAAGACTTTATTGCTAAAGCGTTTTAAATTAAGTCCTGAAAGGTTTAGGCAGAAATTCATGAAGCATCAAAAAAGTACCGAATCAACATGGGTGGATTTCAGCTATGAATTAGAAAATTATTGCAAGGAATGGGTAACTGGTTTGGGAGTTGAGAGTTTTGAACAGTTGTTGGACTTGATGGTGATTGATCAGCTTAAGCGTCGAGTCCCTCCTGAAATTCGAGATCATTTTCTTGACGAATGGGTAGAAATGATTTCGTCCAAGAAATTAGCCGAAAAACTTGATGCCTACGAAAACGTCCGTGGAAACTTCCAAAAAAATCTTGCAGCCGATCGGCGGAAAGGGAAATACAATCCAAAAACTCAAAGTAAAACAAATTCCGATGATAAAAATAATGCTGAAAATAAATGGCCTTCAAAGTTTAATTCGGGAAGCAAGATCTATCAACCTAGTAGTCCACGTCCAGATGATAAATATGAAAAACGAAAGTCACTGCAATGTTACCACTGTGGGTCCTATCAGCATCTAAGACCTCAGTGTCCAAAACTTAAGAATAGTACTGAATCTTCTGCTAATCTAAACAGAATTAGTTCAAGACCGGACGATGAATTTCTGTTACCTTATACTAGTATTGGATACGTAAATGGCTACAAAATTCCTATATTAAGAGATTCAGGTGCTAGTATTGATATAGTTTGTCGTAAATACATCACGCCAGAAATGCTGACAGGTGAAAAAGTGTGGGTGCAACAACCATTAGATTTAAATCCAACCTGTTTACCCTTGGCTGAAGTCGAACTAAACTGCGATCTCGGACATGTAATAACCAAGGCTGCCATTATTGGAAACAAACTCGACAAAGGAAGGTATTTATTAGGCAACCGAACTGCTGCACTACTGAATGAAAAAAAAGAACCTGAAAATCACCCTCACCAGGTTAATACCGTGACTACTAGAGCTCAAACGAAAAGAGATGTGGAACAAGTTTTTGAAAAATATGGCCGGCTTCTAAGATGCGATGTCAAATACGGAATGTATGGAACATCAGGAAGAAGAGGTTCTGGAAGGACTGGCATGGCATATGCATTTGTTGATTATGATGATAGACGAGATGCAGAGGATGCCATAAAGTATGAAAATGGACGAGAAATTCGAGGCCAGAGCATTGTTGGGGAATGGGCTAGAGGGCCATCCTATCGCTCAGGAGGTGGTTCTAAATATCAGCGAAGTTCAAGTTATAGAAGAGAGAGTTATGGAAGATCATCACGTCAGAATAGTGAAGAATGTTATCGCTGTAGACGGACAGGATATTGGGCTCGTGATTGTCCTGAACTTGAAAGAGATAGATACTATCCTCGTTCTAGACATCGTTCTCGTACAAGATCTAGGTCAAGATCACACCGTCACAAGAGGAGTATCTCACATAGTCGATCTAGGAGCCATAATTGTCACAGAAGGAGTTCTTCTGGCTATCGCCATAAAAGTAGAAGTGTAAGCAGAGATAAAAGAATAAAGGCGAGGTCACCCAGCCGATCTGTAACACCATCCAAGTTAGTTTTCCGTTCACGATCAAGGTCGCATGGAAAAAGTCGAAGAAAATATGAAAAGTCATCTAAAAAGTCGCGTTCAAGAACTTTTCTCTTCGGAAAAGTTTCTCCGTTGGGGGAGAGATTGTAACAGCTTTAGATATTGTTGCAATAATAATCTTAAACTTTTGAAATAGTTGAATTTGAAATATATCTGTTAATAAATGGCAATGTTTGAAACGCCAACACGAGAGCTGCGTGCGGTTCTCGCACGAAGTAAGATAATGATTTTTAATTTAAAAAGAGATAGAATAAGTTTTGGCTGTTAATTTTTGATGTCACATTTTCTTTGACTTATATGTTGCAGTTATAAAATTGATCTATTAAATAAAGTTTGCTGTGTTCCAATGGAGTTTGCTTTAATTACGAAACAAGCATTACACCCTTCACTAGTAATCCAGTGACCAAGATTTTTACTTTACTGTAAGCAAAATTGCATTTCTTGCAATTAGCATTAAATTTAAATTGCAACAGTCTCTCGAAAACTGCCTCTAGATCAGCTATATGTTTTTCAAAAGTCTCTGACAGTATTATATTATCATCTAAGTAAGAGAGAACAAGCATCATTCAAGCCACTTTGGAATTTATCAATTAACCTCTGAAAAGTGGCCGGAGCGCTCTTCAGTCTGAAAGACATTCGAACAAACAGGAAAATTCCAAAAGGGCAAACAAATACTGTTTTGTCTCTGTCTGTTGGGCAAACGCTGACTTGATGGTAGCCAGACCGTAAATCAATGGTTGTCATATACGGTGTATGTTTAGCAGCATGCAGTAAGTCATCCATCCTAGGTAATGAATATGAGTCTGACATCGTAACAGCATTCAGTCCTCGGTAATCAACGCAAAGTCTGACTTTTCCGTTTGGTTTGGGCACAAGAACCACTGGCGCAGCATATGGAGACTCACATTCTTCTATTATTTTCCTTTCCAGCAGATCGTCAATCTCCTTCTTTAAAATCTCCTTCTTGGCTGGAGGCATTCGGTATGGAGGTACTGAAACTGGAGGATTATTCCCGGTATTTATGTGGTGTTCAATATAAGGAGTTGCTTCTCCCCCTTGTTGGAACACAGTCTCATATTTCGTTAACAGAGCATTGAGTTTTTCCCTTTGGTTTTCAGTTAGATGTCTTCCTTCATTTTCTCTTAATCGCATTGTATTGACTTCTGCACTTTGTGGAATTTCGGATAGTTTGAAAATGTCCTCACTGAAGCTAAATTTCTGTTTAGGGTTGTCATGGAAATACTATCTATTATTTGGAAGGTCTAAAACAATTCCAGCGTTACGCAGATATTCAGTTCCTAAAAGCGTTCTGTTATCTTTTGCTATAGATAACGCAAATAAGTTATGGGGAAAGATCGTCCTTCAATTTCGATATGTACTTGGGTCGCATAAACTTCTGGTTCCTTCTGTAGACCATCGGCGAGGGTAACATTCATACAAGTTTTCCTAAATTCTGTTCCGCTTTCTCTCAAAAGACAATACAATGTTTCTCCCGCTATAGTGTGGCTGACTCCAGTGTCAGCACACACAATTCCGGTTAACCCGTTTATTTTTACTGTCAAAAAAGTCGTCTGGTGCTCTTCGACCAAGAATGTCCGAAGGTGTATAGTTTTAAACTCAGCTTTCTTGTGGGGAGGGGAGCAGACAGACCATTTAACCTTAAAATAAATCCTGACTTCCCACATTCACAGAAACTAACAGGTGATTGGTCCTCATTTTTTGCATTACCTCTTGATGAGGCATTTTTAGTATGTTGAGGATTACCTCTTTAATTTTTGGGACCATCCCTTTGTTGAAACTTAGGAGTCTCCTTACTAACACCTTTATTTCGTACATGTCTAACTTCTTAATCCATATTTACCTTGTCAGCAAGCTGGAGTGGGTTGTTCCACTCACTCCAGCTTGTTCTCCAAAATCTTCATCCCGTTTTCTTCATCCAAAAATGTTCTCTATAATCTGGAGGGACTTTCTTCTTAATCTGAACTGCGAGTATCAAATTCTTTAACTGCTCAAACGTCGTGACTTTTGATTCCTTAAGCCACCCATCAAAATAGTTTTGTAAATCAAAATAAAAATCTCTCCAGGTGCTTTCGAGATTTTTTCTTATGTTGGGTAAACAGATGTCGAAATTTCTCAGCACTCAGTTTGAAGCGCTTTAAGAGAATCTGTTTAATTTTCTGATAGTCCTGAGCATCATCAGAAGATTCTTTTGCAATTAGTTTTGCAACATCGGTTGGCAGAAGACCAACAAGATAAACTACCCATTTTGAAACTGGTACCTTCAGAAGGGTTAATTGCCTCTCAAACAAATCCAGAAATAAACTCATATCGGTAGTTTTAGGATCAAAATTAGGAATTAACTTGTTCAATTCTAAGTTAAGCATTTCTGCGTTTGCAGAAGAAGATACCTTTACAGTCTCCAATCTACTAGCAGTAATACTAGATTGTAATTTTAATTTCTCCAACTCAAACAAACATTCATTTTCTTTCTCTCTCTCTCTCAACACGTTGTGCTGTTTCCATTTCTTTCCCCATTTATAATGCGGTTCAAACATTCTTTTTTAATTTCCGCGTCATATGTGGGACTAGTGATTATAGCATTACTTATTTCAGGAATTCCAAAACTTTCCTCTATCACTACACCTAGTGTCTCTGCTAATTCAATTAAATCTTGCTTCTTTCCTTTTGCTAAATAAGCCATAATTAACTGAAACTGGGTAAATTTCCTCAAAATGTATACCTATAACTTTTAGTATGCTAACATATACAGGTTTTAAAATATTTTATATGCATTTAATACACATTAAATATGCATATTCAAAAGCAAAACATGAAATAAAGTAATAACTCATTTTACATTATTTTCTATTGATTTGCTTGGAATAACATATAAAATACACAATTCTCAGAAAATAAACAGCTATAGAACACTTTCAGTAATTTAAATTTATGCAAAATAAAGCAACTTGTAACTATATATTGCAATACATTTTCTATTTTTCTGTTTTCAAAACAAAACAGAATCCTTTACTTTGTATTTACTATATTTGACATTAAGTTTCATCGAAACTTACATAGAACAAAATACTTGAACCTTATAGGAAATATTTACTTAAATATTATTTTAAAAAATATGCCAAAGTAGGTGCTACCACTAAATTCTTCATTTAAATTTCAGCAATACTTGAAAATTGCTTTAAACTGCAATTTTTCAGCAGTACTTCAAAATTACTTTAAACTTCATTTACTTCAATTTTCAGCAATACTTCAAAATCTTTCGGTACTAAAGAAACTGGTGTGCAACAGAATTCATACAATATGGTCTGGGTCATCACACTTCATATAAAAGAATTCAAATCCAACAGAACATTTAATTGATTCAGATGTTCAGCGAAAATGAAATTAGGTCACTGTGATTAGAATTCTTCGTATATTTACTTGATTCGGACGATCAGTAAAAACGAAATCAGGTCAAGGCGACCGCAATTTTTTACTTTTCCTTTAGTTCCGAATTTACTTAATTAGAAATAATCAAATATTAAAGTTTACGTATCTTAAATATATCCATGGGCTATACGTCATTATTACTTTTGGTGTTGAAGTATCCATATGGAGATTTTAGGCTCGTAGTTGGGCTGCCAGAATTCGTAACACATTACACATATATTTCTTCCTATCCATTATTAGAGAATCTCGGGGCTAATAATGAAGACCATTAAGTACGACGCCCACTAATTTATTAATGAATTAACACACAAAAAAAGAAGTAGATGTGAGAGAGTTTTAAGCTAAATATCTCGCGCTAAGCTTTCCAAGTTCTATTTCTAAAGCTCGTAGTGTCACACACCTATAAAAGAAAGAATGTTTATATTTTTGCGAATCTCGCATCACGTAACCAAGAGCAGATGCTCCGTTTTAAGAATGACTCATGCCGTCTGTTACACAGTCAATATAACCTCGAATTTTGTATAATTTTAAAATTAAAGACATTATTTTAAATAAGAAATCTTTTTTTAATAAAAGTTTGAAAACAAGCGCAATAGCTACCTCACAAATAAAATATACCTAATTTTTTTAAATACAGTCTATTTAAAAAGTGAGCATAGAGAAATTGAAAAAAAAATTTGTTTCAAGTGTGATCTTTAAATAACTCAAAATTAATTAAAAACACATCTTTCATACCAGTTTTCCGCTCAAGGTCAACCATTATTGGAATATTTTTGCAATTCTATGACATCGAAAAATGTCTGCTGACTTGAAATAAAAATTTAAAAAGCACGATTTCTTATTAACAAATAACATTCCCCCGCTCTCAAAATAGGGACTACATATAATGCAGCTCATTTTTAATTTGGGGACGAAATAAATAATAACCACTGAAGTTAAAAACAGTTATTTCCTATTCCTTGAAATTACAAAATAGAAAGAAAATGATCCAATTATGTGTAGAATAATTTATTTCCCGATAGTATTTTGAGCCAGTGAATTAAAGCTAAGTTTTAATTACAATGTAATGAAACGTATATTTGTGCGAAAAGAATGATCTGTTTGAAAATGCGAAATGTGCAAATGAAGAATGTAAAAACCCAATATTATTTCAAAATTTCACAATTTTAAAATTTATTATCATATTTTGCAGACTTTCTCATACTTCTGCTATTTAGTTCTATAACAATGATTTCAATACAGTGTTAATGTTTACTGAAACTAATTTAAAGCTTGTTTCATATTATAATTCTCTTTAGCTATTTAAAAATAAACTTTTTTTCAGCTTAGATAGGTTCTAGATGAAAAAAAAACAATTATCGCTGATAGCACGGAAATTTTAGAACAAAACGAGAAAAGAAAAAGAAAAAAAACCCTCTTAAATAAAGCTTTTGTGTGGTTGATGGAACCTTTGCTAATTAATTTTTTTCTCGAATTTCTTAATGAATTTTCAATGCACCTGAAAATAGACGGACAGAATTCCCATTTGAAATCGAACTGCGGTCTTTTCAACTTTCAAATGAGTTTTTCTATGAAATCTGCGGAATTACTGTTCCTTTTTAAGTTTTATTTAAATATTCAGCCACTTTCATATTTATAATTTTCATTACCCAAAAATATTTCATCAGCTTTTAAGATTCTGTTTGATTCAGGCATCGTTATAAAAAAAAGAAAAAAGAAAAAAGAAAAAAAAAAAACTTTTCGGCGGAAGTCTGCTTACTAGACTTTCTAATGTGCTATTATTTCTGGCCTCTGCCCCTCTAGAAGAAATACTATTAGCATCTAAAAGCCATTGATGTTGCTTTCCCAATGCGGAAAAATTTCCGCCCGATGTTAAGCGAAAAATTTACCTTGCATCAAAAAAGAAGTTGTTTCCATTTATTTGCGTACGATCGCTTATTTACCTTCTATTAGAATAGTTACTGCTTTAAGGAAAACGCCAGACTTAAATTTAAAATTCGGTAAAATTAAGCAATAGATTAGTGTTGTATTTATATAAAAAATGATGCATTTGGGGAGGAGTAGTCAAAAGAGCACCTGTTCTTCAAGTAGCAAAAATCTGTTCTGTAAACTGAAAGACAATAAGCTAAAATAAACAAATGACAGAAACCAGCAATTACAGACGCCATCTAATTTCTGCTTCTAGGAAATGCAAAACGGTTTGCCTCTTTGCCATGAAATGCACAGAGATTTTCTATAAAACCTCCATCAATGTATGGTTCAGTTTTGGCGAAATCTAATAACTATTACTATTCTATGAATTAACATTACAATGCACGGCACAAAGCCTGAGAAATTTATTTAGTTTGTCGGTTGCATATTGATAGCTGAATTGAATATAAGTACTGAATTTTAATGAAATGGATTTTAATAGACTGCAAAGTGTTTAACTTAGTTGCCTTAAATAAAATTTGTTGAACATTTAAATTTTACGACAACCGTCATCTTCTGCATATTTAGAAGTTAGGATTACAAACTTAAATTGAAACCCTAAAATTGAAAGGTGTAAATTATCAAAAACGAAAGCACAGGCATCCTCGTAAAGCACTTCACACTATGGCTGCTTTCTCACACTGTTAACGTTTTGATATCATTGCAGATTTTATATTGCCCATTCTGTAGTTTATCGTTTTGCATGTTTCTACGATTTGGAAAAGCACACGCTTAAATAAGCCTAAGACGTTGGATGCCTTCAAGAAGGAGTTTCTAAAGGAATCGTAATCCATATTACACGGAAAGAAATTCCTGAAAATGCCCATGCAACTAGTCCATTCGATGGGCTTCAAACGGGTAGAATAACCAGGGCTCAAAGATCTTATCTTTCCAGCCAGTAGTCAGCTCAGTCCTTCTGTGCACGAATATGAAGCCATTTCTCAAAATGATATAATCAAACTCTTAGTACTATTTTGGGTGAAAATGAATTTAATAATGAGTGTGGTGATTACATATGATGACAGAATTCTCTTCATTAATATAACATCTGACTACCAAAAGAAAAATATGATTTTTATAGAGTTTTTTAAGTTAGTCTTATTCTATATATGAATGCAGGCATTTCGCCTATCACATTTACATGTCTGAATGATGTTTGAATGATGACTGATTAAAACACATTCTTCACATTACTATGCAGTAAGACATATCTTATCATGTAAGAAATCGAAAAATATTCCTTTCATGAGTTCTGGTAATATGGTGGTCAACATATCAACTCAGAAAACTCAAAGACATGATTCAGTTTCAGGCGAAGACATAGTTTATTTCCAGACATTCTTACACCCAAAATGTTTAATGTATCTGCAATGGCCATTGCATGAATTGATATATTATATTGTCATTCTACAACAAATAATATACTAATTTGAGGGCTACATTAAAGTTGCAACTTGATTGGCAGTAATTCATAGATTTCCGATGACAGTGTACTAATTTGTTGTTCTTCTATGAGAATTATAAAATGTTGGGCTCATTTTAGGCTAAATATACTGCATGCAAAAATTTAGATTTGTAATAATTGGATTTAAGCATGTTTACTAGAAACAAAGCGAATAAAATTCCCGAATACTAACAATTTTACAAAGGATAAGAATCCTCGTAAAATGAAATAGAAGCAAGAATTTTTACTCGCATATAACATAAAAGCCACTTGAATATTTATTCTTAAGCACACAACTTTTTACTTCCTTATACGATGTACAGGAAGTATTGTAATAGCGAAAAATTTCGGGCATCATCTTTCAATGAAAATATTCCTTTAACCGCTCTCGAATCCATGTGAATGATGTTTTTGCGTGACATCTGGATGTACGGACAGAATAAGGGACTCGTTTTCCCAAAACTGATTGTAAAATGAATTCAGAAGAGATTTTTCTGTGGCGTATGTACCTCGCGTACCTGAAAAAAGCCTCAGAATGTTGAAATTTTGTATATGGGATTGGTATAACATAAAGTTGTGCAACTCCCTTTTTCGGTTGCAATCGGCAGCACCAAACATATATACAGTTGAATCTGAACAAGGGGGTACGATTTTATGAGGTGATAGAATGCAGCTATACCAGCAATATTCGTCATTGAACTTATAGTCAGAAAGCAAACGGCGAGAAGCTAAAAGGAAGTTTTTCACCGAAACATTTAAAGAATTAACACAACAATGAGAGGAAATAGTTCAGAAAACGTTTTATGAACAGAAATGTTATGATGTACATGTTCAAAGGAATTACTCAGAAGACATTTCGCCAGCTGTAACATAGGCTTCACACTTCGGCACATTTGCGGAGACACCAGGCATTTGGGATGTACCGCCGGCAACAACGGTGAACCTGGGACAACCAGATCCGTATTTGTTTCAACAGGGCATTCGTAAATTAGACTTTTCATATGGCCCTCAGGAAAAAGCCCAAACATGAAAAATCCGGTGATCTTGGTGGCCAAGCTATAGGACCACCTCAATCAATCCATCGCCCTGGAAAGTTCGTGGTTCGCATAACCAGAGATCGTCTCGGCAATCTACGGTAGAAAATGCCTTTGGATGAGAGGACCGACCCTTCTTATACCGTTTGCAATAGCACCTAGCAGCTCGCTGTTTGCGTTCCGCCCAGACTTTATGTGACGAATATATCTTCTTTAGCTGCATTCTATCATACCGTAAAGTTTTGCACCCTTGTTCAGATTCACCCTGTATGTATACTCACTCTGTTACTCTCTCTGTTACTCTGTCTCTTTTGTGATATCCCGGCTACAGATGTCCGATTCGATTCGATTCGATTCTTTCCCTTTCTGGATATTTTGTTCTCCTGATGAGGAGGGACCTGTAGCTGCCCTCGAAATCGATTGAGTGTTTTTAGTAAATATACGCCAAATACAAGGTTGTTTCAGCGAAATTGATTGTTACATTGGCGTGTTTCTCTTCTATTGTAACAGTAAAAACAGTTAAAAGAACAGAAAAATCTTATATTCTAATAAACTTTGTCACTGTTAAACATCTTTGTAGTAGAAGATAACATATTTTATATATGACAATCGTAAATAATTTAATTGCATATAAAATGAAGTTAAGTAAAACTGGAGACGTTAAAATAGCGATGGTAAAAATTTATTTTTACTAAAATAAATTCTTGATTAATGCTTTTTATAAATCTTAAAAAACAGCTTTTCATATATTATTAATAAATATTTTATTATTAGGCATCATTAATAAAAATAAAGAAATTTCATTTCAGTATTCCTCAATAGAAGTTTATCAGGAAATTTAAGGTTAACAAAATCTGATGTGGACGCCACATGACTTCCTCGTACGGGCTACTAAATTATACGCATTTCTTGCTGCATTTCATTTTAATTTATTTCCTTAAATCTCATTCAATTAATTCAGTTTTCATTTCGCAGCAAGGTATAAATACACAAAACCTCAAAACATCTTCATTAAAAATTGTAAAATACAGAAAGACATAAAACACCAAATACACTAAAACAGAAGCAACAACAACAACAACAACAAAATTTCTATAATTAAAATTAGTTCCTACGAAAAATTAAGCAATTCGGCAAGCGAGCAAGAAGGCTGATTTTCCAAGCACAAAACTGAAAGTTTACGTTTGCTCCCACTGAAGAAAAAGACATTCACGGGGCAGAAGTTGACTTAATTCATTATTCGACTGAGCTCCAAATGTAGACTAATAGCGGCTCGTTAGGATTAGCTCCCCACTTAAACATATAAATTGTTGATAACTCAACAGCGATTTGCATGCAGATTAACTAAAGGCATAAAAACCACGAAACTCAATCACTTTTAAAGCAAAAAATGTATACTGAGAAAAAAAAACTGTTCTATCTCCTTTTCTACTGGGCAGATTGACGAAATTCAAAATGCGCTTTCCATCTCTCGAAAGCGCGACTTAGGATATGTATTAGATTTATATATAGCATTGTTCTAGCATAGGTATTTTGACACAAAATTGGTCGTTTTCTGAAGTAACATGCCATTTTTTTTTCATATATCGATTCTACGACTCAAATTACGCCTAAATATTAAATTTTGTAAAATTTGGCGCGAAAGTTTCGGAGAAATTCAAAAATTTAAATTAGCGAATTTTTTTTTTCAATTTGCGCCAAGAATAATTCACTTGACTAACTTCTTAATACATGGCAACCTATTTTCCATCAGTTCCATTTTGCAGTAGAGCAAAAAAAGTCACATCGTTCCCACCTTTTTACTTTGTGCATGAGCGGAGAAAGAGTCACATCGTTCCTTCTTCCAAATAATTTTAACAAAGTGCGTAAAACACATTTTCGTTATTATCACTTTCAACAAATATGCCACATTTCAAAATGCGGCAATATATAAATTCATGTAATCTTCGGAAATTTTGAATAAAACGCTGTAATGTTTTGCAAATATACTTAGAAATACATCTACTTTAAGATGATAGGGAAACTTTTATAGGTTATAATTCAAAATTTTTTCCGAAAAATTTATAAAATTTATTTAAAAATACAAATTTTAAAAACGAATCATAAAAAATGGGTGAATTTTATTTGGAATGAACCTAAATTTCGAACTGTATAAGAAGGAATCAAATACATTTCATAAAAATAGAGATATTAATAAATACATACCAAATTGGATTAACAATGCTAAAATTTTGAGAGCTAATTTTTTAAAAACTACTCATGCGATTTTTACAAAACTTGAAAGTTTGGCATAATTTGAGTCGTAGAATCGAAATATGGAAAAAACATAGCATGTCATTTCAGAAAAAGTCCGATTTTGTGTCAAAATACCTCTATTTGAACAATGCTATATATAAATCTAATAGATATCCTAAGTCACGCTTTCGAGACATGAGAAACGCAATTTGAATTGAAAGGGAAAAGCCAGAGTTCGTTCTTTTAACAACTGTGATAATTTTGTTCACTGCTTGCCACAGTTAAATATACACTATAACCGATTTGACATTAGAATTTTGTCAGAATTGTAATGTTAATAACGGTTATAATACGGTAATAACTGTCATACAGTATAATTATGATTACAACCGTTATTAATATGGCTATAATCGTAACACTGGAGAACAGCACTTGTCCTTGTTGTTGACTAGCTTTTGGCCCTTGGAATCCGAAACTAACCTCAATTTTTGTCTATCACGTTCAGTGGCGGATTGGCCAAAGAAATCGGCCCTGGCAGGAAAATATATGCCTTCCCTAAGGCTCTATATTTAAATGTCATTATATATATAAGTTATCGTCATCATCAGCATCATAAAGAATAATTTTATAAAATAAAAATATAACTTTGTAGAAAACACTTTATTCGTATATATATATATAAACAAAAAACTACAAACAATAAATAACAATGGCTAAATAATTATATAAACAAAATAGAGGTTGATTCATAATTAGCCATTTAAATACCTTTTAATTCCAGGCGCCTGGGCAAATATTTCCTCCATTATATATTCAATTTTTGCTTTAGCCAAAATAGCATTCTCTATGTTCACCAATAGCAATGACTCCAAATTAGCTTGGTTCATAGTACTCCTTAATCTACTTTTTACAATTTTTAATTTTAAAAACCTTTTTTGTATTCAACTTACGTTATAGATAGGGTGAGTACAAACTTATAAGCAAAAAAGACACTGGCGTACTCGTTACTATATAAATTATATTTCAAGAGTAAGTTATATATACATATATTGTGTGTATGTGTATAATTTATATACACATGCACAGAATATAATTGTATTTAACTTTGGATAAATGCTCATTAATAGATAGAGCACCCTCTCCTTCTGACTCAGTGTCAGATTCAAAATAATGATTTTCAATTGAAGTTTTAGTATTTCCCATTTACTTCCTAAGTCCTGATATTCATCCTCAAGATTATCAATTGTTACATAACGCCCTAATAATGTAGATAAATAGTCGAAAGAGTTCGGCGACAATGGTTTCGGAAAGTTTTGGGGATCGAGAAGCGATATGTCTTCATACAACTTCCTATGCCCTTGAAACCTACTTTCCATCGATGAAATGGTGTTATCCAATATAAAATTAAAGACAGTAACTTCAAATTGTATGATAGGGCAATTGAAATTATAGTCAGACGACTCTTCGTCGTCCATTTGCTTCACTTTCCGACTTCTTTTAACAGGTAATTCTTCTTCTATGATTCTATCACAACCCAGCCTTTCGAGTTTAATATTGCAGTCCGTTGCAAACATTTTGATGCGTTAAGTATTAAATCAAAGTTTCTAGAAACGGCTTTTAAAGAGCTTGTAGCCTCCCTAACCATATTATATGCTAGGATGTAATATAATCCTTTAGTCTGCAAATATTTCGTTACTGGCTCAGTATATTGAAATATTTTCAAATATACATGAGCAGAGAAAATTATTCTAAAAGTTGATATTTTGTCCAAAATAGATTTTGCCATTTGTCGTACCTGTGCATTTTGTATATCATTAGAAGCAATACTTTTGAGTGCAAGTATTAATTCTACGTACAAACAATTATCTTTGCAATCGAACGTGCCAAAAATTTGTTTTAGGGCGTAGCATTTCGAACTCCATCTAGTTTCACCGATGAAATGAAGTTTCCTAGATTTGGTTTTTTATCGATTCCTCTCCACACATCCATTCTTAGATAGGATTCTTTGCCGCACTGATTTATTAAAGAAAACAGAGATGTTCCTTCTAAAACGCTATTCGTAGAATCGACTAATACTAAATTTAGAACATGGGAGTAACACGAAACATTTATTTGATGAGGTGATTTTTCACTCAACCATTTAGTAAAACCATTGTAAGCACCTCGCATATTTGACGCGCCATCTGTAGAATTGCCAATACATTTTCTGACATCAATGTCCATGCTCTCTAAGAAGTTGATGACCATATTGCACATACCGAGTTCAGTGGAATCTGTCAAGATAAAATACCTATCACTCTTTCGTATATATTTTCTTTATAAAGATACCTAATAACAACTGAAAATTGGTCCATTTCATTTATGTCAGTAGTAGTATCAATTGGAAGGGAGTTAAAATTCGCTTCTCGAATCTCAGCTAACATTAATCGTCTCATGATGTTGTTGATGCTAGTTATAATATAATCTATCGTTATTTTAGATAACAATGTTACTCTACTTCCTCTATTTTCACGATCAGCATGTTTCGTTATACATTGATATGCCTCTGAAGAACAGGTTCGTATTTTGAAAGTAGTAGCATAGTTCTCAGAAAATTACCATGATCAACATTAACATATGTTAAGCTTCGAGCATTTTCATTCCTTTGACTTCGGAAAGCAATTCCCCTTTTTCCGATAAAGTAAAAAACATCAATAATTACTTCAAACACTCGCTTTTGTTCTATTGCATTCTTTTTGGCGAATTGTCGACGTTTCTGAAAACAAAGTACTATATATGTCTTTTCCTTTTACATCCGTAATATGTGCTTCTATACATTTATGAATTTGACTCGCTTCATGTTCATTCACGCGTTGTATTACGTGGCGCCGATCTCTCATTCCTCCATTAACGAAAGTACTTTCGTTAAAGCTGTCGGAACAAAGTAAACAAATTAAGCAGAATAATCCGTTTGTCTCTTTACAGAAACTCAATCATTTTCTATTACTTCCCTTAGGACGATAAAACACTAGATGAGGAAGAAAAGGCAAATCTTTTTGAAGCTGAAGGTTGACAGGGATGTTTGCTAATAAAATCCTGTCGATCTTGAGCTAGAAAAAGCTGCTATCGGTCATGCGAAAGAGAAAGCCGACAAAAATGAAAAGACCATGGCGATGCGCTTGTTGCTGTTACGGCAATATTTTCTGCATTGGTTGTGTCCGTTGTTAGCAGTCTCGAATTGAACTCACATGTGTTTGATATTTCAGCCTCAAATGCTTTTGAAAGGGTGATCTCTTCTTGTGTTTGCGCAGTAAATATCGGGGGGAAAGGTGCTGGTTTTGGAAATCCAGGATATAAATCCGTAATTTTTTAGCAATGTTTTGCAGAATCCTTCAAGAGTTTTCGTCTCTTTTCTCGGAGTTTCTATGCACCTCCTTTGATTTTCCGTTTATCCATTCTACATACCTAAAAAGTAAGGTAAAAATTTCAACTGCAGTATTTTTGTCCTCAACTTACATTATTCAGGGGCACAGTAAAATTCGCTAGAGAGTCTTTTTTTAATTCAGTTATAATGCAGTATTTTCAATTTCATAATTAAATTAGAACGTGACTGTACTGCATTTTCATAAATCTCCTTTACAACTATCGACGCTGTCGACTATAGGCTCTAATCTACCCCTGCCCTACAGCCTACAGGTACCGTAAGGATTTGTAAGAATAGAAGGCTCCCTTCGATCCACTTGGACGAGAGTGTCCCTATAGCTCAAAGGAAGGGCCCACCGTCTTTCCACAAACGAGGGCAGCCAGCGACCCAAACAATAAATACAAAGTCTGATGTGTTGACCACATGACTTCCTTGTACGGAATATTAAATTACACGGAATTTTCTGCATTTCATTTAAACATATTGAATTAACAGTTAACGTATTTTGAATTAAATCTACTTCGTGGATAGCACATAAACCACAACAGAATAAATGCACTCTTTAAAGTTCTCTATATTTATATATCATAGCGACACTTCGCTAGTTTCACTTAACTTCACAGATCTCATTCATTTTATAAAATAGACTGCACAAAAATTATGTCACCTGAAGATTACCACAAGTTCTTCAAATACTATAATAAATCTAAAACGATATATATAAAAAATTAAACAAAAAAAATGTAACAGTTTTTCGCAGACGATTCAGCGCTGCTTACCTAATGCGCATGCGCTACTAATTTATTCAATTCTAGAATAAACTACAAGTTCTATTACCACCACAATTACCACAAGTTTTTCCAATACTATAATAAATCTAAAACGATATATATAAAAATTAGTCTCCTCCCCGGTTTAGGGAAAATATATGAACGAATAATTTTAAGAAGACTACAGCCTCATATGGAGAAACTACGGCCAAAACAGTTCGGTTTCCGTAGTGGTTTATCCACTACTAAGCAACTGGTCAGACTGACGGAGTACATTGGTGAAGCCCTTCATACAAAACACAGTGTCGCCTTGCTCATGCTAGACATGGCGAAAGCCTTCGACCGCGTCTGGCCTGAGGGGCTAATATACAAATTAGTACAACTTGATTTTAATAGAGAAATTATAAGGATTATATACTCATTTATCAAGGACAGAAATTTTTATGTTTCAATTGGTTCAGACAACTCGGATTGTATGAGACTGGGTGCAGGGGTCCCCCAGGGATCAATTCTGGGCCCGGTTCTCTATACATTCTATGTTTCAGATTTTCCCAGGGATAGATTCACGAGACAACAATATCTGGGATGTTACGCGGATGATACCGCCATTGCTACCAGATCACTTAAGGCCGACCTTGCGATACGTGCCCTGCAGAATTACATGCCTGATATTGAAAATTGGTGTACGCGTTGGCGTATATCGATAAATGCGGCAAAATCCGAACTATTAGTTATTAGAAGAAAACAAAGATGTAGAAGACTTAATGAAAAGATTAAATTATTTGGCACTGAGGTACCGTTGGTATCTAAGGCTACATACTTAGGAGTGACACTCAATAATAAGCTAACTTGGAAAGACCATATTAACCGTGTCAGAAGCAAAGCATTAAGTGTAATTACTTGCCTACTCCCACTTATTGGAAGAAATTCAAGCTTAAGCTTAGTAAAGAAAAGGCATTTATATATTGCTGTCATAAGGCCCATTTTCTCTTATGCTTCGCCGGCCTGGGCGGCTTACTCTAAAAAAGATGTTGAAAAACTTCAGATTACGCAAAACAAAGTCTTAAGACTTATCACAAATGCCCATTTCTACGTATCTAATGAGACCTTACACAGAGACCTGAGGATTGAATATGTAAATCATTATTTACATAGAATGAATGCCAACTTCTTTAAATCTGCCTTATTATGTAAACATCTTCAACATTTCCATGTTCTAGACTACATAGCCTTAGATGAGGATTACAACATCAGGCCATATACGGCTCACTTACTAAGGGATCTGAATTTCCCAACTTAGTAGTTGTTAGAGCATTGCTTCAACTTGTACATATGTAAATAGGCTTTCGTTATTTATCCTAGTTATCATACTTAATCAAGAATTTCAATTTTTATTATCATTTTGTATGTTATATTTCATGTATTAATTCAGTATTTGTATTGTATTGTATTGTATAACTAAAGTTTAATAAATTGTGTTACTTTCATGTGCACTGGTTAGGACGCAGACATGTACTAACGCGGCTCTGCCGCAGTCAGGATTTCAGTTAGGACTTCTCTCAATATTGTAGGACTTTGGTTTATTGCAACCTTGCGATGCAAACGGCATCTCCTTCATACCACATATTTGGTTTTATTTAATTTAAGGAAATTGCACGTCAAGGGCTCTATGCAATTCCTCAGTGAGCTGGATAAGTTGCCCATAATTGGCAATATCCCAGCAATAGTTGTCCAGACTAGACTAGATATATAAAAAAATTAAACAAATAAAAAAAGTAACAGTTTTTCGCAGACGATTCAGCGCTGCTTACCTAATGCGCATGCGCTACTAATTTATTCAATTCTCACTGCGCGGTAAGGCAAAAATACATAAAAATTCAAAATATTTTCATTAAAATTTGAAAGGTATAGAAAAACAAAAACAACAAAAAAACCCCACCAAGTACAGTTAAAACAATTAAAAAAAACAATTTTTGAAATTAAAATTACAGTTTCAACGCAAAAACACGCTAATAAGCTAAATGATAATTCCAGGATGAATTAAGCATAATTCCATTCGCAATAATAAAAGAAGACATTACTTTGCTGTTGCGAAGCTTAATTTCTCTAGATTGGCAAAAAATCCACTATTCTGCTAAGTTTCAAATGTAAACAAACTTGGCGACCATTTTAATCAAAAATTAGGTATAGCCGCAATTAAAAAAACTTTTAAATTGTTGATAATTTCGCATGCAAGTTAACTAAAAGCATAAAAATCTTAACCAGGACAACATAATTCAATTATTTTTAAACCAAAAAATGCACAATTTACAAACATATAAGGATAAAGAAACTGAGATCATCGAGAGGAGTAACAGGGTGGAGATATAAATATATATATATACATATATTTATATACTTTTGGTGCCGCCGATTGGCAACTAAAATACAAGGTGCATATCTACACGTAATAGCAGTCCTATATACAAAATTTCAATGTTCTGAGGCTAGTTGTTTTTGAGTTATGCGAGATAGATACGTACGCACAGATGCCACAAAAAATTCTCCCGAGAATTTATTTTAAATCAGTTTTATAATTTTTTGGTTGGAAAAGAGTCCTTTATTCTGTCCTTATGTACGGATACGGATATCACCCAAAAATATCGTTAAACTGCGTTCGATAGCGTTCAAAATGGATATTTTCTTTGAAATATGATGCCTGAAGTTTTTCGCGATTACAATACTTCCTTTTCACTTCCGTAGAAGGAAGTAAAAAAATAATTAAAAATAAGGAAGCACATCTAACACAAAACTACAAACAAAAACCACAAACGCAACATAGAACACATTCTGTATAAATACAGAATTCAATTTTAACAGAAGTTTCCAACAACCCCCTAGTTTCGTTAATAAACTTCATTAGAGCAATGGTATATGATTTAAAAACTTTAAAATTAATAGTATTTACATTAAAATCAGTAATGTTAAAAACATATCTAATAGGGGATGTTAAACCACAAAATGCCTACCATCACCATCAATCTGACAACTATCACGTAGTTTATTTTCCTGCAAATTAAATCGGTTGAAATAGAACGAAAGCCTACCATGTCCAGTTAAAACCTGATTAACGTCAATATTGTTCATACATTTAATCGTATTTGTGGTTTTAATGAGTTCCATGAAACCTTTGTTTTAGGAAAGAGAACCGCTGTGTTTTCTATTTGTTAACATAAAATTATTTCATTCTTCGAATAGCAGTTTCCTTCGAACCTGTTAATTCAATATCAATTGAATTGACATCTGAGACCGCCTGCTTGGCCACGATGTCGGACCTCTCATTACCAATAAAGCCTACATGGGCTTTAACCCAATATAACTTAATATTTAAATATAAACTCAAAGTTTCTAAGTTTCCAATTCCAAGTAAAACTTTCTCATAAAATTCATATAAAATTGAGAGAGGATATTAATAAATCGCATTTATTAATATCTCCTTTTTTATGAAACTTATTTGATTTCTTCCTACACAGTTCGAAATTTAGGTTCATTCCAAATAAAATTACACTTCTTTATGATTTATTTTTAAAATTTGTATTTTTAAAAAAATTTTATAAATTTTTCGAAAACAATTTGAATTATAAGCTATAAAATTTTTACGATCATCTTAAAGTAGGTGTATTTCCAAGCCTACCTGCAAAAAATTACAGCTTTTTATTCAAAATTTCCGAAGATATACGTCAATTTATATATTGGCGTGTTTTGAAATGTGGCATATTTGTTGAAAGCGATAATAGTGGAAATGTGGCTTACGCACTTGAAATGTGGAAATGTGGTTTTAAAAGTTAAAATTAAAGTAAAGGCCCGTTTCCACTACTGCGTATGCGTTGCGGTGCGTTTCTTCAATCAGCGAGCGAATTCATTTTTATTGTCATCTGCTGTCTGTCGACGGCTGACGGAACGGATGAAGTTCAACAATGTTCAACTTCTATCCGTAGGTCTGCGGAAACGTTGGGGTCACGTGGTAAAAAAGGAGCAATCAGGTGTTGTCACCAAAAACTAATGGCGTCAGAAGTACAGATGAACAATATTCAGGAAAAACTAATGGCTCATGGTAAGATTGGTAAAAAATACTTTTCTGAATTAACATTATAGCGAGAAATCTGCGTACTGAAAAAGACAGCAATCAGCTGAATTTAGTTAAAAAAAGATAAGAAAAATAAGATAACTACAACTACAGTACTAGTTCGCAGAGAGCAGTGATAACTGTCAAAGAAATCAGGCGAAAAAATATAATACCAAGTCCATGAAATAGGAAAATTTGTTCTGAAAATTATTTCCTAGTTCTGCATACGCATTTACTTTTAATGATAATGAAGTCTGACTATATCAGACTGCTATAGCAAATCAGACATGGCATGAAAAGATTGGTTTTTTTTTTCTTTTGAAACAGGAAAAACTAAAAAGGTTAATTATAAATTTAATTTAATCTCCTTTTAAATATTCCACTGCATTAAAGAGTATGTTAAATTTGTATTTCTCTATTTACAAATATACCTTTTTGGTTAGCATATATCTGTAAGCACATGGAATATATTTTTAGAAGTCCGTTTAACTTCAATCGGAACGCCGCTTTAAAAAATAATGTTATTTGGGTACAGCTTGAGTATAGGACCCCAATGACAATTTTCGGCTTGGCGCACTTTTTGGACGGTATTTTTCTTGTAACCCAGCGAATTCTAGAATACTCCATTTTGGCAACCATGTCGCATTTCCGCGTGTTTTAAACTGGACAGTGCCATTTTCTTCGCCGGAGCAGAAGAAGTTGACTGCGTGAACCGGTTGTACTGATTTTTCTTTTTTTTTTCCCCTATTTCATTTTATTTCAGTTTCCTTATATTTTTAGATTAAGATGCCATCTGTTTTAAGCGTTGTTGAGAAGTTTCAGGAAGTATTAACGGGGAATTTAAAATTTCAATTTTCAAATGGAAGGATGACCTTAGGAAAGCCTGGTGTAGCCAATAGAATGTTTCTTATTCATTTATGTCAAAATCTGAAATTATTCTTAGACTTTTTAAAGGACGCAGGCTTAATAAAGGGGGAATTTATATATCAGAAATGTAGTTCTGAAATGAAATTTAAGGTTAAAAAGTCAAAGTCAGACGGTTTTATGTGGGTGTGTAGGAAAGTTACGGCAGAGAAGGAGTGTGGATCTCAGAAGTCAATTAGATATGGGTCATGGTTTTGTAACAGTAAGTTGAGGATGGATGAAATATTTTTCTTAACATACGAAATGCTCAGAGGGACTAAAACGGAGCTATTCAAGAGGAGTACTTTTTGGCTTCTAATACATTAGCAGACTGGAGGCAATTTATAAACGAAACTATTTTAGATTATATAGAACTATCATCGGAAAAAAATAGGTGTCATTGGGAAGATAGTAGAAATAGATGAAAGCAAATTTGGAAAACGGAAATACAATAGAGGGCATGCAGTTGAGGGGCAGTGGGTTTTTGGAGGGGTTGATAGAGAATCTGGCAAACTATTTTTGGTAGCTGTCCACGATAGGAGTGAGAGAACATTATTGGGACATATTAAGGAGTGGATTAAGCCAGGGACAACAATTTATTCTGATAGTTAGAAAAGCTATGACTGTTTAAGTAGGGAGAGTTTTGAGCATTTGAAAGTAAATCATAGTTTGCATTTTGTTGATTCAGAAAAAGGGTGCCATACAAACACAATAAAAAGTACATGGAGGCATGTAAAAAGCTCCTTGCCAACACATAATCGGCAAACAACAGATTTTAAATTTTATTTGGCTTTTTATATTTTCACTAAATCTTGCAAGGAGAAAAATATTGATGTATTCAACAAATTTCTAGAAATTGTAAAGGACATAAACTGGGCAGACTATAGGATTTCTTTGCAAATTTACCATGATTTTGTAAATTTTACTAAATTTCCAGCATTTCTTTTATTTTTAATTCAAACATGTATTCTGAACTCCTGTTTTCAGTTTTACAACTTAAAACTTGCATTTTCAATATTACTGCTTAAAATATGCCTCCATGTACTTACGTATTTTCAAACTTTTCTTTATTTTTAATTTAAACATGCATTTTTAACTCCTATTTTCCTGTTTTTAATTTAAACATGCATTCTGAACTCCTATTTTCAATTTTACAGCTTAAAATTTGTATTTTCAGTATGACTGCTAAAAATATGCCTCCACTTATTTATTTACTTTCAGTTTTACTGTTTATATATATATTCTAAATTTGCGTTTAAAATTTTTCTTGTTACAATGTGCATTCTAAATTCTATTTTCAGTTTTTAACTCTTTTTCTAAGGCTAAATTTGTATTTTCAATATTACTATTTAAAATATTCTCCCACTTACTTACGTACCTTCAAATTTGCTGTTTAAACATATATTGTAAATTTGTTTTCTGGTTAAAACATGCTTTCTAACTTGCGTTTTCAATTTTAACTGCTTTTCCATGACTTAGCGACATTTTTCGGTCGCCACGCGAAAAAATCGCCAATGGGGTCCTATACTCAAGCTGTTTCGCTTTTTGTAAGATATGTTCTAGAAGCTGAAGAACAAACTCGAATTTTTTAAACGATAACACACTGAAATAGGACCAAAAAATTTAGTTTTATGCACTCATTTACTTGATAATGCATATAAGCCAAAATTGCTAATCACGTCACTGTAGTAATAGCGAAGTGGTAAAGCTGAGGGTAGCGAACTGTGGCTTTTTGGATCGTGAGTTCGAATCTAATACTCTTTTTCCACCTTGTTAGCAACTTTCGTAGCCCCGTCTTCCAATTTAAATTTTTTAAACTTATTTCTATTATTGTGTGTATTAAATATAATGTTTTATTTAGGCTCTTATTTATTTAAATTTCCCCTCAAGAATTTATTTTGAAAGTTATAATGCGAATTTAAAATATACTCTCTGTATGTATATATATATAAATATTTTTTTTCGTTTCACTTTTTGGTGAATGTACATACATGTGATGAGATTTTAAGATGTTTCCAGCTCTAAACTTTCAATACCAATGAACATGAGACATTATTAATGCCCTGAACATTTTTAATAAAACAATTTTTAAAAAACTTATTATAATAATTCCTTTAAAATTCAGTTCTCTCCAGCTGAAGCACAGGAATTAATTAAATATTTCCATTTTATTTACCTTAATTATGTATACATATATAAATAGAAAAAAGCTTATTTTTATAACTTATTGTATAAATAGCTATGAAAATTTATAAATTAAAAATAATATTTTATGGACTATGCATAAAATATAACTGCTATTGCGCATTTTAAAACAAACGCGATCTCTAATAAATTATTCAGATATGACACTGAAGAAACTGATGCTAAAATTTTATATACTATCCATTTTCTCCCCAAATTTGCGCATAATTTTGAAAATATACAATCTCACATAGCAGTCAGCGGTATATACGCACAGCAGATTTTGCGTAAATATTGTGAACCTTTCTTTACAGTTGCTCTGTATTTTTAAGGTACCAGCTAGTTTTAAATGTGTTTAACATTTTTATTTGTTTTGCAGTAACAGTACATTTTAGTTTTAATTATACATTTTAGTTTTGATTACATATTATTTCGTTAATATTTAAGTCTTCTAGAAACGCAAAGAAATTTTTAAAAATTACTCCAGCTTCTATGCAATTAGAGATGTTCCTAATATGCATTATAACTTTACTTATTTAAAAATTGCTAACTTGCTTTACTTTCACAGTTCATAAGCAGAACTAAGAATTTCCAATAACGTCGAATTTAAGTATTTTAAGAGTCCGAATCCCGTAAGTTAAATCAGAGACATCTGGTGGCAATGAATGCAGTTGACCACCGAACTTCCGTAAGCGTAAATCCAACGCAATAGTGTAAACGGTTGTCCGTCTGCGTTTTTCTCCCAATACGCTACGCGTTGGTAATGCACTAATGAAAACGGGGCTTAAGAGCGATGTGACCTTTTTTTCCACTCATCCACAATGTAAAAAGATAGGAACGATGTGACTTTTTTTTCCGCTCCGATTTTTTTTTTTTTTTTTTTTGATGGAAGGGATAGGAAAATGGGTTGCCATGTATTAAGAAGTTTGCCAAGTGAATTATTCTTGCCCAAAACTGCAAAAAATTCGCCAAGTTAAATTTTTGAATTTCTCCGTAAATTTTGCACCTAATTTTACAAAATTTAATATTTAGGCATAATTTGAGTAGTAGAATCGAAATATGGAAAAATATTGGTATGTTATTTCAGAAAAAGGCCTATTTTGTGTCAAAATACCTATATTAGAACAAAACTATATATAAATCTAATATATATCCTAAGTCGTGCTTTCAAGACATGGAAAACGCAATTTGAATTTCATCAATCTGCCCAGTAGAACGGGAGATACAGAACTGTCCTTTTTTTTTTGCAGTGTACATCCCATCCACCTTAGTACCGTACCTCCAGAACCTTCAATTCTTGGTGGAATCGCTCACATTGCTCATCAATGACTGCATCAAGAGTTTTCGGGAAGTTATCAAGATGGCTATGTAAAAAATGCAGTTTGATGCTCATGTTGCAACCACGCATTATGGAGCTCTCCAGAAGTTGCTGAATTTTGCTGCAATTCTGTGTTTGTGTATTTGCAAGAAAGTCTTTGACAATATTTTTGAATGCCAACCAAGCAATCTTTTTAAAGTTCTGTCATTGCTCCAATGAAATGTTCATCTTTAAGGAGCTGCCGAATCTGTGGACCACCAGACACACGGCTTTTACCTTTTCAAATGACAAGCTAAGAAATGCCGAAATAAGGTACTTGAAACAGTCTCCTTCATTTGGCAAAAGTTTAACAAATTGCTCCATAAGACCCAATTTTATAGGCATAGGTGGTAACACAATGTTCTTTTTGTCGACAAGAGGCTGAAATAGAATGTTTGGATCACCATGTTTCAGATCAGACTTTGGCGGCCAGTTCGACTGCACCCAATGCTTCTCACGGACTCCGCTGTCCCACTTACACAAAAAGCAGGGATACTCGGTATATCCGCGTTACAGCCCAAGGAGGAAGCAGACCATCTTAAGGTCAACACAGATTATTCATTGGTGCATATGATATTTCAATCCATCAAATCATCATCATGACTCTCTTTACGTCTTCATATTCTTCACACAAATTGAATGCCCTATTGGGACATCACCAAATAAATTTCCACTCTGGAACACTTCAAGCTATGGTTTCTTTGAGCTATCGATGAAAAATCGCCATTGAGTTGCGCTATGGGCTGAAATTCCCAACTCTTCCATTAAATTATGTATATTATGGCAATACACAAATCCATATCATCACTTCGATCAAATAATATCATCACTTCGAAAGTAGTGTAAAAACGCACTTTCTCTTGATCGAACGCAGGAAGCTCCGTTTTAGAGCAGTAGTAATTCCTATGATCCACGCTGGAAGCCGTGGAGAATGGTCATATTCACATAAGATGTAGAGAAAAAATTCCATGCGGTAGAAGAAAACTAATTACAGTTTTGAAATCAATATGCCTATTTAACTCTAAAACAGCTCAAAAATCGAACTCAACAGAAACTGTGTTACAAATTGTTCACCAGTGTAATTCCTCTTCAAAAATCTGAATCTTGTTTGAATTATCAATTTCAAATATCTTCAATTGTTTTAAAATACTTTTCGTTCCATTTTTTTTTCAAATTTTGACGCTTTTTCTTTTAATGGACACTTTTTATTTTTCTACACATAATGATCTTTTAAATATATTAATTGAGGCTTTAGTTGTTTTAATAGAAAATAGGAATATTCCTATTGACTCGAGGCCCAACAGCGGCAGAGCGGTAAAGTCGCTGACTTGGTAATTTAGTCTGAGGTTTCAATCTCGCAGACGGGCTGGCTGCAACAAGCGCCTGGCCCCAGCCACCACCCCAAGCTCTTATTGGACATGACTTGTGATGTCATATAGTGACGAAATGAATTCCCCGCCGCATTTTTGCGCGCCAAAAGCTTGAGCCTCAGCTCCACAAATTCACATTTATACATAACCAAGACCAAAGCAGTATAAGTTCACCTAACGTAAACGAAACAGATAATGAAATCTCTTTAACCTGACGTCATAAACGGCAACCAATAAGAACAGGGGTGGTGGCGTGGGCCAGGCGCTTGTCTGGCTGCATGGGCATTTTCGTGATTTTCCGCATGTGCAACGTGCATACGAGCCAGTTTCCCTTACAAAAATCTTCGACCAAGGTATCCTTCCCTTTAAACATACAAACTATTCTTTGATTCGCATCGGAGAAAATAAAACCCATTTCTTTTGCCATTAAGTTGATAAAAATAAATAAGAGAAAAAGACGCGTTGAACGGTATAGATGGTATATCCGCATGAGACTTTGATTGTTTCATTATCGAGAGAATTACGTGTACGAGAAGAAATATTATTTATGTCATGGACACTTCGCCTTTACGTTCTACGAGGTCTTTTGTGAGCGAAATTTTCTTTTACCAGATGTAAGATTAGAAAGCTGAATGTTGCATATTCCTTTGAAAAAAACGCGCGAAAATTAATATGTATATATATGTATAAATAAAAATCTGAAAGCTTTCAGATTTTACACTATGCTAGAAGGGACTTTTTTTAAAGTTTTGCGTGTTACCTCCATTTATTAAATATCATGTTCTACGCACTTAAACCATAAAATTGAGTTCAACAGCAACATCGCAAAATAATTTTAAAAAAATGAGCATATCTTTAGAATTTCCGATACACAGTCTCGCGAGCTGGAGCTGATTATTATCCCCCCCGTACAGTGTTGCCATTACTCGCTTTCAAATCGTTGAGTTTGTTAATCAAAAATCGTTAAAGTTTTACAAAATAAGAAATATATTTTTTTTCTTTTTTCCTTTTTTGGGGGGCGGGAGGGGAACTGATTGCATATTAAATCAAAAACATAAAGAAAATATAGCAAATAATTAGTCAATCTCTGAAATCTTATATAACATTTTGCTCATACATATTAAGTTTTCTAAATATTTTTAAATACGTTTGCATTCTACAAATTCATTATGCATACTTTTTCAGGTTAATAGAATGATGAATAATTCTTCAATGGACAATGATCTCTATTTTACTCACGAACAGGACAACGAAAATATCCCAGGAGCTATTGTAATTTTTATTACTGCTATTGCAGCTATGGCTGGAAATGGACTCGTCATGTTATCATTTGCTAACTGCAACCAGCTTCGGAACCAAAAAGGTGCGTACTTCATCGCAAACCTAGCTCTTGCAGATTTTATATACTCAATCTACGTTATGTCACCATGCGCTGCTGCTTTAGTAGATAGAAGTTGGGAATTAAATGACATAGCTTGTGAAGTTTATTCAGTTGTCAGCTGCACATTAATGACAGTATCGAATATGAGTTTGGCTGCTATAAGTGTCGACAGAGCTCTCGCCGTTAATAAGCCTTTTCATTATCCAAATCTGGTGACTTTTCGCAGAGTGAAGTTAGTCCTCCTTTTTATATGGATTCATGCGTTTTGCTTATCACTCATACCAGCAATCGGCGACTGGTATGTTTTCGAAGCTTGGGATATGATATGCTCCCCTCGCTGGGAGAAAGCCAATCCTTTTTTCGCAGTAATGTCTACAATACTTGGTTTCGCTTTGCCGTGTTTTTTGCTACTCATCAGCAATCTTTCCATTATATCTACAATCAGGAAATCACGTAGTGTTGTCTTTCAGATTACTGCCTCTGAAACAGTGCCTCAAATTAGCGTCAAAAACCATACGAAGACTCTCAGATCATTGTATGTTTTAGTTGTGGCCTATTTCATCTGCACGCCCGCTTTCTATGTCTTGAAACTTCGTTCCGTTTTGGAACGTAAGAACATATTACAAAGCAAGTTTCGTTTGGTTCCAATTATCTTGCAATTCGCGACTGCCGCACTGAATCCTCTTATATATTTCATTTTGCGTGGAGAACACAGAGAAGCGTGCTTAGTGATAATTCGTTCAATTTTTAATAAGTTCCGGAAATTCATACACGATATATGTGGCCATTATGAACCAGATTCAGAAACAGAATTTCATTTCGAATAACAGAATTAATATAATTTAATTTAATAATCATTTTAATGCGTATGTAACATTTTTTAATGTGTACTTATACAAAAGAGTAGTTTCTAAATCAATTAAAAAAAGCTTTTCGGATTCGTTCTTTCATTTTATTTAAATGAAAACAACATTTATTTCTACAAAGGAATATGTTCCATATTTATATATATATATATATAATTTAAAAAACTGTTTTAAGAGAGAAAAATAGTAGCATACTATGGCAACACATGTGAATACTATTTTCCCAGAGCAAGTAAGCCTTCATAAAAGACCGTCTCCGAGACATAACAAACTCCCGCCGAAATTCCTATCCCAGGTATTACAAGTATTCAATAATTTCAACGACTTGACTTCCAGTATGCTCCATATATGATATAACGATACTTTATATATAGAGCATGTTCTGCAATTTCGCCCGTTTTATAAAAGAAATGTCTTTGAAGGGAAATGAAAGCGACGTAGCTATTACCATGGCGCTCATCAAATCACACCAAACATCTTTTAAAGCCTGAAGTAAGAATTAAAAGAATGATAATAAAAACACAGGACCACATAAATAGAAGCAATGCATATTCAAAGTATACTCTTTTAAAACAGAAGACGTACTGAGAACATTGGGAACCATAAAGATGGCAGCAGAGCCGAAAGTGCATTGAACTGTCAGAAATTCGGTACAGAAACTAAGATACAAGACACAGAGGAGAAGTAGTTCACCTATTGCTATCTTACCATAATTCCATCCATAAAACCACACTTTTTTTTTATTGAAAATTTTAAATTCCTTGTGCATCACATAGTATTACACAAGGCTTACAAAGGTAAGTAAAAGAAAACAAATACAATAACAACACAAAATAATAATTAAAAAAAAACTTACAAATTCACAGATGACATGCAAGAGATAAATTTACAGAAGAAAAAGAAAGCCATTTTATCTTGGACAAATACATGAAGAGGGGGAGGAAATGTAATATTCACAGATTTTAACCTAGAAATAAGTTCTTTTCGTCCTTCCTTGAGCTTTGAACAATAGAACAACAAATGTTCGACATTTTGTTCACCCCCGAAGCTGCATGAACACAAGTCTGTACTAGATAATCTAAATCTTTTCAGATAAGGATTGAATTTACCATGTCCAGTTAGAAATTGAGTAATTTCAAATAACACCACACTTATGTCTAGAATTTTTATACATGCCAGGCCCAATGTCGGATTTCTTATTTGCTGATGTAAAAGGTTTGAATCAAGATAATATATCTTGTTGCTATAATTGACACACTTTTTTAATTGTACACTTTCCTCTCAGGCATTTAGAATAATTACAAACTTCTATAAATATATATATATATATATGTGTAAATAAATTATAATTTTCTTTAGTCACAGCATTAAATGAATGCTGAACCATATTTTCGCTTTTATCCGTAAAAGTTAAATCATCTTTGGAATATATTTCGTTAAACAAAAGAGGTACTAATTTCGGTTCTTCGCAAAAGCAAAGTTCAATAAACCAAGCGTTCTTAACAAGTACTTACTGGGTAGATAAAAACAGTAGCCACAGAAATATGCCACTACAACCCATAATTTCTGTGAATTATAAAGGAAAGATGAAAATTCGTAATGTCACAACCGCTGCAAAGAAAATAAATTTTATTTTAAGCATTGTAAAATTAAAGTTGATTAAAATTAGCTCCAATGTATCAGTAGCATCATCTATGAAACAATGTCAACATTAAGTTTTCAACATTACATTCTATCGAGAGATACTTAAAGGCGATAAGCGCTGTAACAGATTTAGCATTACCTGGAGTGCAACACTTGGAGACCTGCTACGTTACACACTATTATTTTAAATTTTATTCGAGACAGTTCTATCGGGGCTAATTTTTACCTTGGCTTTTTTATACTCTTGTCATTTTATTGGTCTGCTCGTCGACTAATGACAGAAAAATGCCGAAGATGGACGTAGGATTAAGGAAAAAAAAGGTTTTTCAGCAGTACACAATATCATCACTTTATGGTTAATAGTTAACTGATTATGGCAAAGCACACAAGGCCTATCTGCTTGAAAGGAACAATGTATACGCGCAAGATTTTGGAATGGAAACTGGGTCGTACGTATGGAAAAACAAAGAAAAAATTCATAGAGGCAAACTCGTTCGCCTAGAAACGAATCCGGAAGGAGCTACTGACGTTTAACTTCAATTTGCAAAGCTTGGTGGTATACCAGCTAAAAGCTGTAATGACGCATAAAAAATTATGGGAAGGAAGAAACGTTTTTTGTACAAGTTTTCCCACTCTGTATTATGAAATAAAATAGTCAACCATCATATATCACTTGGTTATCCGTAAAGGAAGAAAAGTACCCCATTAAAATTGCAGAGATGAAGTTTCAATATTGATACAGCAACACTCTGCAGAAGAAAGAAAAAAATCACATGCCTTTCCTTCAGTGGAAAATCTAGTAAAAAAATTATTCAAAACAGTTGGTTGTTCTAAGCAGAGAAATGTATAACAAGGCTCTACATCAGAGAAAGCCAACATCTAAATTCACCCACTATAAAGTGTGTAACCTAGCACACCAGTATGAATAAATCACTTATAAGATTTAAAAATAGAGGTCACAATTTTTCAATCAAGTTTCTCTAATAAAACTATAGATCATAGCAGTATAACTCTCTGAATATACATTTTGCCTATTCAGAGGCGAGGGTAACATCATAGTTCAGCGTTTGTAAAATGGACCTACCAGTGGTAGGATAGAAACACTTCCCTATGTTATAAAGTACAGTTATATGTACATGACTTCCAAGTATTTGCAGCAAAAATTATTTTGAAAACAGTTCGTGGATAAATACAAATTTCACAATACGTTTATGTTCTAATATCTTGACACTCTCTGTTTTCTTTAAAGGTTGTAAATTTATAAAAGTTTAACATTTTCCTATTATAACAACTATTTAGTTATGAAAATCTGCATATATTTTAGAACTATGTGAGAATTATGGGTTATTAATTAATATGGGCAAACAAAATATTTCAGGACTAATCTCAAAAACAAAACTGCTTTTGTATAGAGCTTTCAAGCAGAAAACTTACTCATGCATCTTTACTATTGGGGAGGATATATGCATACATCTATTAATATCCTTATGGTAAACCTTATTAAAAACCATGGAATTTTAAAAAACAATAAAATTTTAAAAAACTGATTAATGGAAAGGCACTGTTATTATACATTAATTCTGGACATTTGCATTCAAAGAATTGATACAGCTCCAACTGTAATTTAATTCTTCCAATTTTAAATCAGGGTTTCTCGAACATAAAATATTTATATTATGTAAGCAAATACAGCCATATATTATACAAATATAGTAATATTTACATTATTATATAAGTAAATATCCATAAAATTCAGGGTAAATTCTATGGCATTGCAGAAATAG
This sequence comes from Stegodyphus mimosarum, assembly GCA_000611955.2. Taxonomy (NCBI): domain Eukaryota; kingdom Metazoa; phylum Arthropoda; class Arachnida; order Araneae; family Eresidae; genus Stegodyphus; species Stegodyphus mimosarum. The sequence continues at coordinate 134,393 of KK117603.1, read as the reverse complement.
TTGCATGAACTTCAAAAATCAAATTTGTATATTACATATTAAAAATTTCTTAATATTTAAACTACTAATAGAGAATAAAAGCAGGCTTAAGACAGCATAGTTTGCGTTCAATAGTTTTAAATAAAGAAAGAAAAAATTGTTTTCACTATGTAAGAGAATTTGGTAGAATGGCTAAATACAAAAGACTTTGTCTATCTGCATATATTATATATATATATATATATA
>KK117603.1:32989-118453 GCA_000611955.2 Stegodyphus mimosarum | reverse complement strand
TTTTTTTATATTTGCAGTGTCGCCTGGAGGACCAGACGAATCCAGGATGGCCGAAAGTATGTGGTTCCTATCTTGAACGACAGATGGCGCTGACTTGGACGAGGGAACGGAATTCCATCTAATGTGGCAGTTGGCCTCGAGACGTACTGAATGAATAACGACGCTAGATTTAAAGACGTAAACAAAAGTGTATCATAGAAGCGAACTAAATTTACATAAACTTATTTGTAAGAAATGTAAATACTTTAAATGTAATTAAATGTGCTGTCCTTTCAAGAAGTTTCTTAGATATCTTTTTAAAAAAGGTATTACTCCACATATATATAGGGTGTTAGAAAACTATCTGGAAAAAATGCCCACTACGCCAAAAAAAGGGGGGGACAGTTCTACAGCTCACGTTCTACTCGGCTGAAATTCAAATTGCGTTTTCAATGTCTGGAAAGCGCGACTTAGGATATGTATTAGATTTATATATAGCATTGCTCTAATACAGGTATTTTGACACAAAATCGGACTTTTCTAAAATGACCTGCCAATTTTTTTACATCTTTCGATTCTACAAGTCAAATTACGTCAAACTGCCAACTTTTGTAAAAATCGCACGAGTAGTTTTTAAAAAATTTGATCTCAAACTTTAAACTCCTCAATGTTAATTGAATTTGAAATATTGTTACGAAATGTCCAGGCACGGTAAGATAGCTTCTCCACAAGGCAGGCTTAGGGTTGCCAGAGCCACATTTGGCGAGAAATTGCCCATCTGGCGACAAAATTGGTGATGTGCCATAGACGGATGGAGAACCTTCTGGAACGAATTCTTAATGGTTTAGCCCAGAATGTTCTCAAACACAAACCAAAAGCTATATAAACCCTACTGGTACGCCGGTCAATCAGTGCCTAGTCTACCAAGTTGAGAGTCAGTTAGCGTCTCGTCTAGCGAGTTGAGAGTCAGTCAGTGAGCAAATGTCTCGTAGTCTAGCGACGAGCTGGTCGTCGAGTGCATCGAGAAAATCTTTTAGTGTCGCGAGTTAGTGCATCATCGAGTTTTATCTTAGAGTGTGTTGAGCTCCGAGAACGACCAAACCGAGTCAGGAGCTGTACTCTAGTATATCGTCAAGTGCATCGTGAGTTGTAACGTGGAGAGTCTCAAGAGTACGTAGAGTTCCGAGAACAACCGAGAAGTGTCATGAGCTGTACTCTGGTGCTTTGCCGTGAAGCTGTCTTCACCGTTATAGCCTGATAGTCTGAAGGCTGTGTAGCTGATTGTCTCAGCGTGTTTGTATTAGTTCTTTGACGATTGTAAACATGCTTTTGGAATTGTCTTGAAAAATACTGGCTAATAAAGTGTGCTTCGATACTTCATCCAGTTTCGTCATTATTCACTCCAAATCCATGAACCCTTAACGTACGTAAGAAGAAAAGAAAAAATGTAACAATATATTTATTAATATTTCTTTTCTTCTTACACTTACTTGATTCCTTCTTTCACAGTTCGAAATTTATGTTCACTCCAAATAAATTTCACCCATTTTTTTATGATTTATTCTTAATATTTGTATTTCTAAATAATTTTTATAAATGTTTGGAAAAACATTTTGAATTATAAGCTATAAAATTTTTATCATTACCTTAAAGTAGACGTATTTCTAAGTACACCTGCAAACAATTACAGCTTTGTATTCAAAATTCTCGAAGATATACGTGAATTTACACATTGGCGTGGTTTGAAATTTGGCATATTTGTTGAAAATGATAATAACATCTAATGTGGTTTACGCACTTTGATAAAATTATTAGAAAGTAGAACGATGTGACTTTTTTTCCGCTCATCCACAATGAAGAAAGGTAGGAACGATGTGACTTTTTTTTCCGCTCTTCACAATGGAAAGGATAGGAAAAGAAGTTGCCAGGTATTAAAAGTTTGCAACTGCATCAAATTGGAAACATTAAACTTTAAACTCCTTATTCTTAGCTCTATCTTACCCTATAAATGTACAATGGAACTGAGGTTAAAAATGTGAAAGCTAGTTATGTAAATATGATGTATTACCACCCACAACTGATGCTGTTATATGGCATGTAAAGCTAGTACCAACAAATCTTACTGAAACAGTACTGTTCCACAGATGGTAATGCATAAAAATATGAAACAGCCCCGTTTAAAGAATTCATGAGTTCAGAAGAATGCTCTTGTGGTTTTGATACAGAAGAGCTAAAAAAAATATATTGATGAATAGCATATTAGCTACAGATATGAGTTCATGTGTCACTGAAAACCATAGAATGAATATTTTTGTAAATAGTAGATACAGAAACATAGAAACACAGAAAAACACATAGAAATTTCGGTAGGTATTACTCAGATAGCATTTGCACACTTTTAAATTAATCTTTCTTATTAAATGTTGCATGTAAACAAGCTGTGAATTGAAGGATATGTTTTTAGATTTTCTGAAGAATAATATTCCTACTCCATAATTCAAAAACATTGGGAAATAATATTAAAATTATCAGTGCAAAATAAACAATTTTATTAATCAGAAAGAGAAAAACCACCAAGCATTACTTCTACCTAAAAAGAAGACTTTAAATGCATATCTAATAAAAGTAAGTACTTTTTCTAATATTTCTTACGTTAAATCGTTGGTAACAAGAGAAAGATCAGCCTATGCAGAAATATAAATTACAAAGCCCTTAAATACATCCGTAGCAAAAAGAAATAAAATAATGTTACGGATTTCATATTTATTTAGCTATTTATTTGGAATTGTAATTAAAATTGCTTTACTTTCCCATGCAATTTAGACGATTTTTGAAGTGAAAGCTACGTCAGAAAAGTAAAAATAAAAGAGAGCACACATTTAATATTTAATAAATGAATATTTCGTAATTGCTGTTGCCATAAACAAAAATTGAGAAAAATCGAGGTTTCACCAGAATGTTCTAGTAAATAATTTAAAAGCTTATAAAAGCCGAATTGAAACACCTCATTTCAGTTGTTGCAGTTGTAGCTGTTTTGAGCAATCTGTTTGTTTACTTAATGCTGTTATTGATTGTAACGATTTCGCTGTCAGATAGAATTAGTTTATCTGTTTGAATTGAGTTTTGCTTAATGTCTGAGATATTGTGAAACTGTACGAATATCTCTGAAGAAATATTTCAGCATTTTGATTTATTTCTTGTGGAAAGAATAAATTTTTGTAAAACTTTTAACGACTTGTGCATTCAATCCATAAAGAACCCGTACGCAAGCAAAAATTTTTGGTGACAGAAATTGGGATTTTGAATGCCAATTACACGAGCAATGGAAGAAGAGTTAAGGCAATTTATGCCAGCCTTTCCTGCATTTGAAGAAGAAATTAAAACTGGCCAAGATTCCGTGAAAGAGGAGATGAAAGGTGGTCAAGAATCAGTTAAAGAGAAGATGAAAGTTGGTCAAGCACCTGTTAAGGAAGAAATGAAGGCTGTTCAAGAAAAGATGGAGGAATCTGTTAAGAAATATTAGGCTGTTCAAGAAAAGATTAAAGCAGGTCAAGAGGAAATGAAAAGAGAAATTACCAGCGTAATAGAAAATAAATTCGAAGCTATGGAAGGCTTGAAAGAATTGACGCTGTTGAAAATAAGGCTGAACACATTGAAGAAAGAGTTTCTTCTGTAAAAGAACAAATAGAAGGAAACGTTTCTGCTGTTGAGCAACGAACTGAAGGAAGAGTCTCTGCCGTCCGACACCAAATCGAACAACAAATTGATAACAAGGTTTCTGCAGTTGCGAAAGAAGTTGCTATTTTAAAGAAATTCGTAGCAACGGCAGGAAGCAATTTGGATAGTTTCAAATTTCTATCCATGCCTGCTCGTCCCTCTCTGAAGCTATCGACATATGATGGAAAGACCTCCTGGCAAGTATATAAGGCTCAATTTCCTATAGTTGCGGAAGCAAACGGATGGGATTCCTCTCATCTTGCCGCTTCTCTCCGAGCAGACGCAGTGGATATCCTTCAGACGCTTCCCGAAAACAAAAGGCTAGGCTTCGAAGCTCTGTCTGGCGCTTTGGAGGGAAGTGTTTAAAACATTACAGCAGGCTTCAGTTAAAATCCCGTCAACAGAAGCTTACGGAAACACTCCAGGAGCTCTCACGGATGTTGAAAGGCTGTCCCACCTCACCTTTTCGGAGTGCCAGACAGAAACAAGGGAAATCCTGTCCCTGCAGTACTTCATCAACGGCATCCGGGATAAAGAAATACAGAAAGCACTGCGAATGGCTGATGTCAAGGACTTGTAAAGCACGCCAGTGTACGCCATGAAATTTGAGGCAGCATAGCAAGCCACTCGGAGAGACCACCACCCAATCAGAGCTGCTAACATACAAGAGCCAGTGGATAAAATGACTGCTCGCCTAGACGATTTAACCAGAAAAGTGAATGCCTTGACACGGAATATTGGTGACAAGAAACCAACTATAAGGTGCAAGAACTGCGGTGGCTGAAGGGCACATTCGAAAAAACTGCAGAACAGCCCAGGCGACGGATGTTAAGACCGCGCCTGAAACTAATTCGTGGCCATCTCGCGAGCGGAGGTTGTCAGACAATGAAAAGCCCCCGTTCAAAGCGCTTTAGATTTCTGCAGTGAGTGGCGGCAGTAACGGACGTTTCATCATGGGACACATTAATGGAGTTCCTTGTAATATGACGATCGACACGGGAGCCAATGTTACCGTAATCCGAAAAGATTTGGCTGAACAACTCGAAGGTAAACTTATCTGGACGCCACCCTGCGTTACCCTCCAGACTGTGTCCAGCGAGACGATCGATATAGAGGGGAAATTAAATGTTAACATCACGTTTGGAAGTACCGCCTACCATCACACGGCGTATGTAGGAGAAATTACAGACCCTTGAATAATCGGATTGGACTTTCTAAGAAAATACAATTTTTCCTTGGACTTTAAAAAGAACAAACTGCATTCAGCCTCTGAGGACATAACTTTATTCGGGATTAATGATGAAGGAGTGAAATCTGTCCAACAAAATCATAGCTCAAGACAATATCACAATACCGGCAAGAACAGAAATTTTACTTCCTGGATACATAGGCGAAAATAGAATTTCCGCTACGGCGTCATGGAATATCTCAAGAATTGTAATAGCCCTAAATGAGTACTAATAGCCTCAGTGCTTGTCGACCTGTCGAGGAATGTTATCCCGGTGAGAGTTCCCAATATAACTAACAAGGCGAGACTTATAAGGAAGGTGAAGTGGTTGCAGAATGTACTCCAGTAACCAGCGTTGAAAGAAAAAGTAACATCCCAGAAACCGTGTCTTCAGAGAGCATTACATCGGAGTTATTGCAGAATGCGCAATTAAACGATGAAGAAAGAAATACTGCCGAGTATGCCATTAAAGATCTTCAAGATGTTTTCTCATGCTCGTCTTCTGACATGGGTCGAACCAGTTTGACTCAACATTGAATCGATACTGGTGATCATCCACCAATCAAGCAACATCCAAGACGTCTGCCGATTGCGAAACAGGAAGGGGTGTGAACACTTTTAAAGGACATGCAAGAAAGCAATGTTATCGAGCCTTCAGCAAGTCCCTGGGCATCTCCCATCGTCCTGGTGAAGAAGAAAGACGGGTAACCAGATTTTGCGTTGACTATCGCCGGCTGAACGAGGTTACGAATAAAGACAGTTACTCTTTTCCTAGAATTGACGACATTCTGGACACGCTTTCTGTAAGCAAGTGTTTCTCGACACTTGATTTAAACAGTGGATATTGGCAGGTAGAAATACATCTTGATGACCGAGAAAAGACGGCATTTACTACAGGACAAGGACTTTAGCAGTTCAAGGTGATGCCGTCTGGACTACGTAATGTGCCGACTACATTCAAAAGCCTAATGGAGACCATTTTAAAAGGTCTTTCCTACGAAACGTGTCTGATATACCTGGATGACATCATCATCTTCGAGAAGAGTTTCAAAGAACATCTGAAAAATCTTAAAAAGGCGCTTCAGAAACTGAAAGAAGCCAATCTAAAGTTGAGTCCCGCTAAATACAAATTATTCAGACAGGAAGTGACTTATCTCGGACATGTCATCTCTGCTGAAGGTGTGCCCACGGATCCTGAAAAAGTGTCAGCAGTTAAAGTCTGGAGACGTCCCAAAAATGTCCACCAACTGAGAAGATTTCTAGGGCTTTCCACCTACTATAGGAGATTCGTGAAGAATTTTTCTTCCATCGCAAGACCCCATCACAAGCTTGAAATGCCAAAGTCCTTGTCCTGTAGTAAATGCCGTCTTTTTTCGGTCATCAAGATGAATTTCTACCTGCCAATATCCACTCTTCAAATTAAATGTCGAGAACCACTTGCTTCCAGAAAGAGTGTGCAGAATGTCATCAATTCTAAGGAAGAGGGTAACTGTCTTTCTTCGTAACCTCGTTCAGCCGGCGATAGTCAACGCAAAATCTGGTTAACCCATCTTCTTCCTCACTAGGACAATGGGTTGCTTCAGAGAGCAAGCAAAAGTTCGTGTGGACAAAAGAATGTGAGGATGCATTTAAGAACCTGAAGGAAACTTTAGCATCTGCTCCAATCTTGACATATCCTCAGCTCGACAGACCATTTATTCTCGACACGGACGCGAGTTACGAAAGTGCTGGCGCTGTTTCGTCTCAAGAAATAGAGGGCCAAGAACGTGTAGTGGCTTACTGGAGCAAGTGCCTGTCTAAACTGAACAGGAATTACTGCCACCAGGAAAGAGCTGCTCGCCATAGTCAAAGCCGTAGAACATTTCCATCCTTATCGATAAGGCAGAATATTCCTGTTCCACACAGACCATGCATCACTGGCCTGGCTTTTAAATTTCAAGAATCCTAAGGGTCAGATAGCCAAGTGGTTACAGAGACTCCAGGAATATGACATCACTATCCATCATCGCATAGAAACGCTGATGCCTTCTCTAGAAGACGTTGCCCAGAAAACTTCTGATATTGTTCCAGGGTCGAAGCTAAATACCAGCTGCTTAATCCAATCGCACGACAAATTACAACATCAACATCGGCTGATCCAGATCGATGGAGTGACAAGGAAATCAGAAAAGACCAGCTGGAAGACCGCGATATTAAACTCATAATTGATTTAATGGAGACATCAAACTGAAAACCTACCTGGCAGGACATTTCGAGCTATAGTCCCACAAGACAATACTGGGCTCTCTGGGACTCGCTCCATATTCGAAACGGCGTCTTGTACCGGAAATTCGAATCAAATGATGGAAAGACATCCCGATGGCAGCTGCTGCATGATCCCAGACATCCTTAACCTTTAAAAGACTGGAGAGTTTGGAGAGGTTTTACTTAAAAAGACGGGTAATCCAAATGCATTTCCACCCCCTTTTAGCTGCCACTTTAAACGGAAATTACTACTCTTTTGAAACCTTTGCTTTAGGTCACCTTTGTTAATTTTCAGATAAGATACTAGGGAATAATACAAAGGAATTTGTCTTCTTTTCTGCTGTCTCTTTTCTCTAAACTAGGGAAACATACGATAGTGAGATTTTGTAGCTAAATAATTGTCGAATGTTTGAATATTAACTTTTGACATTGCATCATAATGAAAATATGTCCTATGCATGCTTAAAATTAGTACATAGTCTAATCAGTTTTTATTTGTTTTCAAACTGAATTTAGTTTAGAATTACATGTACAGATTAACAGTCTTAATTTATACTCGAAAATGATTTTTAACTATTTGTTTCTCGTATAAGTCGGCAATTCGCTTTCATTTGTTTACAAGCATTGTGTAACAGCTTATATTTATATATTAAACAAATCTCGTTGTATTTTTGTTATATTAGTTTCGTTTTCCTTTTTCATTAGTATTCTTATTCAGTTTCTTTTTTTATTGATTCCCCCCATTGTGTGTTAAGTATTTCATCTTTTAACAACCTTATTGTCTATTGTTTTTTCTTGTAGTTTTGTGATAAAAGCTTTTTTTTTTTCTTTAGCGTGCTTTTTTAAAAATATTCTCATTTACCACAAAAGCAGATTTTATTGATTACATTTTCATTGGATTGTATGTTTCAAACAGCGATACTAAATACAAAAATTACAATAAAAAGGGGAAATATAAAGAAAAAAATACATTTTTAATGACATTGAAAAATTGGTGAAATTAATACTAATATCATAAAATTTCAAGTGGTTTTATAAACTTTATTTGTTTATTGATAAAGGTTGAGCAGTACATTCGATGAACACTGATAGTTAGGTTCAGTTCACATTTCAGTGAATTAGCCGGCTGCATGTGGCATGACGTGTAACAGGTATACCAACCAATTTCCCTTAAAAAGTCCTCCATCAAGTCTCTTCTCCCTTGGCAGATAGCCCTTTATGCCTTGGTTATGATCCAAATATTCCGACTTTCATTTATATATGAGTATAAAGACTGGAAGTGTCAAACAGAAAATTATCCTGTCAAAATATTGATGCTGTTATGCAGGTCACTTCTGCATTAATTTAACTCATATTTTCATTATGACTAAGAATGTGAGGAATATTGAAATTACAAATGTTATTAAAATAGCATTTCTCCTTATTACTTTATCATAGTGATGACAATTTCATTCTTAATTAAAAAAAAAAGGCTTATGCCGAAAATTCATTCAGTCGGATAAAATATTAGGCACTACACGGAAAGGGAGGGATGCTTCACGGAAGACTTTTTAAGGGGAACTGGCTTGCATGCACGTTTCACATGAGGAAAATGCCTATGCAGCCAGTCCTTTCGCCTGGCCTCGAATCCCAAAATGAACTACCCGTGTTCAGCGGCTTTTATCGCTCGGCCGCTGATGGCGTGTACATGAAAGAAAGAGCAGAAGCTTTATTTAGCTGAAACAGAAAATAGAACCTTCGAGAACCACCAGAGTATATCGACTTCACTGATATGCCATTGCGTGATATTCAGTTGACCGAAGATATGACCTGACTGTTGTCAGTACAGGAACAGGGGTACAATTTTCTTACACGAAAGAAGCAAAAGGATACATATGTATCTATACTTTAATTAATATTCATTTTTATTATCTCCTAGGAAACGAAGAATGAATGCTAATTTAATAAGAGACTTTCTAAAAGTTAAATTTTAGTAAATGCTGTAAAACTGTAATTTAATACATTTTGCATATTTCGCTTTCTTGCCATATTTTGGATTTGCAAATATTTATAATAAAAGAAATATAGAAAGTAAATATATAAGAGTAATTACTGCTGATCTCATAGAAAGTCTTGACATTATAAGGGGGAATTAAGTCTCTTACCATAAAATAATCAGTAATTGGAATATTATCGCGCTTTGTCTCTTTCATATTTTTGAATAAAACTTCTATACCGAATGCAAAAAACGATATAAATTAATATAATATTTGAATTTAAACCTGTGATTTTCAAGTTATATGCGTGCATACCTCATTTACATATGTATATACCATACACATAGGCATATTAGTATGGTTAGATTACTTGAACATGGCAAAGTACACAGGAGGGAATGCCTTCGCTGATTACATTCTAAGGGAAATGGTTCATAGGTTACAGTGAAGAAAAACATGCATGCAGGCAGCCTGTTCGATAAGGTTCGATTGAACTGTCAGTGTCCAGTGATATTAACCACTCGATCGCTGATAGACTATATTTAGTTACTGTTAATTGATGGTAGATTGGTTTATCCCCTTGATAAGTCAATTAATCTGCTATCAATAACAATAACTGGTTTTCCAATACTTAAAAAGTTTACTTTTGATTTTGGCATTTTTGCGTTTTAGTTTTTCCTTAACTGTGTTTAAAGCAAGAAGGACTGAAAATTCTAAAATTTTTTTAAATTCTGAAAAATACCTTTTCAATAATGTTTTCAAATTGAATTTCCGTTGCTTGGAGAATTTTCTTTTTATAATTTATAGTGAATTATTGCTTTATTACTTTGCAGCTTTAGCGCAAGTCTTGGGCTTATTAATTTACTTTTAATTACTTTCATTATGAATATATATATATATCAGTATGCATGTTTGTCATAAACACACGCATATAATATGTGCAATATACACATACATGTGCCTGTATATATATTACATATGCACATATAGATATATATATAAATGCATTACATGCATACACATATATAAATACTCGTATTTAAATATACATATGCATGTATATGTAAGTATATATATGTACATATGTATGTATATATATTTATAAATGCATTACATGTATACATATATATATATTTAAAAATACATATATACATATGCATGTATATGTAAGTATATATATATGTACACATGTACACACACACACACATACACATATATACACAGTCCAGTCACATTAATGTGACCATCTGTCAAAAGCCAGAATAACCACCTTTCGCAGAGCGGACTGTTGCGAGACGTGCAGGAAGAGAGTCACATAGGTCCCTGAAGGTGTTCTCTGGGATGTTGAGCCATGCCGACTCTAATGCCGTGGCCAGCTGCGCTAGATTACGCGGTTGAGGATCCATGGCGCGAACAACTCGATCGAGATGGTCCCACAGATGCTCGATTGGGTTTAAGTCAGGTGAGTTTGCTGGCCAGGGGAGGACGGTAAACTCATCCTGGTGCTCTTCGAACCACGCACGTACACTGGCAGCTGTATGGCACCTCGCATTGTCCTGCTGGAAGATGCCATCATCCTGAGGAAAAACAATGCGCATGTAGGGGTGAACATGGTCCGCAAGGACAGATGCGTACTTGTATTGATCCATTGTGCCTTCCACAATGATCAGTGAACCTAGAGAATGCCAGGAAAACATTCCCCAGACCATAATGCTCCCGCCTCCAGCTTGGACCGTTCCGGCAATGGTTGCAGGGTGGTTCCTTTCAGAGGTTTCACGCCTTATACGCCAACGTCCATCTGTCCGATGGAGCATAAAACGCGATTCATCCGAAAACGCAACCTGTCGCCACTCAGTGGACGTCCAGCTGCTGTACTGGCGTGCAAATTCTAGCCTTCGCCGTCGATGAACAGCAGTCAGCATAGGTGCACGAACCAGGCGTCTGCTTCGGAGGCCCAGACGCAGCAATGTTCGCTGAATAGTACTTTGGGAGACACTTTTGGTAGCCCCTTGGTTCATTTTGGTGGTCAGTTGCTCAACGGTAGCCCGTCTATCTGCCCGAACGCATCTCCGCAACCGTCGTTCGCCTCTGTCATCTATGGCCCGTGGTGCACCACATTTGCCACGTCGCTGATTTTGGACAGTCCCATTTTGCCATGCACGGTACACTTTTACCACGGCGGCACGCGAACAGTTCACAAACTCAGCCGTTTCGGAAATGCTTCCACCCTTGGCCCGAAAGCCAATGATCATGCCCTTTTGGAAGTCGGATAAATCGCTTCGTTTCTGCATTACGCCAACGATTGAAATGTTTTCCGAAGCCCTCACACACCCTTTATATACGCTCAACTGCATTGTGCTGCCACCTGCCTTCTGTGATTGGTTATTTAACTCTGACATGGAAAGTACGTGGTGGTCACATTAATGTGACTGGACTGTGTATATATATATATATAATGTATGTGTGCAGGTGTATAGGTTAATTGAATATAGATGAATCATATTTTCAAATTTCAGCCTAAAAATAGGCCTTTTTTTCTTTCTTTCTCTTTTTTTTAATTTCATATTATTTTATTATCATTTCTTTTCAAATTAAAAATTTGATATGATAAGTCCCAGGTGAAAAGGCTGCGCTCAAATTAAATTTGTATATCTGCCTCATGTCCGCTATTGTGATAAATTTCAAAACAATTTATACATAGTCCAACATCACAATTCTTGCATGAAACTGAAGTTTTTTCCCTAATTCTATTTTTAGTGCAAACTATGCAACATCTCTGAACTTTTGTTTGAAACGGCCAGTACTGGTCGTGGTTGTTCATTAAAAGTTTCCGTTTAACAGATTGTGGAGTTCTAGGTGAGGACATTCCCTTTGGTTCTTGAGCAAAACGTTTCTGAACTATTTGAAAAATTAAATTCTCTCTAAAATTTTTATGTTTCATCCCAGTATTTTTCATCTTGAACAAAATGAGAGCATTCAAAATAGACAGGTCTAATAAGTGAAAAAATAATTTTTGTCCACTTCAGAGTTTTCCGCCCAAATGTGTAGCTATTAGCCATTCGTTCGCTGAGATCTACATAACCCATATTGGCGTTGTAACTAGCTACTACGCCTGGCTTTTTGAATCCAGTTTCCAATTCTCTGGATGGATTATGCATGTTGCTCAGCATAATAACCTCTCGCTTATCCTTTCAGCACGTAGCTACCATACCCTGTGGAAAAAATTCTCCGCATTCACCTTTTTTCATTCGTGGAGAAGCCAGATTCTTTGGATAATATTTTCGATTTGACCTAATGTTACCACAGCTGTTTATTTCCTACTTACTGTGAAGTTCAAGAAACAAGTGTGAGGATGAAAAGAAATTGTTCAAAAAAAGTTTATGTCATTTCCCTTGAACACATTCAACAAGTCCAGTGACAGTTCAATATGCAGAACATTTTTCTCCATCACCGAAAACTTCATCCTTTCCCAGATACACACGCATGTTGAATGTATACCCATTTTTATCTGCAAGTTTGCAGACTTTAATACCAAAATGTTTTCACTTTTTCAGGATGTACTGGCGAAGGATTACTCCACCTTTAAAAGCAATGATAACTTCATCAACCGCAAGTTCTTCTGTAGGGTCATATACTTTTTGAAACGAGAATTTAATATTTCAAAGACATTCCAAATCTTCCACATGCAGTCATACTTGGGATCTTCCTTATTCGGTGCTATTTTATTATCAGAAAAGTGAAGAAATCGAAGAATGTTTAGATATCAATCTCTTGCTATGGTTTTTCCAAAAAATGGGGTTTTGATCAACTAATCAGTCGACCAGTAGTCTTTTAAACTATCTTCATCGATGTGCCCCATAAGCAAAGCTAAGAATTTCCTTAGCTCTAATGCACTCACATTTTTCCATTTCGCAGAATGAGCTTTTTCAGAAATACTTTCAGTTAACTCGAAAAACTGCTCGGCATACTTATTTGTTTCAAATGTTATAATGTCAAGTAAATAAATGTATTTGAAATATGCATTCAAAAAATCAATTTCATCATTGCATTCTGTAGCATTTCCTTTTAAATTCTTCCAGATGAAATTCAGTAAAAATATTTTCTTTGTCTGCAATATCTTCCGAAACAGACTGAAATTCCATAAGGAAAGGCACGTTTTTTCCTTCATCATTAGCAATTTCACATTCGGAATCATTGTCACCAAAAGATTCATTATCAAGGTCTTGAAGCAATTTCTCAATTTCTTCTTGGATTAAACCTTTTTTTTCTTCTATACATAGCGAAAGTAAAGCACAGCGAAATATTAGTGCAGAATTCTAGAGAGCAAGTGAATCATATGAAATGCAACCAAAGAGCATACAGGAAGAACTTACATTGTTTGACACAACTGAAAAATTTTGCCCCAAGATAAGATTTCACTGCTGAGGGAAATGAAAGGGAATTTACAAAACCCAAAAGCTGGGAGGCATGAAGGTCATCGCAAAGGTGGCAAGGGAGGTTATTCAGGCAATGACTATCTTCGTACCTAGAAGGATCGGGGGAAAGAATTTCTCTGGCCAAAATTTCGCCCACAGCCATCTTTTTAAGACTCTGCGGCACAGGCCTATAAATCGGCCACCCTCTTTTAAGCATTAAAGAACTACATAACAGCCCTGCAGGAGGCAACTTTGGAATAACGAAGACCTTGCAGAGAGTTCGGGAGCGTTTCTACTGGAATAATGCAAAGGATGATGTGCAAAAGTGGTGCCGATCTTGCAATGCCTGTGCAAGTGTAGGAGCACCTTTTGAACGTATTGCCTTTGACATCTTAGAACCTCTGCCATGAACTGCTGATGGCAACAAATACATCCTCATTGTCATTGATTACTTCACCAAGTGGCCTGAAGCTTATCCTATTCCTGATCAAAAGGCTGTCACAGTAGCAGAGATGATGATACATCACTGGATTTCCAGGTTCGGAGTGCCTCTTCAGTTATATTCCGATCAGGGAAGGAATTTTACCTCGGCTGTAATCAAAGAACTCTGCAAGCTACTCGGCATTGACAAAACCCAAATGCTGCCTTTATATCCCCAGTCAGACGGCATGGTAGAGAGGTTTAATCGAATCATCCTCAATAACCTCTCATTAGTGGTTTCCGGAAACCAACTGAACTAGGACAAGAAGTTACCACTGTTTTTACTAGCTTACCGCAGTGCTGTCCATGAGACTACTGGCTATTCTCCATCTCAGATTCTCTTTGGTCGTGACCTTCGTCTGCCATGTGATCTTTTGTTTGGTCGCCCTCCGGATGCGCCTTCATCGCCTGAGGAAAACATTCAAGATCTCCAGGACCGGTTTGAAGAGATGCACAACTTTGCACGAGAGCAAGTCAACTTGGCATCGGAGAAGATGAAGACATGCTACGACACGAGAGTTACTGGACATCGTTTCAATGACGGAGACAAGGTGTGGTTATGGAATCCGACTCATAGAAAAGGACTTTCACCGAAACTATGGTCACCTTGGGATGGTGCTTACACTGTGTATAGTATTTGATTTGTATTTAGTATTTGAAAGTATTTTATTTGTATTTAGTATTTGACAGTATTTTATTTGTATTTAGTATTTCATATTATTTGACTTGCTGAGAGTTACTTATTTCAGTTATTCTTTATTTTGCTATTATAATGTAATGTTTATTATTACATTGACGTCTTAGTTGTAAGTTTGGTTTCCTGTATGGGGATTGTACTGCCCGGAATGTGTAGCCCTTGGGAAGGGGGCAGTATTACAGATTTTGTATTTATTTAGCTATTTATTTGAAATTGTAATTAAAATTGCTTTATTTTCCCATGCAACACAGACAATTTTTGAAGCTATGTCCGAAAAGTAAAAATAAAAGAGAGCGTGCATTTAATAATTAATAAATGAATATCTCGTAATTGCTGTTGCCATCCACAAAAATTTAGAAAAATCGAGGTTTTACCAGAATGTTCTAGTAAATAATTAAAACGCTTATAAAAGCCGAATTGAAACACCTCATAGTTGTTGTAGTTGTAGCTGTTTTAAGTGAACTGTTTGTTTACTTAATGCTGTCATTGATTGTAATAATTTCGCTGTCAGACAGAATTAGTTTATCTGTTTTTTAATTGAGTTTTGCTAAACATTTGAGATATTGCGAAACTGTACAAATATCTCTGAAGAAATATTTCAGCATTTTGATTTATTTCTTGTAGAAAGAGTGAATTTTTGTTAACTTTTTAACGACTTGTGCATTCAATCCATAATGAACGGGTACGCATGCAACAATAATAAAATAAAATTTACAAATAACAAAAGGTAAAAAACATTATGTTCACTAGTTGTTACCAAGCATGTGGTTCAATGCAGAACAATTTGTAGACCTCTGTATGAAAACTATTTTGCAGGAGATAAATAGATTCTTGATGTGTGACATTGTGATTCTTGATGAAGTGTGGGCTTACCTAAATGACTGCAAGAGAAGAGGTCTACTTATTATCAAAAATAATAAAAAAGCAATGCATAAATCTGCTTCCATTAATGCAAAGAAAGTTTCAGTAAGAGTTTTATGGTTATCTTTGATTTCTCTTATAATGGAAAATTAAAAAGAGAGAAAAAAATTTTAAATAAACTATACTACAAACAGAAAATTGTACATCTGCTATGTACAGCAGAAATTCCATTTTTTTGCCCCAATGACTTTCAGAGAGTGAAACTTCATCAAGACAAAGTAACAAATCATACTTCAAAACGTACTGCTATATTCCTTGAAAAAATGAAGACTGATGGAGGTATTCATCTATGCTTCTTCAACATAGATCTGCAAAGCGCAAAATCACAATGCAGAGTTATAGCTCAAGAGAAAGGCTTTCAGAACTAATATTTAAAATGAAAGGCTATAAGAATGAACATTTGTTTAATATTTAACACCTTAGTTTCTTATTTACTCTTTCTAGAATTTTGATAATGGAAAAATAAAGGTAGTGGCATTTTTTTAACCAATTAAGTCACACTGCATACTATGGGAATCATATATAGGTCTTACTTTTTTTTTTCAAAGAGCTGTCTCTATGCATACTGTTGAAAGTATTTTCATAAAATTTTGCATTTATTTCTAAAAAGCTTTCCCTGAAGTCATGTAAATTACATACAAAAGTGTATATGAAAAATTTTTAACTTTAAAAGCATACAAAAATAAAAATGCTCTTATCAGCATTAATTTAAAACTTGGAATTTAATCTTAAAAATATATGCATTTTAAGTACATATAAAAACCTCATATTTGCATTAATAAACTTATATATATATACAAACATAAAAAATCATAAAGAGTTAACAGATATATATTTCACAAAAAGAATCCTTAATAACATATAAAAATATACATACATAAAAATTAGTTCTTAGACTGTGAATTATTTTACAATAAAAGATATTACGGAACTTAATTTCTCATAATTTTGATCTTGTCAGCCATGGGAAATCCTAAAAAGAAAATAAAAGCATATTTTTAACTTTGTTTGAAGGAATTTTAACTTCATTAAATTAAGAAGCCAAAAAATTACATAAATATAAAAAGAAAATTTTAATCTGAAAAGTAATAATGGTTAATATTAAAAAGTATTCTAATATAGAACATGACTTAGCTATTTTAATTCTTTAAATTAAAAAAAATACTATATTTCACATAATAAAAAAACTGGAGTGAAATTAGAAGCATCAATTAAGATATAAAATAGCTAGGTTAACAAATAAGCTTATACAGAAGATAAAGTTACGCTTTAGTCCAAAGGGATTTAGTCCCGAAGGACTATTACTTTCGTTTTGCGATTTTGCGTCGATTCACTCTGAATGCCCATTTCACTTTTCAAATTGTTGCCACTAAATGTTATCGCTCTGCATTAAATTTTAAAAAAATGAAAAATCTGCATAAATGTATGCATGTTTCTCGCATTGTGATAAAACCTAGAGCCATCGAATTTTGAATGACGTAATCCTACTGCGAATATGGGCATCTGGAAGCCCTAATTTTGAATTTGAAATTTGCTTTATTATCGATTTTATGTTTTGTAACATTTCAAAGAATTTCTGATTAACAAACTAAATGATTTCAAAGCGAGCAATGGCAACACTGTACGGAAAAAAAAAACATTTTTATCTCCAGCGCACGAGACTTACGGAAATTCTAAAGATATGTTCATTTTAAAATGATTTTGCGATATTGATTTTGAACTGAATTTTATGGTTTGAGTACGTAGTACACGATATTTAATATAAAAAGGTAGCACACGAAACGTTAAAAAAAACGCGCCTTTGGACGTAATTTAAAATCTGAAATCTTTCAGAATTTTTTTTTTTCTTGTCAGTATTATTTATAATATTGTTCCCGATTCTCTGGCTACTTTATTCTCCTTGTATTTATTATTCAGAAGGAGAGTATCTCAAAATACAAATTATGTTTATAATTAGGCTAAAAATGTAACATAAAGTTGATGTACATCTTGAATGAAACTCTACCAGTTTTGAGGGTGATAAGACATAGATAGGCCCCTCTTCTTCAGGAATAAAAATATAGTTTTCTTTTACCATACATTTTCCCCCTCCTAAAAAAGCAGGACCTGGTTTTCCTTGAATATGTTAAGGGTTTTATTAAAATTCTAACTAATCTAAAATTGTGTTTTTGTCCAATATTAAATTTTAGATTTCCATGTTTCTCTTCCAAATAAAATTTATGATCTTTCCAATAAAAAATATATTACTTCTTTACACTGGAAAGCTTTTAGGTGTAATAATATTGGAACTGAATGTGCCAATTTTAACATAGGTTTAGAAAAGTATATTTACATCCTATTCTAAATATTTTAAATACTGTTTTTCCAATAACTTCTCCAAAATGTTTTCCACATAACTAATTTACTTAATTAAAAACACAATCCAGAAAATTGCTAGAGTCAAACAATAAGCTATCAGTTCACATTTTCATTTTTTAAAAATAATTTGAGACAGAAGCTCATACTCTTAAATATAAGTACCTCATAAACACAAAATTTCGAAGTTAAAATATAAAGCAGCATATCCTAAAGCATTTCTACACAAGATTTATAAAGGAAGATCATGTAACTGCATGTATTAGAATATTAAAGAAACATTATTCAAGCGTATTTTTCATTTGAAATAAGTTTTTACTTCCTTTCAGGAAGTAAAGGAAGTATTGTAATCAGAAAAAATTCCAGGTATGATATTTCAATGAAAATATCCTTTTTGACTGCTACCGAATGCAATTTAATGATGTTTTTGCATGACATCTGTATGTAAGGACAGAATAAAAGACTCTTTTTTCCCCAAACGAATTATAAAACTGATTTAAAATGGTTTCAGAAGAGATTATTTCAGTGCGTCTGTATGTACGTATGTATTTCGCAGAACTCAAAAACGAACAGCCTCAGAGCATTGAAATTTTGTATATAGGACTGCTATAATATGTAGTTGTGCACCTCCCTTTTTGATTGCAATCAACCGCACAAAACATATCTAAATATGTATACATATATATATATATGAAATAATTAAAAAAAAAGTCTGTCGAATAGGAAATTGGAGGCGAAGGCAGATTAAATCTTCATTTTTTATTTCCGCTTGTTGTGGCCACAATCAACTTGGCACATGAAATGTGCCTATTCCAAAATAGCTCACATTTTAGATTAATTTTCAGTAAGAAAGAAGAAAGTAGCAGACAGCAGTCCAACTAGACCGAAGCGTAAAGAGCAAGTGCGTTACGTTCAAGGTGAAATCCCAATTCAGACTGAGTTAGATTTGGTTTACAATGCATTTTGATTGGATAGTTAATACTTCTGTAAAATTATTATTGGTTACTTGACTTTTAGTTCCATTTACATCATCAGAATTATGTAAGTGCCATATGACATGGATCAAGCTAGAAATGACGCAGTGCGTAGAGAGGTTATTATTTTTAGAATTGAGAAGGGAAATTTACGTTGTTAATTTAATCTTAAACATATTCTTTATTTTTCTTACATATTCCCTCTCGTCAAGGAAAGAAAGGTGTTAGCAGAATGAAGGCAAGAAGGCATCAGTATAGGAAAGCTTATGACGCAGCATATATATGAGGAAGTTATGTAATAGGCGCGAATGTTCCAGAAGGTACTGGTCTAGGGGAAGATCCTGAATTGCAGAAAATTAATTAAAGGTTGCTAGCTCGCAAAGAGCAAAGCCATCGTATTTTTACATATACACCCACTCTGTTACTTGCCTCAGTGAGCTCAGCTATTTTATTCTTATATGTTTATAAATTGTGCATTTTTTAATTTATAAATGACTGAATTATGTTGTTCTTATCTTCCGGATAAGGTTTTTATGCCTTTAGTTAATCTGCATGCAATAGTTGTAGACTTATAAAAATTTAAAAGTTGTTTAAGTGTGGCTAAGCCTAATTTTTGTTTACCATAGCAGTCATATTTATTTACATTTGAAATTTAGCAGAATAGTGGATTTATTGCCAATCTAGAGAAACTAAGCTTTGCAACAACGAAGATAATGACTTCTTTTATTTTACCTGAAGATATGATCAAAGACAAATATGATGAATTTTGTCATGTTATCTGATAGCAAAAACTTTTAAGTTCATAAAGTATGTTAATTTCTTTTAACTAAACAACATTTAGGTACATTTAGAAATAAAATTTTTTATGCTCATCGTTTCCTTATTTTAAATTTATCATTTTTATATCTGGTGTATAATGTGCATTTGTCAATTTCTTAGGCTTTTTATTATTTTTGTATTAAAAGTGCACATTAAATATCAGAATATACAGTATGTTCTGAATTTGCAACATTACTTACTTTATAGCAAGAGCTAACAAATTAGAATTTTTACATAGAAAACTAAGTAACATTTTTCCGGAAAAGCAAATAAATCCTTTAAAAAGAATTCTATTTTAAACACTGGAAGCCAAAATAATGGACATAATTTATAACTATATAAGCTATGTAAACTTCCATTAAAAAAGAGTTGTTAATTATGAAGACTTTCTCATAATGTCAATTAAAAGCAGAAATACTACAAATTCTGCTTTGATTTTATTCAAGAAACATCTTCATACATCACACTAAAATTGCCTACTATCACTGCCTTTATGAATATATATGTATATATATATATATAATGTAATATATATATATATTACATTAGCAAATGCAGCAACCTTTAATGCATACATTCTGCAGAACACCCCAAGCCACAGAAAATAAGACTACTCCCCAGCAAGGATGCAGGAAACAAATCAGTGGCCATCTCACGGAGTGGAAATTGCGAGATATTGAGAAGCCCCATTTTAAAGAACTTTACATTTCTGCTATATTTTAAAGAACTTTACATTTCTGCTATGAGTAGTGGCAGTAATGGGCTTTCTATGATGGGACATATCAATGGAGTTCCTTGTAATATGACCATCGATATGACAGTCAGTGTTACCATCATCCAGAAAGGTTTAGCTCAACAGCTGGAAGGTAAACTCATCTGGACGCCACCCTGCGTTACTCTCCAGACTGAAGTCCAGGGAAAAAATTGACATTGATGGAAGTTAAACATTAACATTATGTCTGGGAGTGCCACCTACTATCACACGGTATATGCAGCAGAGATTCTAAATTCCTGCATACTCCGATTAGACTTTCTATAGAAACATAAATTTTCCTTGGATTTTAAAAATAATGAACTACATTCCACATCTGAGGACATAACCTTACTCAGAATTACAGAAAAAGGAGTTAAATCCGTCCACCAAATCATAGATGAAGATGATATCAGAGTACCAGCAAGAACAGAACTTTTACTTCCTGGATCCATAGCCGAAAATAGATAATAATTAAATTTATTGTTACAAATTTTGTACACAAATGGATAATTTTAGTGCAGTTATATGTGAAATTGTTGTATTTTACTGTATAGTGTAACATGAAAATATGAAAGAAGAGATACAGTTTGCGAAAAAGTAAGAATACAGGGGCAAGTCTATTTAATTTGAGTAAATGTCTGTCTTGCTAATTTGGCGAGAAATCACCAAAAGTGGCCAAACTTGGCGACCATTTGGCGACACTGTATCACTGTAACAGGTATCGTGACTGTATATCTAGAATTGATTCCGTACATAGCTGTCAGGTATTGTGACTGTATATCTGGAATTGATTTCGTACATAGCTGTAACCGAATCCAGCCCTCATTTTCCTTCCAGTAAGTTTGAGAAGTACTAGAGATTTCTCGGCAAGTGGAGGAAACCAGTTTCGGAGTAGTAGTTGTTAGTTCAGAGCTCAATTCAGAATATTTAGATATCTCTGCACGAGGTTTGCTTTTAAATGTGCTTTTGCACTGTGTTTTGTTTAACGTTTTTAGTAGTTTGAAATGTTACTACTGATTGTGCTCTATGATAATGAAGAGAGCTGTACGAGTATTTTCATGTAGCACATAACAATACTTTTGTTTGAAATCAGATGTTTCTGTAGTCACTATATTGATATTTGGTGGTCTGAGTTGGGTAAAATGTGGCTCATCTATAATTATCACTAACAATGTTCATTTCGGTTCTCAGAAGTACTGGATAATTTCAGAGGTAGAGGTCCACAGAAGAAGAAAGTTGGGAAAGGATTCACTGCATGAAATTTTTAATTTATCACACTGTATAATTTTTAATTTCAATTATTTTCAAATACTTCTTCTAAATAATTTCTTAATTAATTTGTAATGAAATTGAGACAAAAAGATTTGTGGCATCTAAAGAAAAATATTTTTTTTCTCTTTATAATAATATAAAATAAACTCTATCTAGTACCAGTGATATGTTTTATTGCTTAAGTTAAAGTTTTAATGGATTAATCAAATCTTATAGGGAAAATTTAAATAATTTTCAAATTTAATTAAAAAACATAAAATCAGAATCAGAAAGCAATTTAACTAATAAGAACTCATCAATCATACTATTACAAATCATTTTGAGATACATAAAACTTTCACAGGAGAAAACGCAAATTAAAGTTTTTATCCCATTTTAAAAACTAAATTCAATCTGCTTTTCAGGTGCAGAAAAATGTCAAATGTCAGAGATCTTATTTCTGTAGCAAAAATTTTTGGTCAAAGATATTTTGCACCTATTACGGGCCTCACATTTCAAAAGCCTAAAACAGCGGGTTTTTTTTTTTTTAAATTTAATGTGTCACATTTAAAATAAGAATATTTAATAAACGAAAATTAAATATATGAGTTTTACATACTTGAGTCTTTCTTTGGGCAGTTGGAGAAATTCTAATATTTATTACAGACGGCTTATCTTTAGTATTTAGAGAGATTTTCAAAGCATTCTGCAGCTCCTCAACTGTATTTACTGAAAATCCGTTTCCACCAAACATGTCACAAATTTTTTCATACTTTGCTCCAGGAAGAAGAGTTGTAGGTGGAATGCTGAAAAAGAACAAGGAATTCTGTATGTACACATAAATATACACATGCAAGTGTGTGTGTGTATTTGTACATATGTGAGATAAAAAAGTAAGTAACATAAAATAATAATTTTAATTTACAGTTGCCCCTTTAGTCTCCCTTTCAGTTTATTTAATTCTCACTTTCATCAAAGCTTTCTTAAAGCATGGGCCCCCTGACTACTTGCTCAGGGGCCTCATGAATATATGGGCCACATGCTAAGCTTTATATGTCAATTGATTTGCCATTAATATGCTGGTAGTTCTCATAGAAACCCACCACTCTGGTCTGCCTAGGGACTGCTAAGATGAAACTGCTTTAAGTCTAATACAGTAAATGCTTATAATAAATCTCTCTGAACTACATTATTTTAAAATTAATCCATGTCATATGATTTTTTGCATAACATTAATGGCTTACATTTATTGCCATCAATTGTTTGTAGCCCGTATTTGTAGCCAATAATATTTCAGAAACTTAAAATTAACCAAACAAAATAAAGTAAATCAAATTCTTCTAAAATAGGCCTTTCATCTTCAAATGTCATGTTTTCTATCTCTCTTTTAGCTACTGCTAACTTGCTAATGCCTGCTGCTTAAGCATAAAAAAAAATCTTGAATTTTGTGAAATTTATGTTTTTTCCTTATAGAACTAAATTATTCTGTACCATAAAATCGACTACACCAACTCAAAGTTGTTTCAAAGTTTTCACTTTCATTTGCATTCTTTCTTGGCACACTTTAAGGCAAATAAACGTACACCATTTCTTGTTACATTAATCCATTCTGGGGATTTTCTAGGACTAATTTTGCAACACTTTCTTCTAGGATAAGCCATTTAGGCAAAGCCCATTTATTCTTTGCCATATTGATTATTGGGATTTCATTTTTCTTCCACTCACATATCGAGTTTTCAATATAATATGAAACAGCCTTGCTGCAGCATGATTCCTATTTTCAATTGCAAACTGAACGACTTTACATTTGAAACTGAACGACTTTACATTACACTTTATTTGTTTCATTTGGCAGGAGCCATATTTACTACCAAAAGGAACATTGGATGAACTGTGTTTTGCATAAAGCACTAGCTTTGATGGTCACTTCAAAATCACATCTTCAAATGACTACAGAAAGTGAAAACTTCATGAATTCATTCAGATCAGAAACACACTCTTCCTTTGACTTCTTTTCTTGAAAACATAGAATTACGAACAAAACTCATTCCTTTAAACTTAAAAATGCTAAAACATTAATCTTTGTACCATCTAAAACACTTTTGTAACTGGAAGTATATGTCTATGACCAATGATTGCAAAAATAGAGGCCAGATAAGGATTTTTGTGTACACACTGTTTATGTAAACATTATGTCCTAATATACCTATACCAAGATTCAAAGATTAAAATTCACTGAGATTCAAAGATTCCAGTGAATTATACTGAGATTCAAAGATTCCAGTGAATTATACTGAGATTCAAAGATTCCAGTGAATTATAATGAGATTCAAAGATTATAATACCTATACCATGATTCAAAGTTAATTAATAATGGTTAACAATTTAGTATCTTCATAATTGTCAACAAGACACTTTATCTGCTTTATACAGGGTTGCCACTCAAACAAGAGAATGAAATTCTCTGACTTTTCCAGGTTTTCCAGATGTGTTCTAAGGAAATTCCAGCCTATCTGCGGAATGCACTTTGACTGTTCTAAACGGTAAATTAATAATGGTACCACTTGAACACACAAAACTTTTATTACATATGAACACATGCATTTAATAAATAAATATCTTGTAACTGCTGTTGCTACCCACAACTCTCAAGAAAAATCGAGGTTTCACCAGAACATTCTAGTAAATAATTAAAAAGCTTATGACAGCTGAATTTAAACATTTTAAAATTAAAACTGATCTCAGTTGTAGTTGTAGCTGTTTTAAGCGAACTGTTTGTTTACTTAATGTTGTTGTTAATTGTAGCGATTTTGCTGTAAGATAGAATTAGTTTATCTGTTTTTTAATTGAGTTTTGCTAAACGTTTCAGATATTGTGATATTGTACGAATATCTCTGAAGAAATATTTCAGCATTTTGATTTATTTCTTGTGGAAAGAATAAATTTTTGTTAACTTTTTAACGACTTGTGCATTCATAACGAACCCATACGTACGCAACAATTTTTGGTATCAGGAATTGGTATTTTGAATGCCAATTACACGAGTGGTGGAAGAACAATTAAGGCAATTTATGGCAGCTTTCACTGCATTTAAAGAAGTAATTAAAGGTGACCAAGTTCCCGTTAAAGAAGACATGAGAGCCATTCAAGAAAAGATGGAGGAATCTGTTAAGGAAGAAATGAAGGCGGTTCAAGAATCTGTTAAAGATGAGGAAAGCGGTAGAAAAAATGGAAGCTGGTCAAGAAAAGATTGAAGCAGGTCAAGAGGAAAAGAAAAGAGAAATTACCTGTATAATAGAAAACAAATTTGAGTCTATGGAAGGCAGAATAGATGCGGTTGAAAATAAAGTTGCACAAGCTGAAGAAAAAGTTTCTTCAATGAAAGAGGAAATAGAAGAGAGAGTTTCGGCCTTGCAACAACAAATAGGTTACAGAATTTCTTCAGTGAAAGAGCAAATAGAAGAGAGAGTTTCGGCCGTGGAACAGCAAATAGGTTAGAGAGTTTCGGCCGTGGAACAGCAAATAGGTTACAGAGTTTCTTCTGTCAAAGAAGAAATCGAAGGAAGAGTTCGTGCTGTTCAAAAACAAATTGATGACAGGGTTTCTTCGGTCATCAAGGAAGATGACGCCTTAAAGAAATTCGTCTAAGGCCTGTCATCTTGCCGCTTCTCTCAGAGCAGATGCAGCGAATATCCTTCAGACTCTTTCCGAAAACAAAAGACTAGATCTCGAAGCTCTGTCCGGCACTTTGGAGCTGCGTTTTGAAGAGAAATGTTTGAAAGACTACAGTAGGCTTCAGTTAAAATCCCATCAATAGAAGCCCACCAAAACATTCCAAGAGCTCGCCACGGATGTTGAAAGGCTGCCCCAACTTGCCTTTACGGAGCGCCCGAGAAAAACAAGGGAAATTCTCTCCCTGCAGGATATAAAAAGTGTTCTATTGTACGCCATGAAATTCAAGGCAGCCCAGCAAGCAACTCGTAGAGATCACTACCCAATCAGAACTGTGTGAGTTCACGAACCAGTGAATCAGTTGATGGCTCATTTAGATGATTTATCCAAACCAGTCAATAACAGTATATTATTGATAACATCCGACAATAAAGTGGTGGAACTGCAGTACTTTAGAGCACATGCGAAGGAGCTGCTGAACATTACAAAGCTCAGAAAATAAGATGGACGATATAAACAGACAACTAAATGCCATGAAATGGAAAACGACCAACAAGAAACAGAAGTGCTGGAAATGTGGAGCTGAAGGCCACGTACAAAGGAACTGCAGAACACCCGAAGGTATGGAAAATAACACCATTTTCCAGGAAGGATGCAGGAAGCAAATTATGACCATATCACGGAGCTGAGTTTGAGTGATAGCGCACAAGCTCATTTTAAAGCGCTCAAGATTTCTACAGTGTGCGGCAACAGTAATGGATTATCCATCAATGGGCATATCAATGGAGTTCCTTGCAACATGATCATTGATACAGGAGCTAATGCTACAATCTTTCATAAAGATTCAGGTCAACAATTTAAGAACAAACTAATTTGGACGCCATCCTGTGTTACCCTCCAGACTGTGTCCAGGGAGAAAATTGACATAGAGGGAAAGCTCAATGTGGACATTACCTTTGGAAGTGCTACCTACTATCTCACAGCATATGTGGTGGATATTACAGATCCTTGCATACTAGGATTGGGCTTTCTAAGGAAATACAATTTTTCCTTAGACTTCAAAAACAACAAACTGCTTTCAGCATCTGAGGACATGACTATCGATCATCAGAAGGGATCCTCAGCTAGAAACGCCAATGTCTCGTCTGCTCAAAAAGCTGCCCAAATCATACTAGAGTTGAAGAGAAACCCAAGACTACTAGCAATTCTCCATGCCAGATGCTCATTAAACCGATTACATTAAACCGATTTTGTTTTATACAAGAATACGTATTTCTTTAGTTCAACATGCACTGCACATGTGCATACAAGTATCTCGATTCTCGAGGTTACTGGAAAAGTTGCTGGAAACTTGCTTTGCCTTTCTAAAAGACAATTTGATTGGAGCTGCGAAAATTGGCTCTATGCCAGCTGCCCGAATGACGCTAACATGCACAAAGAAAGTGATCGCTTTCAATGTCGGTGCAAAACTCACTTTTTTGGGAGTCGCTGTATGAAATTCCCTGACATTTCCAGATTTTTACTAAAATATTTAAATTGCCTGACTTTTCCTTGAATTTTTTGGTCAATTTTCGAATTCCCTGACCTTTTTTCGGTTTTCCAGGTAGCATTACAACCCTGTTTACAGTTATATGAATATATGGAGGTTATTCAAATATTTTTTTAACATTTCTCATTTGAAAATGAAACTAGTGATGTATAAAAAATTAATTTGCAGCAACTTTCACATTCAAGGATAAATTAATGTAGTTACAGTTAAAACTTACATAAGCTCAAAATGGCTCGAGTAAATAAATTTTAGATAGAAGGCTCCATTTTCTTATTTTCAAAAGAAAGAAATTCTTATTTATCAATATAAAATCAAACCAGAAATATTAAAATCAAAATAGGTGAGAACACAATAAGCAATGCGATTCACAAAACAAAGCAAAAAGGCTTCAAAATCTAAATCTATGACCCTAGACGAAAACACACATATTCAACATGCAGTATCCTCACTTTTAAAATAAGTATCTTTACTGTGAATAAAATAACAAATACAAATTTGGTGTGAATATAAATCAAATATAGTTTTATTTAAATGATTGTAACAAAAACCAATCAGTTTATTATTGTAGTAGATGAGAGAAGAGTTGAAAATGTGTTTTCATGAGTTCAAAAGAAAAACAGTAAATCATTTAAGATTACCACTGATTTTCCATGCAACAGAAAATTAAAATTAAGAAGAAATGTATTAAAATCAGAAAAATTAAAATTGTCTATAATTGAAGACAAAACCATAATACAATAAAAAGTCTCAGTGTCTTCAACAGTGATCATAAAATAAGATTTTTGGTGGCTTCAACATAGGAACAGTTAGGGATTCTTGAACTCGATCAGAATTCTTGTTCTTGCATAGACACTCAGAAAGCAATGATGATGTTGGCTTCGTACACCTTGTCAAATGATTCTTTCACTCACAGTCTTCAATTTTGGCAAGTCTAGCAGCAATGGTTGACTGGAACCAAACACACCATGCAAGAACTGAAGACATTGAAATACCAAACAGAAGTTCAGTGTACCAAAGAGCCAAAGACACACAGAAATTTGCTCACAGCAGCTTGCATTTATATAGCAAAGCTTCATAATGTTATTTTTCAGCACCAAAATAAATATGAAATGCAGATTTCCAACATGATAAAAGAAATGTAAAAATAAACTATGCATTTTATCTATTTTAATAAATATTACAAAATAGTTTACTACCCATATCTGAAAAGGAAATCACTTATATAGGAAATCATAGATAAGAGTTGATAACTTATTAAAATATGTGCAGATAGCAGGATTGAAAGAACAGAAAACTTCAATTTTCATCAAAATCTTTGTTTTAATCCATGACTGTGAATTAACTGAATAATTTTACCTGAGAGCTAAGTGCACACTATCTTCTTCCACCATTTTAAAACTGTCTTCATCAAGACCTGAGTATATTCCATTGTTGTTGAAAATTATTATTATTACAGGAAGACTATATCTAAAATGATGTAAAAACAAAATAACTATATTTTTGTTTCAGTAATGAAATTTTAATTTAAAACAAGATTTTAATTCAAATAGAATGTTTCACATTGAAAGGTGATACTATAAATAACAATTAAAAGCTTTAACAATTTGCATAATCAACCACACAATGAGGAACATATGTAACATTAGAGCACCTTCATCATGAGTTAAGCAAGAGTGGATTGTTTTACGCGTCCATTCATGACACTGGCATTGGAAGATATCGCAGAATTCTGGTAGTGGAAGAAAGACTACTAAACACGGTAGGGGATAATCCTTTGCCAAGCTCGAGAGCTGTAGGATGTGCATTCGGTGTGAGCCATGCAACTGTTTTGAGGACTTTACATGAAGACAGAATACATTCATATCATTTACAGAGAGTGCAAGCAATGACCTCTGGTGATTACCTTCTACGTCTCAACTTTGCCCGTTGGTATCTACAGCAGATTGCAAGCAATCAAACTTTCCCTGCAGAAGTTTTATTCACTGATGAGGGTACATTTATGCGGTAGGGTACCTTTAATACCCATAATTCTCAACTGTGGGCTTATGATAACCCAAATGGCACAATAACACATGCCTACCAAGAAAAGCTTTCCATTAATGTTTGGGCAGGCACTGTGTACAATAACTTAGTAGGATCGTACAATTCTACCTAGTCGTTTAACTGGTCACACATACAGCATTTTCCTACAGGAGGTCTTACCTGAACTTTTGGTCAATGTTGCTCCAGCTGTTCGCAGATGAATGTGGTTCCAGCACAATGCAGCCCTAGCTTACTTCAGCCGGAACATCAGGAATCACCTAAACGCTGTCTTCGGCCAGCATTGGATAGGACAGAGAGGAACAGTTCCCTGGCCACTGGGTTCTCCTTATTTAACCTGCTTGTATTTCTTCTTTTGGGGTCATATCAATTAGCCTCATGTATGAGTCCTGTCACATCTGTAGAAGATCTTGTTGCCTGTTTGTCTGTTGCTGCTGCACATGTGCTTGACATACCTAATGTCTTTTCTAATGTATGGTGATTCATGCACCACTGCTGTGAATCTGCTATTACTGTTGGTGGCCAATTTTTTTTTGCACCTTTTGTAAACTGTTAACAATTTTCTTTGTCTTTGTCTTTTCAGTTTCCTGTAATTCATACTGCTTCATTACGTGCTAGCACTTTAATCAGGGCAATAGTGCACACACATTCCTATATGAGATCTGCTTATTCAGGTCCCCTCTACCTGCCTTTACATTTTTGACATATAGTCTTGAACCACCCTGCATATTTGCATTTTAGCAAAGTACTGTAAGAAATATATGTGTATATTTTATCTATTCTCAGTTTTCTAAAGTTTTCTTAGTACAAGATTCTTAATTTTCAACTTCTACAAATAATTAATAATGTAACAACAACTAGAATATCTTTACCTAATTTCATACTCTTAGAATTAAGTTAAAAGCTTTATCACTATATGGGAAACAAGTACAAAAAAGGACTATAGAAAGAGAAAATTTTATAGAAAAAGAGTAGATTCATCATTATTAACTTAGGATAAATTATATTTAATTAAAATTTTAGGAAATGATAATGGTTCCAAAGAGATAAGTCTTATTTTTAAGTATGCTTTGAAGATTGCTTATAGCAATATCAAAGTAAGCTTGATTTTAAAAAGCTTAAACATAATATTCAATTAAGAATGTTAAGAAACTACCTCTAGTGTAAAGATGAGAGAAAAAAAATTAATACATAATAATGATTTTTCTTTACATTTCATAACAGACTGAAGATATTCTTTAGATGTACTTTTATCAATATTACCTATTAATTGTTTCTGTTTCCATGCCAGAAAATCCAAAAGCACTGTCACCTTGAATACAGATTACTCGCTTCCTTGGGGCATAATCCTGACACCACAAAGCTGCTGCAATAGCAAATCCTAAACCAACACCCATAGTACCAAATGTACCAGCATCTAGCCTATTTTTCAATATAAATAAATAAACAAAAAGCAATATAAAATGATAACTATCAAAGATATTTCTACAAAAAAAAAGAGAGAATTTCAAATTTTAATAATCATCCAAAAGGCTCTTTTAAAGTTTAATATGGGTGATCAGTAGAGATTATTGATATAGATGGCTCTGATGAAATACTATATAGAATATTAGCTGACTATGCATTTAGATTAACACAGGAACATTATATATATCTTCTGTTACATTTTAAAAGTGAAAATATACATAAGGTAATTTTATAAAAATATTTAATGTTTTTAATTAGATATATGAATTAAATGCATTTTTATTTAAATTAATCTGTTTAAAAAGTAAAAAAAAATTATAATATTCTTAAGAGCTGCACCTTTTGCTTTTAAATACCAGATTAGCTTGCTAATAACATACAAATTAAATATGAAAGAATACTATTTTACACTTTTTCGAATGGCCATAGACTTGAACGAAAAGAGAAAAACTGCAAAATCAAGTTTTGGGACTAATAGTCCTATTGGGATAATAAAAACAAAAATACATATTTAATAAAATCATACATTAAAACAAAATAAAATGAGCGATATAATTAATAGTATAATCTGCATTTTAAAGGCACTGAATAAATGGCAGCTACAAAATCTACATGGCCAAATATATACATAAATATACACCGAAGAGACATTGTATTATGGCCACTCTGTTAATAATAAGTAGAGCCACATTTAGTCCTCAAAACTGCCAGCACCCGGTGTGACATTGACTCCACAAGGTGCTGATACATAGTCTGAGGTATCTGGTACCAAGCACTCACCAACTGGTCATGCAATTCCCGTACATTGCAAGGGAGTAGCGTTTTAGCACGAATTTGGTTTTCTAAGAGGGACCACAAATGCTCTATTGGATTAATGTCAGGTGAATTTAAAGGTGCCAGGTGAATTTAAAGGCCAAGACATGACTTGAAAGTCACTGGAATGTTCCTAGGCATAGCTAGAGGGGGGCAAGGGATGACATTTGTCCCCGGGCGCAACTTCCAGTGGATGCCAAGTTGCTGTTACACATTTTTAGAATGAAATGTTTTCCAGTCTTGGCAAACAGGACGGGTGTGCAAGATCTTCAGTTGTCATCAGGCACTGAAAACCCTAGCTACAGCTATGTCTTTCTCCAACCACTCCCTGAAAATTCTACCCTTATGACATGGTGCATTATCCTGTCGGTACACAGCATCTCCTGCCGGAAATACTGTTGTCATGAATGGGTAACCTGGTCTGCAATAATGTTCACATAGTGCAGAGATGTCAAGGATTATTCTATGGGGATTATGAGTCCTAATGTGCTCCATGAAAACATCGCCCACATCATAATACCCCTGTCACGGGCTTGTCTCCATCCAACTGCGCATCTGAGAGGCAGGGTTTCATTTGGAAACTGACGTAATAACAAATGCCTGTCGATGTGATGGACCAGAAAACATGATTTGTCGGACCATGCAACTTTCTTCTACTCTTCCAATGTTCAATTTGATGTTTTTTGGACAATTGCAGATGCAGCTGGTGATGACGTGCTGTCAGTGAAAGGACATGCTTTGGCCTCTGGCTGCATAAACCCATTAACAGCAATGTACGCTGCACAGTGTGTTGAGAAAAACTGTCTGGGTCACCACTGTTGTAGCTGGTGGTGATTTTGGGCTGTTGTAGCTCTTCAGTCATGGTGAACAATGTAGTAATCTCCGCTTTCCTCTGGAATCAATGCGCCGTCAACGACACACTGCTGGCTGGCGACTTGTTGTTTCACCATTCATACACCACTTTTGATATGTGCTCTCAACAACTGCATGTGAACAGTTCACGAAACACGCTATTTCTGATATTAATGTTCCTAGCTGCCGAGCCATAATGATTTCATTTTTATTGAAGTCTAATAAATCAGCTCTTTTTCCCATTATGTCGCTAATTGCGCTACATTTGGAAGGGCAATGTATAGCTGTGCACGTGCAGTGGTTTTGTTCCTGGGCGAGCCCATTGTTATAGATGGAGCGTGGTCATATGTAACAGCTCTTCGGAGTATAATACTGTGAAAGATCTATATCTGGCAAATGTTGATATTCTGCAGTGAATGGTCAGCATTCACATGGTCACTCTGTGAATGACTGAAAATATTTGCTAACTATTATTTCTCATTTTCAATAACATTCATTCAGCAGGCACTGATGGTGAATGTTGAATCAAATATTATTTATATAGGTTTTATTTATTTTTACTCATAGTTATTTTAATTTGTTAGCCTTTTCTGCTTTCTCTTATTCCTCTCATGCTTCCTTACCAGGATGCAAATTAGCTAGGGTGAACAAACTGATGTAGCAAAAAGTGTAGTCAGAGCTTGGTTTCACTGTTATGAGCACACACTGCTATTTCTTCCAGCTGTTAACCTTCAATAGCGGCTTTGCATTCTTGCCACCATATTATTATACTGCTGGTGTAAGTTCTGAGTCAACCTGTTAAATTAAATTGGGTAATCTTGTACTACTTCTACCTTTAAATTTAGTATTAAGTAGCTTTTAAGTTCTCACCACAAGTAATCGGTGTCAGTAAGCATTTAAGTCTGTGCCATGTGTAAACTATATTGTGTTCAATAAAAGGGTCTTTTACACCCTTCTCCTGGTTGTGTTCAACTTCAAGCCTGTGCAAGAAGTCACAAGGATTAAAACTTAGGTAGCTAATCCTTGCGACAATTTTAAATCTAATAACATTTCTTGCATTATATCTAGTTAAATTTCGTGATAGTGAAAAGAATTAAATCTCATAATGCTAAGATAAAAATGCAACTTTTTAAATCATATTTTATTATTAAACACACATTATGGTATATGGCATAATAAGAGAAAGCTTATGTAACAGTGCATGTAAATAATTTGCTGAACCTGAAACATACAGTGCATTTTAAAATCAGAAAAGAAAATAATGTCAACAAGAAACATACACATAAATTACATGATTAAGATTATGCAATCTTATTTATTGCAACAACTTAACCATTATTACACTTTAAATTTCACAAGAGATCTTTGCATTTAGTTGTGATAATTTCATTCAGTCGTAAAAACTTCTTTTCGCAATTACAGCCTTGCCCTCCACTCTCGAATTAGTCGCAGTAGCTTTTCCGAGTGATATTTCTTAAGAAGAAATTTCATTTCTGAAAAGTAGCTTCACTTTACAAATTATGAACTGATTACAGGTATAAAGCTGCTTAAGGGTACCATTTTTGTTTTCTTATTTATAAAAGTCAAAGGTTTTTTATTCCAACAACAACCAGCAATACATTTTGGGTATTCAGTATGATATCAGGGACTTGTATTCATATGGTACCACCAATTTGAGTGTGGGGGGGAGAGAAATTTTCTTTTTGAGGTTTGAGATGTTTCTTTGCTTGTAGCAGAAGATTCTTTTTGTGGCTGCTCTTTTGATACAAATAAATTCATGTTGTTCAGTCACAGCTTGATATGAAGATGCAGTAGGTTGCAGCTCCTCTTCAACATTTTCCATTGGAATATAGTTTTTTATATGGTCACTGCTCATATTTTCTTCAAAAATACTAAAAATCTCTACGAACTTTGAGTTTCAATATTTATGATTTGCTTGCCAGGCAAAGATGACAATACTATGCCTGTTTTCGGTTTAAAGTCAAACAGGCTTCATGAGAGCTTAGGTATATTCCTTCATATCAATATTATATTCTGGGCAAATTAAACAAAGGGAAAACCATTTTACCATTTATTTTAATCGTTATCATTAACCCATGCAATTAATATATTCTATATACCCTGAGTGGTCTTTTCAACTGAGCCTTCTATTTGATTATTACGATGCTTTCCATTAGTTATCTTAACATCTTTCTACATTGATTTGATTACCGAATTCCCTACCATTATCTGAATGCAGTATATTTGGAACACCAAATGTTAGAAATATATGAAGAAGGTGATATGCTACTTCTTCTAAAGGTTGTAACTGGACAAGCTTCATTAAATGGTCCTGATATACAGTTATGAAC
The DNA here is from genome assembly GCA_000611955.2 of Stegodyphus mimosarum. Taxonomy (NCBI): domain Eukaryota; kingdom Metazoa; phylum Arthropoda; class Arachnida; order Araneae; family Eresidae; genus Stegodyphus; species Stegodyphus mimosarum. The sequence goes on along the minus strand of KK117603.1, from coordinate 83,899 downwards.
TTATATTTGTCATCTCTGCATGACTACAGGCCTATCAGATCAACTTGACATCTTGAGCTTAACTCTGAACCGACTACTGGTTTTACAATACCTTTTTTAGGTGCAGTATGTTTCATTTGACAATGTTTTCATAAATATAAATACAACATTACAACTACATATGTAATATTTCTGTCTTTAACTTGCAATTCTTTAAGCATATGTGCACTTCCTCCATAGCCTATTTGGATGTGAGTTTCAGATAGTACACTGAACAATTTATTATTGGCAACATAATACTGTGCATTTATTTCTCCAGGTTTTAGTGGCACAACTAACTTCTCTTTGTCATTATTTTTTTTTAAAGTAAAGACATTTTAATCAATTGCAATCCAAAGATGTACTTAGTTTTGGCAGGAATTACTTTTATATTTTGTTGTCAAAATTGAAACTGCATTCTCATTTACTCACAATCAATTGATTCGTGTAACTTTAAAAAAAAAGAAAAAAAAAGGTTTTGATCACTGCAGTAGCTATTAAAATAAAACACAGTAACAGATAAAACAAGTGACCTCAGTTGGCAATTGATAAGCCACACCTTTTTATTTAACACTTAGCTACAGTGATTGGCAACAGCGTGTTTTTCTCGTATAAAGTAAGCGGTATGTAAACTGTAACCTGTAACGAACTTGCAATTTTCAGTAAATGGATTTATGTTTTTAACACTCTTTTGAAAAATATTTTCTCTAGCCACATAACATGACTGGGCAGAGTTTTATTTAATGAAAATAAATGTAAAAATATAACTAAATTTTCAGTCATTCACCAACCTATTTTATACCTATCAAGATTCATCTGAGAAAATGGACATTCTCTAATTTTCATCTTTTACGGTACATGGAAAAGAAGAACAGTGGTTAAGCAGTTTAAAACTAATGAGTGCTGGTAGTTCATCCTATGTTTGGGTCCAGGGAAACAGGCTAGCTGCACGGCTGATTTTCATAGTTTTTACCGTGAGTAATGTGAATAGAGCCACTCTTATAGACTTCTTATAAAGTCCACCATGAAAGACATCCCTTCCTTTGGGCAGGTAGTGTTATATACTTTGCATATTCAAATAACTTATTATTTATTAATTCTATATTATCACTTTTTCTGCAAACACACAGTTCAGTATTCAGGATTGCCACTCAAACAGGAGAATGAAATTCTGACTTTTCCAGGTTTCCCAAGTATGTTTTAAGAAAATTTTCTATCCGTGTAGTGTGCATTGCTGTGCTAAGAGGTAAATTAATTATGGTACTACTTGAAACCACAAAAATTTGCCAATTACATATGACACGGGACGATCCTAGTGGAGGGCAAGATGGTGCACAGCACGTGAGCAGCCAAATTTAAGGGTGGCAAAATATTATCAACACATTATTTTTCTAAAAAAAAGGCAGCAAATTTTAATTTGCACGACGGTCTAGGATTGGCACTACGTATGACTATATATATAAACCCCAAAGCATTATTATTATGACTATAATAGAAGTTATTTCCTCCACTGAAGATTGAGATTAAAATCACCCAATTTAGATTTAAAAATGTCTTTTTTGCAGACATTTTGCAGCTAAACAAAAGAAAGAAATCTATTTTATAATATTTTAAAATAAATTCAAGTATTTTGCATATATTTAGCAGCATATATAAAAATATGTGCATTAAATTTCGTGATGCTATGCCATCACACTGCTAGAATTAGTTTCAGAAGTATGTTAGAGAAAACTGCCTGAAATTTGAATGTATAACTAATGACAAATAAACTTAGAAGGAAGAACCTACATTAAATGATTAAAATAAAGTTAATTACATAAAGATTAAAAACTGAATTACAATAATCAATGATATTTTGGCAAATATAATTATGTTAAATGATTAGCCTAGATGACTGATTACTATTTTTTTAGTTTACTGCTAAATGACAAATAAGAAAATAAGAAAGAAAATAAAGGTTAATTTTGTGGTAAAATCAAAGTATACGATACGGCCTTGGCCCTATTTTTGAAAATTGTCGCCAACACTAAAATGACCTGCTTACTGCTCATCATATCCCCAAATCCCTTGTGTACCATATACTAGGATTAAAGTGTTTCGTTTTATATGAGAATGGGAAGGTATTTTCTTTCATTCACCATGCACTGCACATGTGCACATGAATCTCTCGTCAATTCTTGGGGTTACTGGAAACTTGCTTTGCCTTTCTAAAAGGCAATCTGAATAGAGCTGAGAAAACTGGCTCTACGCCAGCTCCCTGAATGATGCTAATGCGATACATAATTTACCAAGGAAGTAATCGCTTCCAAGGTTGGCATAAAAATCACTATTATTTTTTTTGGGGGGAAGGGGATCATTGTATGAAATTATCTGACTTTTTTAATCAATTTTCTAATTCTCTGACTTTTTTTGGTTTTCCAGGTAGTGTGGCAAACCTGATTATTGCACATATGGAAAACAAACAGTGGATATGTAATGCCTCTTAGAAGGAAATTTCTTCTGCAGTTTTCTTATTTTTCAGATAATAATTCTTTAAACTGGCCTGTTATTAAAAATCCTCAGGCTTCATAAAAAAAACTTTGTCAGAGCAAAAAGAAGGCTCAGTTTAAACAGCCATCAGGATACATAGAGCATGTTAGGTTAGGTTAGGTTATTCAATTATGGCAAAGCACACGAGGGCTATCTGTATCTGCCTAAGGGGAGGGATGCCTTCGTGGAGGACTTTCTAAGGGAAACTGGCTCGTATACACGTTACACATGGGGAAAACCACGAAAACGCCCATGCAGCCAGCCCGTTCGCGGGATTCGAACCTCGGACCGAACTACCAGTGTTCAGCGTCTTTACCGCTCGGCCGCTGGCGGGCTAGAGCATGTTAACTGCATGGGTTAATGATAAAGAAAGAAACAAATGATCAGATAGTTTGCTATTTGTCCGATTCACCAAGAACACAACATACCATGAAGGAATACATCAAAATACTTATGAAGCCCTGTTATTAAATAATCATCTCTGAAAACAAGAAATCAGAAACAAATAAAATGGTGTGAAAGAAGCTGGAATGCATTTTTACCTTCAAAAATCATGACTTTTAGAAAAACAGTAATTATAAGCTTATTTTTCACAGAAGGAATGTTTTTATATGTGAGAACAATTAGTTTGCAGAAGCCATTGGTTTCTATTTACATTTATGCTTATGTCTACCTTTTGCCATAAGAACATCATAAATAGTTTTAATACCAATAAGAAATACATAATGAAGCACTCTTCTTGTTATTTTCCCATTTTCTGCTCATTAAATTTTACATATGTTGACACACTGGAACTGCATTAATTGGAAACTGACTTTATATCTAGTGCTGCATAGTTTTGCCACCTCAACTTCTGGTGAGCTTGATGGAACTCTGATACGAAACAGACTTGATGGATAAAAAAATTGCTTAAGTACTTGGAATTTTAGAAAACTTAAAGAACTATTCAGCAGAATAGAGAAAGTTTTTAAAACTGAGTTAGTACATGACAGTGACTGCATACACTTAATGAATACATACCTGTGTCTAGGAAATTCATTCAACAACATTGTTCGTCCAATATCCATTGTATTAGCTCCCTCATTTACAATAATAGAATCAAATGGAATTAAAGCTTGTATCTAAAAGAAAATTACTTATAAAATAAAAATGATGTACTTCTATTACTTTAAATTATTTTAAAATATATGTAAATTCTAAACATACCAATGATTTAGGCAAAATTGAAATTTATTGGAAGTATAATTATTCTATATAAAGTGCAATGAAAGTTTAGAATAATATTTAAAATCTTACTTCATGGTAAGCGGCATAATAATTGAGAGGTGTTGATTTGTCTGAAATCATTTCCTACATGAAGAAGAGAAATATAATAGATAACATTATTATGGGAAGGGGGAGGTGAGTGAGAAAAAATTCAGTACCGATAATTACATTACATATTTTTACTATCAAAAAGTGCATTACCACATTAGTTAAAAAAAATCTAAAAAGAGTCTGATTTTTAACATTGCACTAGAAGATTTGTTAAAGTTTTTTATGCTCTCCCAGCGCAATGGACCCGCTTCTCCTACCAAAATTTTCTAGCTTTATCACTAAAAGCATCACTTTCTTCACACTTACCTCACATGAAATTTCAGAAATATTTAAAAACAGCATATCTTTAGAATTCTCAGTAGAGTGCTAGGGATTTCCATACTTTTTTTTAATATTCACAATCTTATGTCTTTGAAAACATATTATATTATCAGCATATTATTACATATTATATTACATATCAGCTGCTTGAGAGCCAACCACTAAAAGGGTTATCATAAAAATGCAAAATTTATACAATGGTTTTAATGATCGGAAACTAGTGTCATTTTATAAAAATGTTAATATTTCTAATTATACATCTTATGATTTAAAATGAAATTTTATTTATAGCAATCAGATTAAAAAGTAGAAAAATATTTTTAAGAACTGCATTTGCTATTTTTCAATCACTTCATTTGCTACTCAGTAACACAAAGATTAAATCTGAAAGTTAAATTATTATACTGATAAAATGGCAACATGCTGCCTCTGAAATAACTGAATTTGTGGATAAAAATTTAAAGATAAATATCTTACATTTTACCAAAAAAGCAATATTGGACATAAAAATGTTTTATTTTAGACATTGTTGCCTGCTCTTGCTTTCAAATCGCTGAGTTTGTTAAATAAAAATTCATTAAATTTGTACAAAAATAAAATCAAAAACAAATTTGAAATTTAAAATTTGGGCTTTGAAATGCCCATATTCATTCGGAGGACTATGTGTATTTAAATTTTGGTGACTCTGAGTGCCATTCCTTTCCCATAATGTGAAAAACATACATAAAAACTCTATTATTTATATTTTTAAATTTTTCCCATTCTACAAAGGTAGAAATATTTATAAAACAGAATGCCATTTAAAAGAAAGTAAAAGCAGATGAGTTGAAAAAAAAAATCTTCACAAACTGTCAATAAATTCTCATATGTAACCATCAACTGCATACATATAATATACCAGTAACCCTAAAATACAAAATGAGTGAGGCCTGGAGTATCCCTCTTATATTATAAGCTCCAGGGAATTCTTTACTATTTCACTAAAAAAATAATTGCCAGCTACTCCGCATAGAATAGAATAAAATAATTATGATGCAAGATGCCAAATTCATCTCAAATATGCTCATTACGCTTCATATCCATTCAATACAAAGAAAAATTATACTAGTTTCAAAGCTGCCAGAAAGCTGAGTTTGATGAGGTGCCAGGTATCATTCATAAAAATAGCTGAATTTCCATAGCTGCAAATTTAATGCATAATAAGGGTTTCAGGATTCTATCCCTATGCCAATAGGATTTCAGCATACCATTCTCAATGATATATAATTTTCTATATCCATTTATGAAATTTCCTCCAAAACCATCAATCTAACTGTTCCACACTGATACATATCAGACATCAAAATAATGAATCTGGCTGCAAGCAATCAGCCTTGAAATTTATTGCCATACAGTGTTAAATAGATTACGCTTAAAGAGATTGTATTCAATCTTTTTCTTTCTCATTTCACATTATTGATCATAATCTAATCTCCTAAAACTGAAAGTGGATTACTTTTACCTTCTTGCCAACATATGTCTCATCTTCCAGAATACTACTCACAGCCTATAAATGATATTTTAGAAAACTGAAAGGAAGAACACATCGACACATTTGTAATTGAAGCCTTCATGTATGAATGCTTAGATCAGTTCTTCTTTTAATAAACCAACAGCTATTTCTTTAAGCTGTGAAAATGGATAAAAAAAGTGCCAATATATCAATGAATAAAATTAGACACTGGTGGAATATAACAGATAATTACTTATTTTCGCCACACATAAATCAAATTCTACAGGCTTTCTGTAGGCTATAAAGTAATTTTGCAGTCTATTTGCTTTTTACATTTCTTTGATTAGTATGTACAAAAACAGTACTTGAAAACTAAATTTTTGCAACATTACAATGAACAGTTTATATTTAATATAATAATCTGAATTCATTCTATTATCATGAATTTAAATGTGTTTTGAACTGACTTAAAATTTTGAATGAAAAGATAATGAATTTCAGCTTTCCATTTTAAGAAAAGTTACTAAGTAGCAAAACTGTGAAAGATGTTCAAGATGCATAAGAATATATAACAAAGGATTTTGATAGGTTATGGTTTCTGAAAAACTTTACATTTACTCCTCATACCTTGACAGCAAGTTCATTTTGCAATTTCTTTTGTTTCAGTTCTTCCCACCATTTAGAATTTGTTGGAAATATCCAGTGTCTTTGACTTAATTCTTCTGATATCTAATGAACAAAAATAAATACCATAAAAATGTCTTCCAAATAAAAATAATTAATTTCTGTAACATCTAAATAATAATAAAAATGATTCATATTTTTTCACGCATATTATATTTTTAATTTTTGAAATTTTATTTTTGTAATTATACCTTAAAGATATATGATTTTACTTTACACTTTCAAGATCAAAGGAAACTAAAATAATCACTCATTATACTAAAATGTGCATACATAGGTAGCTGTGACATTTTTGAGACAGGGACAAACAATATATGTGAAGAAAAATTATTTGTTAGATCTGCAAATATGAATTCTTTTATATCTGGAAATCATAATTTGTTGCAACAATTACAATAACAAATTTTGAAAGAAAGGAAAAGGGAGCTGATATGAGAGCATTCTCATGCTCATCAAGAAGAATGCATTTGATGTCTACAATTAGCACATGGAAATGAAGCTCTATCTTGTGCTATTGTATTCGGGTGATTTGTAGAATTCTGTAGAGTTCCAAGATGAAGAACGCACATGAAAACTTTTATCAGCTGTAGTCCCTGAAAATATCGCCATACCTTTCAAATGATACAGAAGAAACTTTAACATTAAATCTGCAGCTATATATATAAACTATTCGTGAAGAACTGCAAAAGAAAAATCAACATTAGATCTGTAGCTATATATATAAACTATTCATGAAGAACTGCAAAAGAAAAATTTAGTTTGTGGTTGGGTCCCCATAAATTAACAGAACACCAATACACAGAGCATATCAGAGAAACTGTAAAACTACTTTGATGGTGGACACCCCATTATTTTTAAAATCATAATTGGTGATGAAATATGTATAATGTTTTTGATATTTCAACACATCAAGGAAGCAAAATATTTGTGTTTGAAGATTATTTCCTACACCAACAATGATGAAAAGAAACAGTAATTAAAAAAAGTAATGTATGTCATTTTCTTCACAAACACAAGACTCGTCAAAGCCATGAAATTAGAGCAACAGAAGACAATTAATACTAACTGTAGTTACAACTAACCACTAAGTATCTTCCAGAAATTTTTTATAAGTAATTTGAAAAGTGAAAATTAGGGGACTCATGCTATACTATGATAATGCATTTTCTTATTCAGCAAGATTGGCAGGTGAATTTCTTGAACAAAAACACATTACAGAAATAGAACATGCTCCCTATTCTCCTGGTCTTGCTACATGTGATTTTTGGCTATTTTTAAATCTAAAATAAAATTTATGTGGCCTTCATTTTTATTCCACAAATGAGATTGATGAGGCTATAAAAGCATATGGCTCAAAGCATTTAATCTTTGAAAACACACCTATAAAAATACAGTGAAGTTGGGCTGGGCGGGGGCTTTACACAATATGCCTGATAATCATAAAACATAGGTATGCAGATTATCCAAAATAAAAGAAACACCTAAAAATGCATAACTCTGTGTGCAATTATTATTTAAAGATCAATAGTTTCCTTATTTTTATTTATACAAAGTTATTTAAAACATTCAAGGAGTTTAACACACTATGCTTGATAATCATAAAACATAGGGTTATTATAGAGGGTTGTTCAAAATAACATCATCCATCACCTAAATAACATCTAAAAAATACATAATTATGTATCTAATATGGTGCAGAAACATCTCCAATATCCTTGAAATACTACTTTGAAGGCACAGAAATTTTTAATGGTGGTAATAAGCATTTTATACCATTCTTCTATTAGAAAATGCTCAAATCTATAAAGAAATTTTGAGGAAGGGAAATGGGATCTAACTCTGTTTTCAGCACAGACCATAATGATTTAATGATACTTGGTCTGATGACTGAGTAGCCATAGAAGATATGTAACTTCTATGTTCTTCAAACTAACCATGACTGAAAAATTTGACTTCTATGAATAAGGCCATTATTATCAGTAATAGATAAAAAAACAGTGTCTGTACCATGGAAAGAATATGGTTACCTATCATCACGATTTACTTTCTTGTAAGGTGTTGGATCTGCTGCAAACCAGGACATGAATGCAAAAAGATAACTCAACCACCAGCATGTTTTACTGTAGGAAGCAGGCAGTCTGCATTGTAAGCTTCTGCTACTGTTCTTCATACACATAACTCCATCCTGAAGTAGAGAATACTGTGAAGGCTGACATATCAGAAAAAAAAGCATTTGTTTCCACTGATCAGCATTCCACATTTTAAGTTCTAGGCATTACTTTAATTTTTGTTTGTATTTATTTGTGAAACAAGAGGTTAGGTGATAACAGCTCTGCCATAAATATTTTACTTATATACCATTTCTTTTATACTGTATCTGTGGAAATAGGGTTCTGTAAGTATATTACACTCAGCAGTCACCTTTGCTACAGAAGTGTTTTTTTTTATGCAAAACAATTCCCCTTAATATCCTTCTAGTTCAGTATTGTTGCGTTATACGGGTTTGTGGATTTGAGAGTATCCGATGAAAACACGATGCAGAACAATAAAAAGCACAATTTATTTACAAGAATCACTATTTACAGCACAGTTCCAAAATCACCTTTAAAAGCGTCGAAAATCTACAATAAATACGCTGAAACAATCAGCAACACAGCTTCAGGCTGTAACTGTAAAGGCAGCTTCAGGGCAAAGCACTATCTCGATCGCTTTCCGCTCACAAAACTCTCGCGTAGCTTAGCACTTACAGTAAGCAGCGATTCTCACAACTCTCACAACTAATCACACTGCTTCACAATCTGCTCGCAACTAACTGCTCTCAGAAACGCAAGGGTTTATATAGCTTTTCTTTAAGTTCCACACGTTTCGAGAAATATCTCGACAGCAAGTTATTCTAGAAGCTTCCCGATTGGACCATGGGATATCACCAATTTGGTCGCCAAATGGGCGATAAAGTCGCCAATCTGGCAACGCTACCATACACTATTTTATGGCAACCCTAGTGCTATGCCGGAAAGCTTACATACAGGCACAACTGCCGAATTTTTCGTAACAGTATTAAATTTTATCTTCCTCTCACAATTATGTCTTCTAGACAATGTTTTAATGTCAACTTTGAATATGATTTTTGATGCAATACCTCTCAATATCCCCAATAATAATTTTGCAACTGAGGGTGCAAACACAGCAACCACATGTGCAGCAAGAGTTTGACTTTTGATCAAACTCAGTCATCTTACTACTTTTCCTTCCTTATCAAAGAAGTTTTGCATACCACTATTGAATTTTTCGATTTTACACAACCTTTAGAACATATGGAAAATGATATTTAGTTTAAAGCGTTTTTATTACTTTGGACAACTCTAATTTATGTAATTGTCAAAAAAAAAAAACTTGTAAGATGTCAATAATGAATATAAAAAATTTGAATATCCAAGATGAAAAAATTTACCTGATTAACAACAGCTCCTATATCACCAACAATTCCTACAGTAGCTTGAACACTATTGTGTAGCTCTTCCATTTTTAAATCAACCTAAAAAAACAAAATACAAGATTTTTTTTTTTAAGATAGTGTAAAAATTTGTAATTTTTTCATTTTTATTTACCACTCTTCTTATCAAGAAATAACGCATATAAATATTGAAAAGGTTTTTTTTAAACTGCTAATCTACAATATAGCTTTATTTTTTTTTAAATAATAGTATACAAACTCAAGTTGAGATCAGTAATTTGCAAGAAACTAAGATTTTGCACACAAGATGTATTTTGGTCTCCTCTGATTTTGGTGATTTTTACCAGAGGGTACACCGTACAAAGAGTTAGTTGCATTATAGAACATTAAGGAAGCGGATACGGCCGGCATATTACTGCTGACGATATAATGCACTGTATCTGCCATGTGGCAGAAAACTAGTATGCTGTATCATGCACATGCCAGGTGTCATAAGGCTTGTAAATAACTGTAAATAAATGTACAGTAAAATATATTGGTGAAATTAATTAAGCAGCATGCCACAATACAAATCAGTTGCACACTATATTTTTTCTGGTGACCCAGACATGATGGATGGAGGTAAAGAACTGCTGAAGAAAATTACAGAAAAGCTAGGATTTAATGGGAAGAAATTCGAGGTAGGCCCTTTTTCAATTTTCAAGTTTCCAATAGAATTGAACTGTTGAACAAAAAATTATCACTTGTTGATTATTATAATTTGTAGAATTTAATGGTAAAACGTAGGCTATGGATAAGGTAAAAAAGTTGCGTATGGTGGTTCATAGCTTAACACATTCACCCGGTGGCCCACACTAGATTGTCTCATCGGCTGGTTTGCAAGTCTGAACAGGCAAAAATCACGCGTTGCCAGATGAAGTGCATCATTAATTTGAGCGCTGCCTCACAGCAAAACTAATGAAAATTGGCCCCTGCATGAACATGTTAAATATTAAATTGATCTGCAAAATTGAATTGTTAGAAGAGAGGTGAACCCGTGGGCGAAAAATGAAAAGAATTACTCAAAATGGTACTTGAAAAATCGCAGCTGTTGAACCAACATGATTCTGAAATTGAAAAACTCATAGTTACAGAACAGGAGTTAGAAGCCGAAGTAATTTTCGCACAGGTATATCAGGAAAGAATTATACGTTTCATATGCAAAATTCAGGAAAAAATAAGGAAAAATGCATGTAAAGTTCAATCTAAAAAAACCTAGTGAGGAAAATGTATCTGTGAAGTTAAAAACATCTGAAGTGAATACTTTAAAACTGTCAAAATTAACAATTACTAAATATTATGGTGATCCTTGTTCTTGGCTTGAATTCTGGAATCGGTTTCGTAATTCCATACAATTAAACGAAAGTATCAGCTCAGTTGACAATTTTGTTATTTAAAATCGCTTTTAGGAGGTTTACCTTTAAATGCTATCAATGGATTATCATTCACTAGTGAAAACTGTTTGATGGCTGTTGATATACTAAAAAAAAGTTTCGGCAGAGATGACCTGCTAATTAATGTGTACATAAATAAATTGTTGAGTTTATAAGCTGTAAAATGTTCTGGAAATATGGCTGCTTTGAGGAACCTTTATGACAATATAGAAATACAAGTAAAAAATTTAAATTCTTTAAATGTTACTAGGGATTCTTACGGACATTTATTATCCCCTATTTTGTTAAAGTTAATACCTGAAATTTCACTTTGGAATTCACTCGAAAAAGAAGTGATAAAATTTCGATGCTAATGAACTACTAACATTCTTGAAAACAGAAGTTGAATGCAGAGAAGCATTAATGATGGTGCGTTCTAGAAATTTTGATATAAACAAGCCATCATTATGAAATAAAATTTCCTATCAAGGTAATCAAAATCAACCTCACAAGCAATCCAAAAGGAATGATTACTGTACAAATATGCAAGGTGTGTCAGTTTTAATTAGAGTGAAATTCACTCTAAATATTGGCAAAAGTCACATTTTAATCTAAAGTAAAAGTTCTCTAGCCCGTCAAAGAAGAAGAATCAAAATGTCTGCATTTTTTGTTTATCTTATGATTGCTCACATGATTTAAAAGCTTGCCAAAAGGCACTAATGGATCGAGGTTCATGTTTCATTTGCTTTTCAAACGGGCATCCAAGGCATTTCTGAACTTTTAAAGATGAAAATTGCAGGCTGTGCAAAGTCCAAGGATTACATAATTTGTCAATATACGACACCACACCAAAACATTTAAAGGCGTATACCTCTGATCAGACAAAACAAATGCCAATCGGTGAAGATTCTCTTTCTCTCTTAGGTAATGAAAATAATAACTTTAAGCCTCCAACTTCCATTCGTTTACAGAAGTTTTCAGTGACAGTGAGTTGTAAAGTGGAGGAATGAGAAGGTATTACATTGTATGCCAGATTCAGGGTCAAAAAAGTCATTCACCTTACGGGAAGTGGTTGATCCATTACACTTGAAAATTATTAATAAAGAAGCGCTTATTATTTTCACATTTTGATGCAAAGATGAACAAGAGTGCTTGTATGATATCATAGAAATAGTACTGTTACAGATTTTGTATTCATTTAGCTATTTATTTAGAATTATAACTAAAATTGTTTTATTTTCCCATGAAATGCAGACGAATTTGAAGAGAAAGCTATGTTGGAAAAGTAAAAATACAAGAGTGCATGCATTTAATATTTAATAAATAAATATCTCATAATTACTGTTGCCATCCAGAAAAATTGAGAAAATGGATTTTACCAGAATGTTCTCGTGAATAATTAAAAAGCTTACAAAAACTGAATTAAAATACCTCAGCTCAGTGGCTGTTATTTTAGGCGAACTGTATGTTTACTTAGCGCTGTTATTGATTGTAGCGAATTCGCTGTGAGATTGGATCTCACAGCGAACTTTCTCTGTTTTGAATTGAGTTCTGTTTACCATTTGAGATATTGTGATATTGTACGAATATCTCCAAGGAAATATTTCAGCATTTTGTTTTATTTCTTGTGAAAAGAATAAATTTTATTAACTTTCGACTTGTGCATTCAATCCATTACAAACCTGTACACATGCAACAATTTTTGGTGTCAGAAAAGTGGGATTTGAATGCATTCACTAGAGTGATGGAAGAACAACTGAGACAGCTTTGCTGCATTTCAAGAAAACATGGAAGCTGGCCAAGCATCATTTAAAGAAGATGAAAGATTCTGTTAAAGAAGAGATGAAAATCCGTTAAAGAAGAGATGAGAGCGGGTCAAGAAAGGATGGAAGCTGGTCAAGAAACTGTTAAAGATGAAATGAAGGCTGTTCAAGAAAAGGTTGAAGCAGATCAAGAGGAAATGAAAAGAGAAATTCCCTACGTAATAGAAATCAAATTCAAAGCTATGGAAGGCAGAATTGATGCTGTTGAAAATAAAGTTAGACAAATTGAAGAAAGAGTTTCTTCGATAAAAGGATGAATAGAAGAAACAGTTTCTGCCATTCAACAGCAAATCGAACAACAAGTTGATGAGAAGGTTTCTGTAGTGCCAAAGAAGTTGAAAATTTAAAGAAATTTGTAGCAACAGCAGGGAGCAATAGTGTTGGTTTTAAATTTCTACCTATGCCTGTTCGTCCTTCCTCTGAAGCTATTGACATATGATGGGAAGAGCTCTTGGCAAGTTTATAAGATGCAATTTTCAGTAGAGGCGGATGCAAACAGATGGGATTCTCAAGCTAAGGACTGTTATCTCGCCGCTTCTCCGAGAGCAGATGCAGGAGATATCCTGCAGACTCTTTCCAAAAAACAAAGGCTAGATTTTGAAGCTCTGTCCAGTGCATTGGAGCTGCGTTTTGGGGAGAAATGTTTGAAAGACTACAGTAGGCTTCAATGAAAATTCCGTCAACAGAAGCCCACCGAAACACTGCAAGATCTCGTCACAGATGTTTAAAGAGCTGTCTCACCTCGCCTTTACGGAGTGCCCAAGAGAAACAAGGGAAATACTGTCTCTGCAATACTTCGTCGATGGCATCTGGGATCGTGAAATACTATGAACGGCTGATGTGAAGGACTTAAAAAGTGTTCTGGCGTATGCCATCAAATTCAAGGCAGCCTAGCAAGCAACTCGCAGAGACCTACACCCAATCAGAGCTGTCCAAGTCCAAGAGCCAATGGATCAAATGGCTGCTCGCCTAAATGATTTAACAAGACAACTGAATGCCTTGCTACAGAATATTGGTGACAAGAAACTGACCATAAAATGCTGGAAATACGGTGCTGAAGGGCACATACGAAGAAACTGCAGAACACCCCAGGCCATGGATGTTAAAACCGTGCCTATCAAGAAGGAGGGAAACTAATTAGTGGGCATGTCGAGGGGTGAAGGTTGCCAAAGAATGAAAAGCCCCAGTTTAGAGCACTTCAGATTTCTGCAATGAGTGGCAGCAGTAATGGACTTTTCATCATGGGATACATCAATGGAGTTCTTTGTAATATAACCACCAATACAGGAGCCAATGTTACCATCATTCAAAAAGATGTAGGTCAAAAACTGAAAAGCAAACTCATCTGGACACTGCTCTGCGTTACTCCCCAGACTTCACTGGGCGAGAAGATTGACATTGATTGAAAAGTAAACATTAACATCGCGTTTGGAAGTACCGCCCAACACCTCATGGCCTATATGGCTGAGATTACAGACCCTTGCATAATTGGCTTGGACATTCTAAGGAAATACAATTTTTCTTTGGACTTAAAAAGTAATGAACTGCATTCTGCCTCTGAGGACATCGCCTTATTCAAGATTAATGATGAAGGAGTGAAATCTATCCACAAAAGCATAGCTCAAGACGATATCACAATACCGGCAAGAAGAGAAATTTTACTTCCTGGATCCATAGCCGAAAATAGAAATTTCCACTATGGCGTCATGGAATATCCCAATAACTGTAATCCCGAAAGGAGTACTAATAGCTTCAGCACTCGTCGACCTGTCGAGGACCATTATCCCGGTGAAAGTTGCCAATGTAACTGACAAGGTGAGAGCTATTAAGAAAGGTAAAGTGGTTGCAGCATGTATTCCTGTAACCAGCATTGAAAGAAACAGTAACATCCCAAAATGCGTGTTTCCAGACAGCATTATGTTGGAGTTATTGCAGAATACGTAATTAAACAATGAAGTGAGGAATGCTGCCAAAAGTCTCATTCAAGATCTTCAAGATGTGTTCTCCCACTCGTCTTCTGATGTGGGTTGAACCAGTTTGATGCAACATAGAATCAATACTGGTGATCATCCCCCAATAAAGCAACATCCAAGACGTTTATCGATTGCTAAACAGGAAGCGGTCACATAACTGAAATGAATACTGGACTGACTTGCAAAATGTTAGTGAAGCACAAAAATGTATTACTTTGAAAACACTTGTGGAATCTACAGAACCATTACTAAACTTTGAACTATGTATGGAAATTTAAACAAAGTTCTGGTAATAATGGTATACAAATTTGCGCTTCATGAACAACTGTAAATCTACTCATGAAAAGAAATCTGATGTGCTTACCGCCTACGAGTTAAGGAAGGCTTCAGAATTTATTATAAAATATGTTTAGCTTAACGAATTTGCAAAAGAAATCAAGGCTTTAAGGACAGGACAACTGATTAAAACTAAAAGCAAAATCATTTCACCTAATTCCTTTCTAGATGAGAACAAAATTTTAAGATTAGGAGGTAGGTTAAGAAATGCAGAAATTACCAGAGAAAGCAAACATCCCATTATATTGCCAAGTAATAATCACTTTACTAGCTTAATAATACAACATTATTATGAAAAACATTTACATGGAGGACAGAACTTATTGTTATCAACAATAAGACAGAAATACTGGATAATGAGTGCAAAGAATGAAATTAAAAAATGCATATGGAAATACATAAAGTGTTGCAAAATACGGGTAACAACATCTACTCAGTAATGGGCGAACTAGCTGCAAGTAGAGTGATTCCAAGTATACCTTTTCAAAGGTTGGTGTTGATTATGGTGGCCCATCTGCTACGAAAATGAAAAGGGGAAAAGGTATAAGACCAATTAAATTTTATGTCTGTATTTTCGTTTATTTAGCTACAAAGGCTATCCATTTAGAGATTGTCAGCGACTTATAAGTGAACAATTCTTAGCTGCTCTAAAAAGATTTGTTTCAAGAAGAAAACCTCAAGAAATAAGAAGTGATTCTGAAACTAATTTTATAGTTTCAAATAAAATCCTAAAAGAAGCAGTTTCTTCTATACTCAGAATGTCAAATGTGGTTATCAAATGAAAACATAAGATGGACATTCAATCCGTCAGCTGCTCCACATCATGGTGGTATATGGGGGGCAGCTGTTAGATCTATGAAATTGCATTTAAAGAAATGTGTTGGAATTCAAATTTTGTGCAATTAGAGTTAGGAACTCTAATTGCACATATTGAGGCATGTTTAAATTCAAGGCCTATAACACCCGTTTCCAGTGATCCCAATGATTTGCAGTTATGACTCCTGGACACTTTATCATAGGGACTCCTTTAACAGATATTCCAGAACAAGATTTAATTGAAATGCAAGTATCTCTATTGTAAAGACAGTAACAAACACAGCAGATGTTGCAAGGGTTTAGGAAACGATGGTCTAAAGAGTAACTGTGCCAACTTCAGCAGTGCAGCAAATGGATACAGCCTAGCAGAAATATTTGTCTGACTTGGTTCTCATTAAACAAGATAATATACCTTCACTATGTTGGAAACTCAGGTGAGTAATAGAAGTGTTTCCTGGAAGAGACAATAATGCCCGAGTGGTAAGACTAAAAACTGTGCACAGGGACCTTAAACATTATGTTACTAAACTGTCTTTTGCCAGTTAATGAAGAGAAACATTAACTTTTAAGTGCCAGATTTATACTGAATATATGATTATAACAGATAATGATTTATACTGAATACGTTTTATCATAATTTTTTATATTGCTTATGCACTAATATTTTAATTTGTTTGTTTTAGTGTAGCTCTTATTATTAGTTACTCAATATAATAAGCTATAAGTTGTTTAGCTGTTTTGCTAGAAGACTAGTAAGTGTAATATGCAATTTTCTACTTTTGAAGATTTTTGTATGTTTTCAATTTCTATATTTCTCATTTACTTGGTTCCATATATTGAAAATTGTATTGAGATGAATGTAATTCATCAGGGGTAGGATATTTTGGTCTTCTCTGATTGCAGTGATTTTTACCAGAGGGCGGTAATGCAACAGTTGCATTATAGAACATCAAGGTAGTGGACATGCCAAGATGTCGGGCATATTACTGCTAATGATATAATGCATTGTATCTGCCAGGTGGCAGAAAATTACTATGCTGTATCATGTACATGTCAGGTGGCATAAGGCATGTAAATAACTATGTGGTAAAATAAATATACAGTAAAATATCTCAGTGAAATTAATCAAGCAACACACAATGATTGAGACAGTTGGACACTACAAGATGGAAATATTTAAATTCTGTTCATGCTTAAATGCATATGCCAAATATAACTTAACAGAAAGTTAATTAAAAATTATTCATATATGATATTAATAAATAAATAAATTTTGCACTATATACCTGCAAAAATTTTACATCACCACTGAACCGAGGTTGCCTTCCAAAATGGAGAATCCAATTAAGCCTTGCACCTAATATCAATATGACATCAGCCCCAGCAAGAGCTCTAAAAGAATCAAAATGCATTTGATATTTTGAAAGTTATCAGATTTTGAAAAGTTAAATTTAATATGAATGATATATCAGATAAGAAATATTATTAATACCATTTGATGTTACATTTTTAATTGCTATGTAACAGTCATAAACCCCAATTCTTTTCTAAAAGACAGATATTTGTTTTCAACAATGTAAAACTGCATCATTACATCAAAGTATGCCAAAATATAATAATCACAGCTTTTCAAAATAGAATTCAATCAACAAGGCACTAGAATCACTGTGAAGATACAAGTATATCAAATCAGGCACATTTAGTCCATAAGGCACTATTGTTTACGTAACATCACTACATTTAGTAAGATTTGCATGATGTGTCCTATAAGTGCTCAATAAGTTTCAACTACAGCAAGTGGGAGAGGAGGGTAAATGAAATATTCGAAAACAGCAAAATTTTCAGCGAGCCTATGCACGATAGTGGCTGCATTATCCTGCTGGTAGAAACCATGAACATCAGGGAACATTGTGTTCATAAAAGGGAACATTGTGTTCTTTGAAATTTGTATATGTTGCTTCTGCAAGAGAAACTTCAGTTGCATTAACTGGTTCTTACATATGTCATAAGTTAAATGAAAAATCAGTGTTATTGTAAAAGACATCCTCATTTTACAAATGCACCCAGCTAATGGAAAATTATATAGTACTTCCTAATCAGCATGAGGTATTTTAGGCTTATTGCAATGAAGCATTTAAACAAGTTAGAAAATGTGCAACTGTTTATTCAAACAACCTGGCTTCAACAAGGCTAACTGCACTAGGCCTCATCTCAGACTGATATACTGAAAACAATGCTGCTGCTGAGTTGCCAAATATCTATCTTAACTTTCATGGTGATAGATGGCAAAAACTTTCTTCTGGCAAAAACACTGAATGAACTTTAGCATTTTTTTTAAATGCACAAGCACAGTATACAAAGTATTAACAAAGATGGAAGTGATCTCCGTGATGAACATGTAACACAAAGGTATATACAGTACAAAGTCCGAGATCCGGACTCGTAGGGACTTTGGCAATTCCAGATTTGGGATTTTTCCGGATATTAGATCATCAATTTAAATCTAGTAACATGGCATGCACAAATTATAAAATTAAAAATAAGAAATCGTGATTTATGAAATAATGAGCATTTATGATCTAAAGGGTATCAAAATTTACAAAAAAAGCTTAATATTTATTTGTTTACTTTATTAAACATTTCTTTCAATGTAAGTTGTTTAAGTTGCTTTGTTTTTTGTGTAAATACTTCCTCTTTAATTCTATAAACAGACATAATTTCCTGTTCAGTTACACAGTTCCACTGTACAAGTCCTGGAATTGCTGTCAAAAATTCCGACTAAATTGTCAATCGAAATTTTTTTGTTTTCAATAACCTCTGTGTCACTTTCTTTACTATTGGTAGCGGTATTTTCCAGATTTAGAACCATACTACAGATTTCACCGTCCGTTAATTGATTGATGATTGGTGCACTGTCATTTCAATGAAAAACTTCTGTTTTATCATCTTCATTTATTACTGTTTCTGCACATTTCTTTATAAAATCCGTATTAGAAAATTTCACCTTTGCCTTCCAATATCTGGAACCCTTCAAATTCGCAGCTATCATCTTCATCATCCTTACCATGAAATATGGTAGCTAGCCATAAATTATAGTAAGCATTTTTTAAAGTATCTAGAGACACATCCTCCCACGATCTTGAGATCTCCCACAACAAATTTTGTGCTAAAATAGCACTTTTTGTTTACTGGACATCGAAACATGCTTTCACTTTGTAGATCCTGTTGAACTCCAGAATTAGAAACTCTTTTTGACATAATTGAAAGTTCAAGCTCTAATTTTCATAAAACTGCTGTAGTATTAACAGTCTGCAAAAAATAATAAGATGGATCAAATTAGAAGTTTAAGGAACAGCTCAATCTGCTATATTAACTCAAATTCCTTAAAATCAGTATAATTTTATAATAAGTATAATTTTAGCCTAGCTTAATACCTCATGTTATACATTATTGGCGCTATCAAGAGGTTGGTGACAAACACAAGTCATTACGCTAAATTTTGTTTTGCTTCTATCGCGTACTGAATTAAGCCTTAATTGTATTAGTTTAGTTTTTTATCATAACCTACATCTATTTCTTGCACAAGTTTAAGGCTAATCTGAGTCCTGAATAAATTAAACTCCCACTTAAGGCTAATTGAGGGCCTGCTTTGAATACTGCCTGATGCCTCTGTGGTTCCTGAATTCTGCTACAAAATGCTTCCCTAAGTTCTAAATTTTTTCTGCTCCTAAACTTTGGATCTAATTGCTTTCCCTAAATTATAAAAATTTTGTCTTCCCTATATTCTGCAGTCCGGTGTGGCCAAATGAGCTCAGACGCCGGTTCTGGGTTTATGTGAATAACACATCAGTTATTCTTAATTCAAAGAGTCCTAAATATAATCTTTTGGGCTATGAGCTTCATTAATAAAATCTGTTTTTAGAATATGAAAAGAAATTTTGCTAAATTTTTCCTCGTCAGCATTTCTTAGTGCACTTAAATCTGTAATCATTGCTAAGCGTAATGTCACCATAAAAGGTTGCCACACTCTCTGTTATTCAATTACTATTAGAAAAAAAAATTTTTAGACATTGCTGCATGAGTCATTACTCAAGTTATCATATGTTGATACACATGTGGTGATAAAAGCAAAATATAATAAATAATGATTCGCCAGGTTGGCGTCAGAAGTATAAAATACCAGTAGGTGTAAAATCAGCGATGTATGTTTGTAGAATGTTGAGGTTTGAGATGTATGCCAAGCAGATACGCAGCTTCAGAGCCAAATTATTATTGATCTCATAAATCTATGCTAAAATGGTTGTTTCTTGAAGAATGAGGTATTTTTATCAGGGCTCTCCCTGTGTTTTATTATAGGAGGAAAAAATCAAATGCACATGTGTAAAGCATACAACAACAACAACAAAAAATGTTTGTGGCCTTTGAGGTTCGGATCTCAGACTTTGTACTGTATTGATGTAAAAATGAAAGAATACAGTAACAAGAATAATGATGTTATTAAATAGCCATGGTTCACAAAAGAAGAAATTTTAAATGAATTTAAAAAAAAAAAGAAATTTTACATTCAAATGTTAGAAACTGGTATGGATTAACTCGAAAATACAACACCATGAAGGTAGGTGCAAAACGTACATTAATTATACAAATTATCCGGTCGGAGTAATAATTTCTTTCAAGAATACTTTGACACACTTCCTTAGTATGATTGCACTACTGTACTTAGTGGAAGAGATAAAGTGCTAGAAATTGCATTGAAAAATAAATTTTATATTCCTAGATCAGTAGTTGAATTTGGACTTTCAAGAATAAGTATTATGAAAAAATCTCAACAAAAATGTATTGTTCCATTACTAATTACTACAAAAGATTTTTATTCTTAAAGCCATGTTGATTTGGTTGATATTCAATGAACTTCCTGTGAAGAATGCAAATAATTAATAAACTACCGAGATCATGAGATAAATTTTGTCTTCTTTGCCCATTCAACAAAAAGTGTACTGCTAAAACTGCATTGGAAATTCTGAAGCTATTTTTACACAGTGCACATGATACTGTTGTTAAGTGGCAGAAAATCTCCTTGAAACTGTCACCGAATAAAATGCTTACACAGCACTTTTTAGAAAAGGACCAATGTTAGAATTAAACCCAAAGAATATTCCACCAATAATATCATGAAAAACTGACTGTAAAGAAGATCTGAATGACCTAGAGAGGACAGCAAAGAAAGAGAAACACAAAAGAAGGTGAAGAATATCAAATCGCTTACCCTGAAAAAGCTGCATTTTCTATTTGATAATGAAATTTAAATTAAACATACCAATAATGTATTCTTCATGTTAAATGCATATTCAAACAACTTGTAGCTTAGAATTACAATATCAGAATGATTTTTGCAACAGCAAGGAAAAATCATGGTTCTTTCTGATTATCTGCACTCTAACAAAAAAAAAAAAAAACATAATGTACGGATGAGGCAAAATACCATGTTGCTAAAAAGCACTTTTTGGCAATCTAAGATTAAAAAAGTATTTATGTGGCAGGCAACTGGGCTATGAGCATAGCACATGTATGTTTCAGCATATGTAGATTTGCATTTTTGAAATTCAATGCAAATTTTTCTGAAAAATTCACACTGCAGGTAGATGAATGCAATTTTCCCAAGAAAAAAAAATTATTATTTTATCTTCAGATGATATGTATGCTACAACTAGAAAAATTTGTTCTAAAAAGTGTTCCATTTTATGGTTAACATAGTTTTTTATTGCACGTATATTATGTACTAAAAAATAAGCAATGCAATCAGAGTTAAATATATTCACTCGTGAAAATTCGGTGATTTTAAGTATTCAAACATTTCCTTCAAACAATATATACATTTTCATTTTTAGTAGTATAATTATTCTCATATGAAAGAGCAAATTAAATAGTTTATTTATTACAAGTATCATTTAAAAAGCATTTCCAGGTTCTCAAATGAGTGTTATTACTTTTACACCTCTGGTAAAATTAATTTCTGGAGAAACACAAATTGGTCACTGCGTTTATACTGCACTAAATTATTATTAAAAAACACCTACACCAACAAATATTTACCAATACACAAGCCAAGAATTTTTTTACTTATTTTTCTTCCAAGTGACGTTGCAAAGAGCAGTTCCAGAGTTGATCTGCATTTATATCAGGGATATAGGATTTTCAATTTTTTTAACTGCTTCATAGCTTTTGGTTCAAGAAAAACATGCAGATGCAAACCCTGGAGCTTTAGAAAATAAAATTCTTGTTGAGTTTTAATGTATTCAGTAACAAAAAATTAGTTTTATCACTTAGAGATATTAGATATTACTTTTACTTTAGAATAGAAGTGAAACAGTTGTTCGATGATTTATATTGCTGATGCATTTTTTCTTTGAATGCAAAATTGCATATACAGGAACGTACTGAAGTTTTGAAATTTCAAAAAGTAAAGATCTTTGTTGAATGGCGAAATATTTCTTCAGTTTTTTATGATCTACATTTTCAGAATGTTAAAAATCACCTTTGAGGTATCAAACTGTTATGCGGAATTTTCAGATCTCAAGCTAGTTACGGTTGCTTTCTTTGAGAGTAATGAAGCTGGGAATGAAGATTTGCACTGAGGTGATGAATATTAATGAAAACTCGCACTGACGATTAAAGTCAGGAAACTAAAAAATGGTACACATCTGAATTCTTGTATACATGCTTTGTGTTCTAATATCTTGTTTGATTTCTTCCAAAATACAATTTTCAAGTAAAATTAATTACTTTATGAACACTACTAGTGACTGAGTGGTTAAGACTGCTGAATACTGGTAGTTCGACACGGTTTCGACATCAAGCAATCTAGCTGGCTGCATGGTTGGTTTTCGTTGTTTTCCCCATGTGAAATGTGAAAGCCAATTTCCCCTAAAAGTTCTCCATGAAAGCATCCTTTCCTTTAGGCAGGCAGCCTTCAAGTGTTTTCCCATATTCAATTAACCTAAACTAACATATCTAATTTCTGGACGAATTGATACAGTTATGACATTATAGACGCAAACATATAACAACGAATAAATTAATAAGTTTTGAAACTTTTTTTAAATTTTGAATTAGATAATAATTGCTGTAATAAAAATTCGTATTTCATTTATTGCACAGTTAAAATTCATTTTGTCAACAAAATTATTATTCAAAGGAAGGGTTTCTAAATATAGTTATGAAATGCTCATAAGTTTAGCTTTCTTACTTCAAATATAATTTTATTTTTATTTGTCGGATTAAAGAAGGTGTTATCTACCTAAGCGAAGAGGGCTTTTGTTGAGGACGTTCAAAGGAAATTGGCTCATATACCCTTTACATATGTGAGAGAACAGGAAAAGTTCATGCAGTCAATCTCTTCATTGGAATTTGAATCCAGATTAAGTTATCAGAGTTAAAGAAATATTATCCACTCGGCTGCTAGTTATCATTTAGAACATAACAAACCAAAATTTCACTCAAGTAAACAGTAGTCGTGGAATGTACGTCATTTAGAAAAAACATTAAAATGAATTTTCATCACCTGAAACCTTTATATTTATTACACTGCCCTAACATGCACATTAAAAATTGGAATAAAGTGATAAAAACACTTATGAAAAGAATGAAACAAAGAAAATTTCAAATTCGAATTGAAACCAAATTAAAAAAGAAACAAATAAGAAATCATTGGAAAAATTACGCATTTTTAAATATGTTCAAGCGCTTAAAATAATTTCTGAAGAATTGTAGCAGCCGAACTTCCTAAAAACCAATTTCTTTGATATTTGACCTCCAAGCCGATTTGTTCTGCATGTATTATTTTTATTCCTTATTTCAGTAGTGTAATTTACAATATTAAGAGTATTTCTAACTGATGAAAAAAATGTATCAGAATCTATTTGGAGGACTCAATCAGTCTAATTTTTAATACCTAGTTTACTATGGCCATTATAAAGTTTTGACAATTTGTAAAAAGTAATCAATTTTTAATAGCCAACTTTTTAATAATTAAACAAAGACTTTGTTCAAAAGATTTTACAAAGTGAATTACATATTTTTAATATAAATAATGCAGGCATGTTCACAAATGAAACAAACAAAAAAAAAAGAACAAGAAAACAGTAAAATTACTTATGATAGTTTTCGTAATAGTCTCCGAGACATAAGCCAACAAACATTACAGATCTTACATGCAACCTAAGTTCTCACTTCTTTATGATTCTGGCTGCACACAATGCACCGTCTCCTTGAATCAGATTTTACTGGCCAATGAATTTACTGAGTGGTTGGAGAAACAATCGTAGGCAAATTATTCCTACCACATGTTTGAAAAATTTTATTAATTAAATTCATGCGAAAACTTCTGTGATCAATCTTCTTTAAATGTGTTTAAAATGGCAAAGTTCAAGAAATGGAAAAAGAGTTTCTCAGTCTATTTCTGAGACTTTCTGGCAAATATCCGTAAGAATTAACCATTCTGACGCTGAGGTCGACATATCCCATATTTTTATTATAATCGCAAATAAAAGCAGGTTTTGAAGTTATTTTGCAATTATTAGAAACTGGAAAGAGTTTACTGTTTCATTCATGCATAGAGCTTAAAACATAAACTTCTCTATTATCTTTCCAGCATGCAGCAGTGAGGTCATTTGAATATTTCATATCCAAATTGCCTGCTTTTCTGGCCACCAAATTCTTGGGTAAATCTTTCCATCGGATCTGTACTGTTCCGCAGCAGTTTACCTTATAATTATTTCTCAGTTCTAGAAAAAGTCGCGCAGTAGAAAAGACATTATCAATAAATAGGGAATGCCCTTTCTCTTTCAAATACGGGGAATTTTGCTAAATGATTCGGATGTGCTTTGACCTTCAAATCTTTCGTCTTTACCTTTTCCTAAATAAACTTTCATGTCATATGTATAGGCATTTTCGTCACACAGTTTATAAATTTTTAATCCCCAGTGTTTACGTTTTTTTAGGGATATACTGACGGAAAATTACACGACCTTTAAAAGTCACGATCACTTCATCAACTGCCAGATTTTTTTGGGATCGTAAACTGATTTAAAATTGCAGTTAAGTATTTCAAATACTTCTAGAAGTTTCCACAAGCAGTCATAATCAGAATTTGTCTTAGTTGGTGGTGTTTCATTATTCACAAAGTGCAGAAAATGTAAAATTTTTTAAAGCAGTAAAAAGATATGATTTTTCGCAAAAATGGAGTCTCGATCAATTCCTTTGTGCTTCAGTAATCACTAATTAAATCCTTTTCTATGTCTCCGTATAGCAATGTCACTGCTAGAAATGAAAACATTTCAGATGCTGTAACATGTTTCCAATCAGCATGATGTGATCTTTTTCTCTCGGGAGAAATTTTCACTACATTTTTTTTGTTGTTGTTTTGAGCAGCATAATGATTTGTTTCCTGTACAATTTTGTCTATCAGTTCATTACTGAAAAAAAGTTTAAAATAATCAAGTTCATTCCTATCATATAATTCATATTTTTGTCCTGATGTTCCCATAAAATCATGAACTATTACTTTTTCTGCACTTGTGAAATTATCGCATAGTTTTTTTCATACAAATTCTGTTTCATAATTTGCAGTTGAATGTGATAAACCAATCTCGTCAGAAGAACAACCAGGCGTTTCGGAGTCATTTCTTGATTCTGCTATTGAACTTTGAAATTCCACTTTCATATTATTTCTTAGATACACTGAAGCAGAAAATCTTTTTTTCCTGTCACCACAAAAGCTTTCATCACAGCAATCAGATGAATCACTATCCGCAATGTTTCATCCAGCTCATCCCATCGTACGATGATATCCGAAATTTCTTCTTTCATTAAATATCTTTTACGTTTAGTCATTATTTAAAACTGAACTAAAAAAAATTATAAATATGAACTGAAAGAACTAGTAACTGTATTTGCACAGGAAAAAAAAAACCTGAAAATGCAAGCGCATGAGAATCGAAGTAACAAATTATTCTTTTTATTTTCTCCTCTCAACCAAAGATTTCCTGGAAGATACCAAATTTGCAAATAAGCCATGTGAGTTCAAAACATGGGCAATTTTCCCCAACCCATTAGCAGAATCCCACAAAAGAACGCACTGTGCAGGGTGTCATATAATGGACGTCAAGCTTCAAGTTCTAGAACTGCTACCCCTGTGACCAAGGAGAAACTGTGCCAAGCCCCTAGTTGCTGTATACTTAGCTCGGGACATATATGTCCCAGCCCCCGGCAAAAAGTTAAGGCGAAAAATAAGGTTTATAAGAAGAGAATAAAAATTACATTTTGAAAGCATGGTTAGTAAGATGTGACTTCCAAGTTTCTCATGCACAGATCGTTGAAGACATTTCAGAAAAATATATTCATGAAGTTGTAATGTATGATCAAATTTTGAAGGCCTGAGGTATAAATATTACAAGCACTATGGAAATGAATGAAAATAAAGCTGACAACTGCAGACTGCTGGTGTGGGAACTGTATTCAAAATCTAAAATATAGTCTAATTTAGTTTACTATTGCATCATTATTTTCATTTTAACAATTTGTTTATGTGAATAACAGCAATTATTACAAAATTATTATTTAATAATAATAGTAATTCTATAAGCAAATATAGTTACTGTGCAGTTTTTAAGTTACCTTTTTCTCATCAAAGTATCTGATAACCAATTGAAAAGTTCACCAAGATATATACTGAAAGAATAATCTCTTTTTGTTTCGATTTTTTTAACAAGCCTTCCCAACTCTGGGATTACTGCAACAAGCCTGGATATAACTAGGCTATCAGACCAACTGCACATTTTCTAATTAGCCTACAGGTGTCTGGGCTCAATACAATACACCTAAAATTATCAGACTAATTCAAAAGTGCTAGATAATTTTCTATTAACGTAGGTGAATTGCAAAATTATTATGCTTTTTGCAATAAGCAGGTTGTTTCAATTAGCTTATGGCAAAAACCAAACAAACTAATACTATTACACACCAGTTTACAAAAGGCAACTTTAGTGACAGGATGATCAAAAGCAATATTTGACACTAACAATTATCTGAAAAAATGCATCTCATTCATTACTGTTAATTGAAAATTTATAAGTCTTCTCTAAAAGGTTTGCATCTTTTGAACTATAACTTTTACTTCATAATAATTCCTTTGCAGATCACATCTCTTACTCACCACATTGTTCCTAAGTCCCTCAATACACATAAACACATCCCACTTTTATTATATAAGTTGTTGATAAGCACATAGTTTAATTTTTTTTTTTTTTTTTTGCAGTTGAACACAATTTTATTTAAATGATAAACTGTTGGTAATTTTCACAAAACAAAAGAGATCTAAATCCTCATTTCAGCTAAAACTGCAGATATGTAGCTCATTTCATTCTACAGAATAATTTGAAGATTAGCTATGGGAATTTATAACTTGCAACACTTTATTCATAATGAAATGTTCAAAGGTAAGCAAAACAGGACTTTTACCAATGAGGTGTCTTATCATTGCACAGCATTTATTGGCATATACTGAGATGTATTTTTACTGTCATTATCCTTCCGACAAGCAATGAAATTTGTAATAAACTTTTGTTTTTATTCTAAGATGGATATTAAAGTTTATCTTGTTTTATCATGCATTACTGTTATGAACAGAATATTAACTGCATTCAGCGATAAATTTATTACTGCTCTTTTAAGTTATTTATTACTAATATCCTAATATTTAAGGAATAAAAAAATCCATTGCAATTAGAAGTGCACCACATACATCCTTGAATTCACTGCTCCTCACAACACAGTAAAGCGTATCCCCAGATAATGAGATGTTGTACCTATGCTAAGCTGCTCCAAAACACCACCACCATTATTATAGTTCAATGCTAGGCCAAAGCAGCTTCCTCCTTGCTGAGGACTTCTTTGTGAGTACTAGAGCTGTGTACCATTGTACAACAGTTCCACCTCAGCAAACAGTCATTAAAAAACAGTGCTGGTAGTGGCTGTTATCTGCTTTTCCCTTCAAAAATCAATGCCATTCTCCCACCATGCTAAAGCAGACCTTCAGTGCTACATACAGGTTGCTTACATCACATTTTAATCAATTTATAATAAATAAAACACACACAGTCTCATATTTCAGATTCAAGCCTAATGCCTGAAAAGTGCCCTAAACTGGTATCAGTACAGACTGAAACATGAAGAGACAGGAAAAGGGCTCAAACTTTTTTTCACAATTTTCTTATACGGAAATCTAAGAAAAAACAAATCTTCACCATTTAATTGATATTCGAAATATGTAGAACATTGCAATTTATAAGTTGCTAAGGAAATTTATTATTATTATTACATTTCATTTGCAATGAAGTTACTAATAATATTGAAGTGCATAATGCATGATTGTAGAAATATTTACAAAGAGAACATAAAAATTTCATACTAGTTCCCCTCTTTTAGAACAGCTTTCACCATACACATTTTCTGGGCTAACAACTATTATTTAATTCATAACAACATTTAAAAAACTTACTTGGACCTTGCAGATGCTACACAGAATGAGCTATTATCGGAAACTACCCCCTTACCCATTGGTGTGGGCAAAAATGGAATCTCAAATTTTGTAATAAGTTGGCATATAGAATTTTCTGCCCTACAATATGCTGATCCTATATGAGAAGGGAGAAAATTTACAGCTCTTAACAACCCTATACAAAATTAAAAAAGCATACAATTTCTTATTTCTAAGAAAATTTTATACATATAATATATTAAATAAGAAAAGCTCATCAGGTTCTATCCTAGGCAGCAACACAAAGAGAATTTTTCTCTCATAATAATGATTTGACAGAAATTACTAAAATCAAATTTGACAAAATTAAGCCAAAATAACAAAAATATTTACAATATGTAATTTATACAAAGTGTAACGATATGTGTGTCAGTAAAATTTATGTTGGTGAAGATAAGTTTTAATTTTTATGCACAGATTTTATAGATGCACATATTGTTACACTTTGCATGCATTACATTTTCAACATATTTTTGAAAATTTAATTTAATTTCATAAAACTGGAATTTTTTAATCTGTGTTAATTAATTATTATATTTGTATGTGTGTTAATAACTTTTAAGAGGAAACAGAGATACTTGCAGTCATGGCCAGTGAAATAATTCTTTTTGCAGATGAACATTTTTGGTGTATAATACATTATTACTAAAAATGAGTAAGTCATCAACATAAATAGTGACAATAACAAGTTCTTTATTTCCATTTATTTTAATATAGACACAACTATCAAAAGAACTTTGCCTCAGTCCCATTTCTATTAAACCCTTTTCTAACAGTTGGTACCATAGCCTACCACTCTGCTTTAAACTATCTAATGCTTTATTTAATTTTAGGACCTTTCCCTTTAAGTTTTGCTTGTAAAATTCACTGAAACCGTCTGGAATTTTCATATAAATGTCTTCATTTAGAGTTCCCTGTACAAAAGCCATTACAGCATCCACTTGGTCAATTTCCCAATCATAAATATAGCTGCATAAGCTAATAAAACCCTTAATGTTACGTATCGGACAACTGGTGCAAATGTTTCAGTATAATCTATTTCCTCAATCTAAAAATAGCCCTTAGCAACTAAACGTGTCTTATATCTTTCAATCTTGCCTACTGAATTACATTTAATTTTGAAAACCCATTTACAATCTACAATGTTCTTATCATAAGGTTTATCTGTTATTTCCCATGTTTTGTTTTTAATACGACCTAGTCTCACATATAGAATCCTTCCAATGGTTTGCATCATTGCCCCTTAATGCTTCATGAATGGTTCTTGGTTCAGAATACACACCATTTGTTGCTGCTGCCAAAGCTTTAACAAAGCACATACGATCTAAATTTGGCATTGGCATTTCTGGCATCCCATGTGTGTCAAAGTCTTGATAACTCTTTGGCAATCTAAGTTTTCTGTTTCTAGTAAACATAGGTAGCTCATTAACTATACTACTGTTATCATGGCTATCATTTTGAACAGTATTATGTTCATCGTGATCAGATTTAATACTAGCATTAACTAATTCATGATCAGACTGAGTATTATCATTAACCATCCCTTTCAATTCACTGTTCTGATCATCAGCTATTGCATTCTCAGTATCTGAAAATGTTGTAATCATGCTCCCACTGAATGAGGATTCATCATAAAATTTTGGCATATTACTTGCCTTTTTGTAATACATTTCATTTTCCAAAAATTGTACATCTTGTGCATTTATTATTTCATAAGTTTTGGGATCTATTAATTGATAGCCTTTTCTATCCTGACAGTACCCAACAAGCATTAATTTCTTTGCTTTTATATCCCACTTTTTACGTTTATGTTTCGGAATGTGAGCAAATGCCCGACATCCAAATACTCTCAAGTATTCTAAATTTGGTTTATCCCCATACCATTTTTCATAAGGGGTCATACCTGCAACTGCAACAGTTGGAGATATGTTTTTACAGTAATTTGCCATTTGCACTGCTTCAGCCCAATAATTTTGACCAACATTGATCGTGCTCGCTCAACAAGAGTTCTGTTACTACGTTCAGCTACACCCATTTGCTCTGGTGTAAATGGAATAGATTTTTTATGCTGAATTTCATTTGATGCTAAATAGTTATCCATCTCATTGTTTACATACTCAGTATCATTACCTGAATGTAAGATTTTGATTGATTTACCAGTTTGCCTTTCAACAAATGCTTGAAATATTTTGAATTTTTCAAAGACTTCAGATTTATTTTTCAAAAAATAAACAAAAGTCATTCGCGAAAAATCATTAATGAAACTAATAAAGTAGCGAGAACCGCGAATTGATGTAACATTCATAGGTCCACACAGGTCACTGTGTACTATGCCTAATAACTCTTTTGCACGCTTAGCTTTTCCCTTAGGGAATGGTTGTCTATGCACTTTGCCTTTAATGTATAACACACAATTTAACAATTTTCCATTAAATGTAAAACCTTCAACCACATCCTTTAATCTGGTCATCCCTCCTTCACTTAAATGGTCCACTCTTTTATGTAATAATTCATTTTAAATATTTTAGCAGTAATTAAAGCCTACTCATTACATAAATCAAGAGAATACAAATTATCTCCCATACCTGTTGCAGTAGCAACTAAATGTTTACCATCATACACAAAACATCTTTGACTTGTAAAAGTACTAACCATACCAAATACTTTATTCAAATACTTAATGGACAGCAAATTGGCTGTTAACTTCGGAACATGTAAAACATTACTAAAAGTTACAGACTCCCCTTTTTTATTTCTAGATAAGAGGAAAGTTATTTTACCCTTACCTTCTACTTCTATTACTGAACTGCCTGTTTTTATTTTATGAATACTGGCATTCTGATAATCACCTAATAATTCTTTATGTGGAGTCATGTGGTAAGAAGCAAAAGAATCCATATACCAAATATTGGGATCTGGATTAGAATTAGCTACACTAATTTCCACTACATAAGCTTCTTCCCCTTTTTTATGTTTTAATCCAACATTGGACTTTTTATTAAGCTTGTTTTCATTATATCTACCCTTTTTGAGAGGTGACTTCTGACAATCGGAGCTTTTGTGGCCAAACAAAATTGCATTTAAAACATTTTCCTTTAAAGCACCTTTTGCCTGCAATATTTTTATTAACAAATACATATTCCTTACTTTCATTGACTAGGGGTTTTGAATCTTCGGCTAACAAGCTATTTTTAACGTTGTCAACTGTTATTGCCTAACCACAATTTTTCAAAGCCATTATAAGAGGTTCGAACCTATCAGGTAAATTAGTTAAAATTATTCTTGCAATTAATTCTTCATCAGGTTTAACACCAGTAGATTTTAATTGCTGATAAGCTGAAATGGCCCTATGTAAATAGTCAGACATATCCTTACAATCAGTATAACGGGTATTCATTAATGTTTTAATTATTGAAACCTTTCTTGCGATTCCCTTATCCTCATATGTTTCAGCTAATACTTTCCAAGCTTTCTTTCCGCTTGTTAAATCCCTTATATCATTGAAAATAATTTCACTTACCCCTTGAACTATATATGACAAAGCTTTGGTATCCTTTACTGGATCTTCTTTTGTACCCTCTACATAAGCCCATAAATCTAATTTAATAAGGTGCATTTTCATGGAAAATTTCCAGTCCATGCAATTTTCCCTTTCCACTCAATTGTTTGTGACTAAATGAACCTTCTCCCCTGGCATTTTTCCTTTTTTTTTTTTAACTTTAATCAGCAAGAGACAAAAAAAATTATAATTTGAGATAAATTCAAATAAATTTTCTATTGAATTAATTTTATTCTCAAAGAAACATTTGCCCAAATAATTAAAAGTCAAAAATATTTGTACTAGTTAAGCTTCTGCAACCATATGCTTTCTCTAACCCTAACATAACCATGTGGTCAATTTTGGTTAAAGTAATTCTAAAAAATTTACAAATAGAATTAGATAAACAAACTAACTTAACTAGTTATTAGATTATTTATCCTCATTTCTTAATCTGGCCTGGGCCCATAACCTATTAGAAACTCAATATAGCAGAAAGTGGTTACTTGTGTTTCAAACTCCTTACAGGTATGTTGTGTATTATTTATTCTCATGCATGCAAGTAACCACTTTCTGCTATATTGAGTTAATATACCTAAAGCTGTATACATGATTTAATGACATTCTGTTGCTGACTTTTTGCAACAGAACTGGAAAAACAATGATGGTTCTAGTTTAGTAATGTGATAGTTAAATTTCAAGACACCTTGTACTTAATGACAACATTTTTTTACAAATTTTGTAACACAGTGTTCTAAAGGAAGTCTATTTCTTTCAAATGTTAAAAATCATTTGAGGATGTGTGATTAAACACGCCAACATGAACCGTTTAGGCAGACAGCATTTGCAGTGGTGGGAAGCTTTTGTTAAGACCCGATTTTTATATTTATAATAATAATTTTATTCATTCGTGGATGAGACAAAAGCTGGATTAACATTAGGATGATACAAGAAAAAGATGTTTGTTACAGGCCATTTAATCCTTCTTCACCGTTGTAGACAAATACATTCTGGAATGTAATATATGGAATAAAATTGGCATAATCTGCATTTTTAGGATCTGGCAGAATTTTGGAATCACGGAGACTGCACTGGGTGGCAAAATGCCTAGCACTGCACCTGGTAGTAGGCAACTGCTACGGCCCTCCTCCCTATATCTAATAGCACACAAAAATATCTTATGAACATAAGACTCTTATAACCAGACAATGTTGTCTGTAAACAACAGCTTTCAGATTTAACCTGATGAGGCAGCAAACTCTGCTCCTTTACCAAAGTGTTGAGGAGCTGCACTCATCAAAGTAATTAATGGTTTGGTTTATTTGATTATGGCAAAGCACTCAAGGGCTATCTGCCTAAGGGGAGAAATTGCTAAGGGAGACTGGCTTGTATACACATTACTCATGGAAAAAAGCACAAAAATGCCAATGTAGCCAGCCCATTCACCAGGATTTGAGCCCTGGACTGAACTATCAGCATTCAGTGATTTTACTGCTCAACCACTTATGGAGCTGAGGTCATTTACGAAAAGAGCTTTTATTTTCCTTTATGATGTTGCTTTCTTTCCTATGAAGAATTTTTACAGATACTGTCAAATATTTAACTTTCAGACAGAGAAAAAACCAAGCATTTCAATTTATACATACTGCAACAATGAATAAATATATGCAAGCTTTATGATGGTACTGGATGGACAAACGTCCTACCTAATAAATAGAAGTGCTGGTGAAAGAATTTCATGTATTTTTATAATTTTTTTATAAAAGATGTTAAACTAGAAAATTTTATTTAGTTAATTTTATTTGGTTTAAACTTTATTATTATTGTTAAACTGGAAAATTGGAGTTTCAAATATATTTATATATATATATATATATACATACGTAGCTCCACTAAATATCAACAAATTGTACAACATGCACCAATTCATCAGGTTTCTTTAAATATGTAACTGTTGACTAATTTTATACCAAAAGAGGAAGGATATTAATGAAATATGAAATTCTTAATGCTTAAATTTGAAGTAAGTATAAAATAAAACTAAGGCTTTACAAATATGGTCTAATTCATAAACATAAGCCATAATATTCTCTGCAAGAAATTCATGTGCTTTTTGTCCCTCCTTTTATTTAGCTTAAGCTTCTCAGCCAATCAGACACAAGTTGAGCCAGGATTCATAGGCTTGCAAAAGGATATCAGAAAGAATGAATTACTACCAATGGCAAAATTATTCAACATGAGTTTTGTGATGCAAGAATAAGCATGGAAGAAAAATGCAAAGTAACAAGAATGACTAACAAAATAATATCTTAATTTACTGGATTTTATATTAACATTAATCTACTCCTGGAAACTTTTGGCCTTTGTTAGTCATCTTTATATTGTTTAAAATATGAAACTTCATTCAAATGTGAATAAATTTCAATTAAACTGTTTATTAATTAATTACTTTGATGCAATCATTTTTTAACTTTGAAATGTTCTTTAAGCAGATAAGATGAAATAAATTACCAAATAAAATCTGTTTTTAATATATCTAATTTCAAACATATCTAATTTAAGAAACGGAAAATTTGCAGAATTAAAATTTTTAGTGGCAAACATTTTGAAAGAAAGAATTAAGTTCAATGTGAGACAATACTATGAATAGGTAATATTTGGCTACTTTATTTTACACTCTTCTGAGGGCACTACTCGATTTGATTCTAGACTATTCAAACTGCAGTGATTTAACTTAAAATATTCTTGTTTAAAATAGTTTGAAACAAAGACACAGAACATGATTCTCTTCAAATAAACATCTCCACCTATATCATATCAGATTTTACATTAACATTACTCTTATTAGCTACTTTTTTTTTTCACCTTTGTTAAAATCATTCATACACTGCTTCAAGCACAAAACCTCATCAAATGTTTTCCCATGCAAAGAATGAACATATTGGTACTAGTTTTATAAATAATGTTAAAATGAGTTTAATATGAACAAATAAATGCCATTGCTTAAACAAACCTTTTCCAATGATTACTAGAGGCCGTTTTGCAGCAATTAATACATCAACCAATGAACGTATAAGAGCTGAAGAAGCAACGCACACAGCAGGCTCAGGACATTTAAGTGGATATGATACTTTTGATTCTAGAACTTCTTGATTTATTATGTTTCCCGTTAAATCTATATATACTGCTCCTGGACGTCCATAAGTACTTTCTCGAACAGCCTACAGCAAACAGAACAGAAAAGAAATTTTAATATAGAGCATAGCACTTATTATTAAGAACAAGAAAAAATTATGGTATAATTTGGTAAAGAATGATTTATTTTATGATAATATTTTATGATTTAACGTAGTTTAATTCATAATAAGTAAATTTCTGCTAATTTTTAAAGCCCTTAATATATGTTTTCTCTACCATGAAAAGATTCTGATGTTATGAGAAGCAGTTATGAGTGCCAGCAATATAGTAAAAACTTTAATGCTAGCAAACAGCTGTTATGCATCTCTATCTAATACAAGTCTATTTTGAAAGATTATAGATGTATATATGCTTGAAAGCACACCTTATCTTAAAAGACAGCTGATGCATATCTGCATTTTTAAGTAGATATATATATTTGTGAAAAACAAGTCACATTCTTCGTTCAAACTGGCAGCTGTACTGTGTTATTATAAATGCAGACCTCTTGTGACTAGACATCTAGGTACTTTTTGCTATTTTTTCATTGTGAAGAACTATACATTCCAAAATGTAAACAAATACCTAACTTTGAATTACTCTAAATAAATCTTCCTCCTGCTTTAGATTTGCTCATCTAAACAATAAAATCCCCTTTTCACTTAATACTACAAAGTGCCAGGTTGTTAGAAATGAAAGAGTATTAAAAAAAACTGCAGAAAAAATGCAACTTTTGCCAGCAAAAGTTTTTCTTTTTCTTTCTTTTTTTTTATGTGTTTCTCTTTTCATTAAAAAAAAACTGTGAAAGTGTAATACATCGATGAAAACATTGGGAAAGTGGAAATCTACAGAAAGTATATAAGGAGTTATTCTATACCCTTAAATTATAAAAGATAATATAAAGACAAGCATAAGAAACATAATGCAGCACTGGATCATATGCTGATCCTTTGACTTGTGTCATGTTAAAAAAAAATGAAGTAAGTGATAAATTCAGATTGAAATATTTCAAGACGTCAAAATAGCAACTTACAAAATAAAGGCTATTGTTTGATTTGTCAAATCAAGGACAATGTTTCAAAAAAGTATTTGTATTTCAAAAGCTTCAAAGTTTAACAGTGGAATGAAAGAAGAATTTATGTTTGCTTTGATGCTAATAAAACATAATTAACATTTTCCTGGGGGACTGGAACAGATATGTCCCATATGTTTATTACTTTAAATACAGCTCAAAGAATTTCAGTCCATTATGGAAATTTAGAATTTATTACTTAATATACAGTAAAGAAACAGCAGAGCCAGTCAATATATTTTTCTGTCACTATTTCAATCAGAATGATTGATACACATTGTATAAAATTTCTTTCAGCTTAACATTAAAATTTAATGCCTGTCTACCAGAAAAACTATCTTGCCACATTTTGGTGACCTCTATAGAAGAAGTAAGGGAAAAAAATGGTGACTTATAACTGCAAAAACATTTATTACATGCATACATATTTTACACTTTGATTAGGCATTAACCTCAAAAATCAATCAATAAACCTACTTATATCCAAAGCAGCTACTTCCTTTGGCAGTTTTGTAGCAAAATTCT
The DNA here is from genome assembly GCA_000611955.2 of Stegodyphus mimosarum. Taxonomy (NCBI): domain Eukaryota; kingdom Metazoa; phylum Arthropoda; class Arachnida; order Araneae; family Eresidae; genus Stegodyphus; species Stegodyphus mimosarum. The sequence continues at coordinate 46,817 of KK117603.1, read as the reverse complement.
AAATTCCTGCAGAAATCTAACAACAGTTTCTTACATTATTGGTAAATCCTGCAAGCACATATTTTACAATTGAATTTAAACCAAAAAATATCATGATTTCTAAATAGAAACCATTGAAATCAGGAATACAACAGATAGAACACCACACAGAAATGGTATCACTATTTGTTGTAACTGAAGAATTATTGGTACATTCTAAATATTTAGCACTAACATTGTAAGTATCTAAAATTCTGCCATCCTTTCAAGTCAAAAATTAGATCCTTAGTATCACACTAGTGAAGCTCCTCAAATGTACACAAAAAGTCAAAATACCATAAGCATTAGATGCAAACACATTAATAAAATTAGATACATCTATGTGAAGAAAAGGAAGAAATCATTTATTTTCATTTCACTGATAATTTAATAATTAAACCTACTTAATGATCATGAAAATTAGCTACTCATGAACTACACTGAATTAAAGAAATTTTGATTTATTAATGGATGTTTCATAATAAGGGCTAAAGTTTAAAACTTCAGTATTTTTTTTATATCACTTGTTACATGTAGCACTAAGAAACAGAAAGTATATTCTTATTTCTAAGATAATATTCAAGACATATTTTCAATACTGAGCACTAAATTCAGATAAGTACATGCAACTATTTGGAGTACGAACACAGGTTTGATTGCATATAAATATCCTTACACTAAATATTTAAATGAGATGAACATATATGCAAATATGAATAAAAGGCATTCTTGTGCACTTAAATATGTTTAATTTGTTACCTGCAATAGCAATACAAGGAAAACATATCGTTTAGAAAAAGTGATAACTACAGATTTCATACAGATAAGAATAATAGAAGTTCAGATTTTCTCGTCTGAAATAAGAAAAGAAAATGTGAAATCTCAAATATGTGAATAAGAATAATGGAGAAAAGACTATACTAAAATTACATTTCTTTATTTTACTTCTTCCCAGCTGAAATTCTATATTTACAGAAATCAGTATGGGTAATTTGGTAATCAGAATGCAAATCAATGACTGGGAGGAAGAACCTCATGGCATATTATTTAAGATAATTTGAATATTAATATATTTCTAAATAACAATGATAATTAATATATTTTTAATTAACAATTATCAGAAAATCACAATTTTAGTGATCCATATAAATATTAAACTAACAGCTATTGAGTTTATATAATTTATTCACTATAGTATATGCTTTTTAGTTAACAAATATTTTACCCTATTAGATATATAAATAGAAATATATTTGTTATCTGCAACCCAAGAACTTCAGATGGGATCTAGATATAGTGACAAATAAATATTTGTCATCCTATATGAGTACTGTCCTAAATATCTAATATATTCTTTTTAGTATAAGTCAAGCATTGTTTTAGTAGCATGTGTTGAATCTACCATTGTTTTTTCATATATGCTATTTTCTTTACGGATATCTGTGATGTATAATATAATGAAGCATGAGTTTTCTTCCTAATTGAGAATTGCAACCGAAAGGATGAGGATGTACAAATTCCAGAATGATTAGCTTGTATGCCACTAAAAATACATGCTGTGGACATTATAAAATAAAGATATATTAGTGAGAGAAACTGGTTTGAAGGAAGCCGTATAATATTTATAAGTCACATAACTGATTTATTACTGATGTAAGAAGTTAAATCATCTTTATCAAGAATTGGATATGATAGGTAAAGCTTCCTTAAACTTAAATTACAACATTCAGAAAGTTTGCACCATCAAAGAGTGAGAGTTAATGCGCATCAACCAATATCTCCAATATTGAGATCATCACAAAAGTTATTTAAGTCTCAAAGTTCCAACAGCAGACAATGCATCAGTATTGAAAAACATAATAATAATTATTAATAAAATTACTTTCAAAGGTGAAAAACTGAAATATTTTAATATGATTTTTATACATTTCTCTATGATAATTCATAATTCAAAGGGAATTAAATGTATATGTTACTAAAGTTTCACATTTGACAGTGAATTTACTGTTATCAAATGTAAAAATATTTTCAGTAAAAGTAGAAACACAAAAATAAAAAATAAGATGGATGTAAGATGAATGAGTCCTTTGTCTGTAAATATAGCAGGGAAAGAAAAGGCGGAAAAAGAAAATCTAAAATATAGTTTTAAAATATTTTCAAAAACGGTAACAACATTTCTTTAAAAACAACATTAAAAGCAAAAACATAACATACTTTTTCAACATGAAAAGGTATTAAACTGACATCTGCTGGGCGACAAGAGTACTTGCTATACAGACGACAGGCTTCAACCTTCAAAAAGAGAAAGGTTAGAGGAAATTGTTTACTTATTTACTTATTTGTTGTTATTGTTGTTTTACTAACCATGCATACTTTTTTTTAAAATAAAAAGAGGGTATTTTATACATTACTTAAAATCTATCTATCCTAAATTACATATGCTGGCATTTCAAAATGAACTTTATGGCTTCACCTTATATTGTAAATTTATCTAAATAGTTCTAGTCGTTTTGCATAAATGTGTTACTATAAATAAGATGAATATGATATACATATATACTATCTTCATAACTTGCATCAGGGTTCCCCAAACCTTTTTATTCATGACTTGGTTGCTTTAATACTTTTCCTTCTTGACCCCGTAAAAAACGCTTATGGCTTATTGGTAAATTTTAAAATTCAAATATTTCTCCTTTATTCTAAAAGTAACAAAAATATACATAAAAGTGTAAAACAATACAAAAGTTTTCATGGGCAATGTGATGCTGTCTCTCATTAACTAAAATATTCAGGTCTACAGAAAGAGATAAATACATTATTCTTAAAATATGGATCGACATCTAATTTGTTTCTGTATATTATTTTTATAAAAACAAATGTCAAAAGGCTGTTTCATATTTGTAAGTCGTAATGAATGGGAAGCTTAATTGCTTTTTGTGCCAAAAATGAATACTCTTGATGACAGGATGACCAAAAATCTATCAATGATATTTTGTCAAAGTTGTCTTCAAGTGCTGTACCACATGACAGTCAGTTATGGATTCAATATTTGAATCCAATAATGTCATCTCTGATTCTATATTCATTGTGAGAGTTTCTTATCCAAGCTTTGTTGGTATGAATTGGAAGAAAATATTCTTTCAGATTTTTCTGCAATCCTATCAGATATTCCTTAATAGCAATTGAAATTTCATAAGGCATGGAATTAATATTGCTTTTTTTTCATGTCAGATTCATAAAAGAATTATAATTTTCTGCTTCCACACGAAGGATCTACAAACTTTTGCACTGCAGCTTCTATCTTTTCTTGTGATTTAAATATAGTTGCATTGTTGGCTTGTAATGAAGAATCAATTTATTTAAAAACTCAAAAATGTCTCAAAAATAAAATAACTCCATCATCACTAAAACTACCTTCATATTCAACTATTGCATCTTTGCCACAGGAGGGATATTGGTTTAAAAACATTAAAACTTCTTTTCTCATTTCAAAGTTTCGTCAAAACATTTTTTCTGGGTAACCATTGTTTTTCGCAACGCAGAAGATAGTTATGTTCACTGCCCATTTCTTTATATCACTGAATAATTTGGAATTTAAGGAGCAGTGTTTTATAAAATCTATAAATTTTGTACATTCTTGCATAGCAATTTGAAAAAGTAATGGTATTTTTTTATGGCCAAAGCTTTTCTGTGCAGGCTGCAATGCAACAATATACTGCACTCTGGTGCCATGGCATTTATTTTTGAAAAAGCTCTGCAGGGATGCCTACCACTGCAGAAGCATCATTGCAGCTGAGTCCTATACATTTTTTCCAGTCAGTGTCATTTTGGCTAATACAAGTATAAATTAAGTTAAAAATTTCTACTGCTGATGTTATTGTATTCAATGGTTTGCAAAACAGAAATTATAAATTAGATGTATTCTCAAAATCATATCTCTCAAAATACATTAAATTGGCATTCTCCAGTACGTCTGCACTTTCATCAACTTGAAAAGAAAAAAACTGCATTGTTTTAAGCATTCGATATTACTTGCTAATTCCATGATTTTTGGCTTCACTGAATTCTTGGAGAGAGGCAACATATTTATCCAGTTTTGGCAGTTTTTATTACTTATAATGAGATGCCAATATTTTCATTGCGGGAATTATTAAGCTTCCTGCAACTGCATAAGGATATCTAGTTCAGAAATTAATTGGGATACTTCATAAGATGGCATAACAAAATTTTCAGACAAAGCCCTCGAGAAACATTCATAGTCTGTTTGCTAGTTATTAATTTTTCCTAGTTCCTAGTTGTTTACTACTTTTTAATTGCTTGTTATTAATTCTATTTATAAAGAAATCTATCCACTGTTATTGTAGATCAGGGGTTTTAATTCCAGGTGTTGCAGCAATTCTGAAAGTCTTATGGATTCATTTTATAAAACTGTATAACAAATAATACAGTATGGTTTAAATCAGCATCTTTTATGAAACTGAATTTTATAGAATTATCAGAATATCAATGAACCCAGGATGTTTTCTTCCTTTTTATGTGTAATGGACAATACCTCATGTGGCCGTCTCATAGTGTCACTCTCAGAACTCATCCTTCGTTGAATGTCATTTAACTGTTGTTGTTAACATCATCATGAAAAATAATTCTTTTTTATGGATTATTTAATTTTTATCAGTTATAACCGGCAGACTTTCTTTTATTGTTGTTATTTTATTAACCATTTATCCACTGATAATTAGATGTGATAAAATATTAGTTAATAGTAAATAAGCACAAAAATTGTATTCAGGATCTGAACTAATAACTCACAAATAAACACTGAGAATGCAAGTGGCTCTCTTTTGGATCTTCTGTTGGCTTGTTACCATCAAAAGTTGATTGGAAACAGCAGTAGACCTAGCAGTGGATTTCAGTCTAATTGAGATTTGGCATCATCACTGTCATACAAAAACATTGGTTAGATCTGCTTCAGTCAAGTCTAATCAAATTTTGGAGGTGCTACAGACAATATTAAAATAAGAGCTAAACTAAGAAATAAATTAATAAGTGATAAGTTTCAGTATCATGTATCATCTGTGAAGACATTAAATTACCTAATCTCAACGTCATCTATTGACCAACTACAACATAATTTCACGTTAATGCAATATATAAGGTTTGTAATTTCATTACTTTTATCTGCAACCCAGAATTTTGCTTTCATGACCCAACATTTCAAAACAGTCACTTATATTAATTAAAGGCAAACAATTTTATCATTTTCTTAAGTAACATGACTTCAGCACACATTCTTTGTTTTCCTCATAACTAACATGATACAATACACTACAATTTTACCATTTTTAAAAAATTATCATATGCACTGTTATGTTTCCATGAAAAAGAAAGTTTGAAAGGAAAAAAAAAATGAAAGGTTTTTTAGAGTAATAAAAAGTTAGAATAATGTTTAATAATACAAATAAATAATATTTATACTCCCCCCCCCTTTTTATTTGAGAGGAGATTGTGTGTGAACATAATTAAGTCAGCTATTTAAAACCAAGTAAAATTGTATGGAATAGCACCTGAGGAAATTCTTGGAAGCCGCCTAGGCCTTCTTGGTCTTGATCACATGATCCCCCAATTACTATCATGGGCCTTGAAAATGAATTGAATTATTTATAAGAGACATAAAAATAAATATACTGACTAAAAGAAATCACACATTTTTACAAATAACAAATTTAAATATAACCTGAGGTCACAGTAAATGCTTTTAGTATGAGTTAAATAAACATATTTATTCACAAAACAATGATGCATAAAATGACACACAAAAATTTATACAAAAATGTTTTACACAAGAACACAAGTTGGTCAAGTTATACACAAGAAAAATGTTTTATACAAGTTAATCTGATAAACAAAATCTTTCTTCAGATTTTATATTAAAAAATCAGAAGAACTAGTTTTTTAAATATCAGTGTCAAAACATATTGAAATTCACATTTAATAAAAATAATTTAATTACGTTAAATCTGTTCTTGCATTAAAAAATACAAATATTTTTTTTTAATTTGGTTATTCATATCTTAAAATACAATGAAATATTTCATAATCTTCCATTTCCTTAAAATAATTACACACATTAAATCAATGGTTCTGAAAACACAATCAGATAACAATACTGAACAATGCTCTGACTACTATCAGAGAAAAACAAAATCATCTGGAAACATGTGCAGTTGACTTTTAAAAAAATTCCACTTAAATCTAAATATTTTTCTTTTGCATTTGATTGCATAACATCTGGAACTAATTTCAGTAACCAGATATTCTGGTTATAATTTGCATTTGCCTCTTTTAGGATGATGTGCCTAAATAACTATTCAGTAATATCTATAACAGAAAAGTCATGTTTACTTTCAATGTAATGAACTCACTCTTTATTAATTCCCATTGCTCCTATATTATTACTGTTATCAAAACCAACTCCTTCACAAGAGAAATTTTATCACTCTTAAAGCATACAGGATCCAATAATAGTACATAGTAAACTCAGAGTAAAAGTGTTTGTTCTGTTAGATAATAACAGATCATTTACTAGATTTACTACACTTTTACTAGTTTTTTTTTTTTTTCCCTCACCCTGTCTATTCTGAGATCCAATGATTAGAGTTTCAAAATTGTTATTTTATGTAATATAAATTCTCTGATCAAAAAACAGAAGGGCAGATATTAAATTTGTTTTGATCAATAATGTGAAGCATTGCCTTGAAATGCTCATTTATAAAGAACACGTTAAATTAGTTTTCTTCATTTGCTTACTTATTAGAAATATGTATATATGTGTGTGTAAGATAAAAAAAAATTGTAAATCTGCTTTATATCTAATTTAAGAATAACCTCTTGATTCCTTATTTTTAATTTGGGTATTTTCTTTTTAGTCTAAAAAAAATTAACATTTCTGGACTGTGTCTTCTCAGATCAATCCGCCTTGCATGGATCATGTAACGCTATGACGTAGCTGATTCAGAACCTCAACTCAAAACTTAAAGAACAGAAACTTTTCTATCCTAAACCAAAACCTTCCTCTTGGTGAGCTTTCATATTGGATGAATGTGCCACTTTAGCTCCTCTCTGTTTGCTGCTTGGATACAATTTCGCTGTGCCCTCTACCTATCGCATTAGTATTAAAAAATGTATATGTTCTAAAAATAGGCACAATTAGAGTGTGTGTGTTCTATAGCCACAGTTCACTTGTGTGTACACACAAGTGAACTGTGGCTATAAATGTGAATTTAAATAAAAAGATAATTAAAACTACCTCAACTGCTGAATTTTTTATTCATTGTGGATCGGCATTCAGTATTCCATGCAAAAAGTATTATTTCTCTTCAATATGGATCTACGTTCTACACCTAACAACATCGCTGTCTTTTTCTCTTTTTTATCACACACAAACACATATATATATGTAGAGAGAGAGATATATAAAACTTTGATAATAGCAATATGAATTGATCTAATCTATACTTGCGAGACAGTATTAATTTTAAGATATGATGAAAATGCAGATATTTTTAATTTTAAATCGTGGAAATTACTTTCTTTAGTATTTACTCCAACAACATATTACTTATAATTCAGAAATAAGTTAAAAAATGTTTTGTAATGCATTGTAAAGTACAATATAACATGAAAAGAGCACATTTGGTTAGATTTCGAAAATTCAGGTTTAGTTACTTAAGCATCATTATTAGTAAGATTATTTAGTAATAAGGTTTCCGGCTCCAGATAGCTCTATGAGAATAGCTGTACATGAAAAAGAGGTTTGAGGCAGAAGTTTAGCCAGAAATCATGTTCAATAGTATCTACAGGCATGTGAGTGTTGTGTGCATAAGTCTTGGATCTGAGTCCACCTAAGATTCAGTTGTCAACAACATACCTGAATATAAAGTAACACTTGTAAAATCTGTCAATTAAAGTAATATGATATGCACATGCCTTTCAATACTCATCAATCCGATATGTCAAATACATACAATTTAATTTTAAATCAAGATAATAAAATATGTCATATAAATATAATAGCACCAATTTTTTTTTGTTTGTTTGTTTATCTTAAAACAAAATTATCCGAATATTATTTCAACACAATATGCTGCTTTTGTAGTTTCTGTGTTTTCCATTTCAATAATTATTCTGGTTTAATACTATTTGCTATTTTTTTACATATTTATTGGAGATGTTAAAATTTTTATTGGTTTTGAATTTTATTTCTTTCATGTCTTTGTGGATTAGATTCTAAATTTCTTTTTTCTTATCATATAAATATTATATATTCATATCATAAAATATAATATGGTCATTACAGAAACATTAATACAAATTACCTTCTTACTCATAACATAACATTTAAAGATTACTAAATAGTCTAATTGGGCATTTAATCCAGCTTTTAAATTCATTCCCTCCCCATTTAGGATGAATTTGGAACTAAAATAATTTCAAACTTAAGTTCTAGTAATAGTGCATTTCACAATATATATTAGAATATAACACAATATATACTAGAATATATTGTTTACCAGTGGCGTGCGGTAGGTTTTCATGCAGGGTGTGCAGAGTACAACAACAACAATAATAATAAAACCATAAAAATGTACATTAAACACTTCTTTAACTCTTTATTATTCATTTGTATACAAAATCCATACGTCTATCGTATTACTAACAAAATCATCAATTACATGATCATAAAATTCTGGTTTTGACTGTAATAAGTGTAACATTTCTTTTTCTATTGTTATTAGAGATAAATTGCTTAATCTATCCTGGCTCATTGTATTGCGTGCATAATTTTTTACTCTTTTCAATGCTGAAAATGATCTCTCCACCGAAGTAGTTGAAAATGGAATTGTACAAATTAAATGTGCCAATTTATTTACTTCGCTTAGGGCATCTGGCAAATCATTCAGCATTATATGCTGAATAAGTTTCGATAAATTCATTTCATGGTATGACTCACTATGATAAAGAACACATAATTCATTGGTTAGCTTTACAAAATCGAAATGTTTTGCATAAGCGTTCTTTAACGAATTAAGGTATTCATCCGGAAATTTACTTTGATATTTCTTAAAAAAACTAAAATTCAATAGTTAAAAAAATTTGAGCGAATTTAATTTTTTAAAACGGACATCTAATTGACAATAAATAGTGTCCATTATTTCATAATATAAATTTTTAAAATGTTAATCTTGGTCTACACTTGAGTTTTGAAAATTTACATGACTTTTTTTAAATTTGGGGGACCCATTATAGAAATAGTCTCTTCATAAACTTCATCAAATGCAACAGAAGTTCGCATATTTTGAATTGCATCTACTAGCACTGGAGCAAAAATCATGTCTTGTTGTTGTATGGTGTCATATCGGCGGCACCACACGGCGCCCGCCGTTGCGGTGCCTCATTGTCAGCCTGATGACATCATCAGGCTGCTCATTGGTGCCGACAAAACCGAACATCTATTCCACATGCGGAGGATTTCATTGCACGCTGGCACAATAGAACGAACTGTTTCTTGCTCGGTCAGTGGATTAAATTATATTTATTAATTGTTTTTAACATTTGGAAATCATATATTCTGCGAAAAACATCTTGACAATTTTTTAAAACAAAACCATGGCTATGGTGTTACAGATATAACTTATATACTGTCTGTAAGACACAATGAATGGTAAAATTTGGACTGTTCTATTAAAATTCGTTTCTTTTTCGTCTAACAAAACAAACTTGTTTTTCAGCGAATTATTTCTATAAATATAATACATCACCGAAATTACTATACCACACATTTCCCTTTACATTGATGAAATACTTCTTTGATATTTCCATAAAAACAAAATCTTACAATATATAAATTTAAACATTAACCGTCTGCAAAATCGTATGGCCAGTTAATCAGTTAAAAAACCAAGCAGTACGTAAGTCCCCGCTCTAACACAACGCTTAATAAACCGTACCTTCGGATGATTCTGAATGCCAAGTGTATTGAATGCATTTCTCGTCGATAGCTATAATCACAGTAAAATATACTCATGTCCAAAATTATGTTTACATGCATAAATTCATGGATTTCTCAGAGACTAATAATTTAATGAATTTTCGTGGAATCATACATAACATGATGACACATAAATGCAAAAGAAAAAATTGAAGATCACCTCATATGATATAAAATTGTAGCATGAAACAATAAAAATGGTAATAAAGTGTGACAAAGAGAGTTAAGAAAAAAAGGAATGATTCAGAAAAAGAATTAAGTCTTACGAATTTATTATGGAATATGATCTCTCCTGACTTGTACACACATATCACAATGTGTTTTAAGGCTGGAAATAACGTTGTAAACCACAGTTTGGGGAATTAATCTCCACTCTTCCAGCAATGCCGTCTTCAGAGCATTTACATCTGTAGGAGGAGGATGTATACGTGCAGTTGCTCTTCCAAGGTAGTCCCATAAGTTCTCTATCGGGTTAAGGTCAGGAGAGTTTGGTGGCCAAAGTATTCGCTTAATGTCTTCACTTTCAAGGAATTCATCAACGAGGTTTGCTCGATGTGGACGGGCATTATCATCCATAAATAAAAAGTCAGGTCCATATGCACCCCTGAAAAGTCTTACATAAGGATCTAAGACCTCATCCCGATATATCTGGCCTGTCACAGATCTGCTGCTGAACACGTGTAGGGGCGTACGTCCATCGATCATTATTCCACCCCATACCATCACACCTCCACTACCGAAACGGTCACGTTCCACAATGTTCGAGGGATCATTTCGTGTTCCTGACTCCCTCCAGATGTAAACACGTTTAGAATCACCAGTTAAACTAAACCGCGACTCATCAGTAAAGAGAACATGGGACCATTGATGTTCAGTCCAGTTTTGATGTTCTTTACACCAATTAAAGCGATCCCTCTTTTTCTGTGAAGACAGTAAAACACATACCCTTGGCTTTCTGGCATAAAGGCCTTTTTCATTAAGCCTTCTGTATATTGTTTGCTGTGATGCAATAGTTCCAGTGGTGGCTGCAAGCTCTGAACTTAATTGGCGAGCAGTAGCCTTTCTGTTACGATGGGCAGTTAATGCCAGATACCGATCTTCAGAAGCAGTTGTCATTCGTTTCCAATCTTGTCCAGGCCTCCTTACAACACTTCCATCATTTTGAAACTGTTTCCATAGCTTAGAGACTGTCTGTCTTGAAATATTCCGACATGTGGCTGCTTCCATGATTGACTGCCCTGCTTCTAAACAGCCGATAATTCGCCACTTTACAGATTCTTCCAAATGATACTTCGAAGCCATAACAAACCGCTTTGAGTCCCTACACACTGAAATCAAATGCTATGTTGCAGAAATTCACTCAAATATTCAGTTTGCGCAAAGCGCTTGATTCACCCTTGGATGACGTAACGCCTAGATTTGCATATCACAAATCGTTAATTACTTTTGATTAGATAATGCTAATTAGGCTTGGTTTTCACACATTCCCTGCAAATACGGATCACATTGATTCGATATTTCATTGAATATCATCATTTTTGGGTATGTAAAGATAATTTTGGACATGAGTAATACCACACATATATTAGAAACAACGCACTCTACATTACATTCAATATATTTATTTCCTAGCGACACTCTGACGCTAGGTTCCTTTCTTACAGCCTCACATCTGAATCGCAACTCAGCATGCACAAATATGTATATCATTTTAAGAAGCTACATATTCTATTCAAACTGCAATAAATCTAAAAGGAAATAAAAAAAGTATAAAAAACAGTTTCTCACAGACGATAGTTCAGTGCTGCTTCTAGTGCGCATGCGCTATTCGTCAACATTCTCCTCTGTCGAAGACAGGCTGGCGCTAATATTTCTCAGCTAATGAAAAACACTAAGTGCAGGAAAAATAGCTGCACTTACCTCAGTGGTATAGTATGCTGTGCTTCTCCAGTAGCCCATACATATAAAGCGTGATTTTCTATTAGTGCGCAGTGCGTACCGACAAAACTTCCTATGTTCGTTTGCTTTTCAACGCGCTACGTGGTGCAACACCTAGTACCGCACACACTGCGAGAATACAAGCAAGCAAATCAACAGAATATTTAAATATATTATAAATGTTATTTATTATATACCATATAAAGATAGGTAGACATAGGTGCAGAAAATTATTGTCTCTCATAATTTTGCCAGAGTGCACACCCTGCACATATGGACCGCACACCACTGTTGTATATATAGTTATGTTGCTATAATATAGGGTGTTTATAAAGTCCCGGACCCATTTTGATGTTTAATAACTCATAAAATAATGAAGATATGAACAAACTTATGGCATTTATTGATGGAATAACTTATATATTTTCCTTTTCAGGTTTGCATATTTTTACTTTTGTAAATATCGTCTGCGCGTGTGGTTAATTTCAGATAATTTCATTTTCCAGTCTAAATATCTGTACTTTTCTAAATATTGTCTGCTTATTAATTGCATTTTTATCTCTTTTGTTTTTGGCAACCATTGCCTATTATTATAGACCTAAGAGGATGACCTTTGCAACAGATATGCTAAGGAGGATAGAAGATGATGCTGAATTTCTGAAGCGCATAATGTTCTCTGATGAAGCATCCTTTCATCTTTCTGGCATCGTTAATCGCCATAATGTGAGCATATGGGGATCTGAAAACCCTCATGAATAACGTGAGGCACAAAGGGATTCCCCAAAGGTTAATGTGTGGAGCGGACTAATGCACGACCGAGTCATTGGACCTTTCATTTTTACAGAAAAGACGGTCTCATCAGTCGTATACTTAGACATGTTGGAAAACTTTGTATTTCCACAACTAGAAGAGCTTCAGCCACATGTCTTTTTGCCACAAGATGGTGCACTGCCTCATTGGGGTACCATCGTTCGTAGTTCTTTGAATGACTGTTTTACAGGAAGATGAATTGGGCGAGGAGGTCCAATTCTTTGCCCACCCAGATCACCTGATATAACACTGCTGGACTTTTTCCTACAGGGATTTGTAAAGGACAACGTTTACAGGAAGAGAGCGTCAAACATTGATGACTTTAAAGCCATAATTACAACCGCAATAGCCTCTGTGGATGCCGACATGCTTGCCGGTACCTGCGTGAAATTGAATATCGACTTGATATTTTCCGTGCGACAAAGGGGGCACACGTGGAAGTTCATTGACAAGGGCCATGAAACTTTTTGAGTCTATCTAACCATTTATGTTATTAATTTTAATCTATCTTTATTATTTTATGAGTTATTAAACATCAAAATGGGTCCGGGACTTTATATACACCCTGTATATTTTCTATGTATTTCATAATATATACTAGAACATAAAAATTTTAATACTAACTCCATTTTCTTTTTAACAAATCAAATATGTAAGTACTGTATCTTCAAAAATGTAATGAAAGGAATACAGAAAGAAAATGTGTATTATTTTAATTATGCATCTCATTCTATAGCAATAAAAGTACATCATTACAGAATGTATTAAATGTACTTATTTTGAATGATAGGGTGAACGTATGAAATATTGCACTATTCTTATAGCCTTTTAGGAACAAAACAAATCTTATTTTTTGCAAGATCTTCTTAGTTTACAAATATATTCAATTACATTTTCTCAAATGCTTACACATAAGTGTAAAAATGCATATGTTAGTTACTCATAAGTTCACAAGATAATTTTTGATATCAATAACACACCAAATCACTTCAGTTCTTCCTACTTGAGAATAGA
>KK117603.1:4719-24545 GCA_000611955.2 Stegodyphus mimosarum | reverse complement strand
TACAAAAAAAAAAAAAAAAAAAAACTTACACTGGAGTAAATTAAAGTTTTAAAACAAGCCTCTACCAAAAAAATGTTTGAAACACATAAAAAAAATTAAATATTTTATGCTTCATTAATATCTCTTATTTTTATATGCCTTTGTTGTATATGTCTTTAATGTTTAAATATCCTTGCAATCACTAATATAAATAATATAATATATATACATATAATAATTTAACCCATATAATAAATTGATGTAATAATGTATAGGCATATTATTGTAATAATGTACCTGATATGTCTTATTTATTTTACAATTTTAGTCTCAATATTATGATTTATCTTTCTATCCTGAAATCTACAAAATTCTAAAATCCGCACAACCTCTGGTCTAAGCATTGTGGATTTCTGGACTTATACTGTATTTAAATCTGAAGCATAAGGAAAATTTTTGTTACCTCCAGAACAGTTGCATAAGAAACACAAGGTTTCTGGCATATGTCCACTTTCCTATTTTTGACCTGAAGTTCACGACCACACTTTCATTAATTTCTTTGTTAATTTCATCAATGATCTGTTGAATTTCTTATGTTTTAATTTAGTTCAGAATCCATTAATAATTTGCTCATGTAAATATCTGATGACATAGCCTCATAAAAAGACACTGCGTAGGTTTTTAAAATGCAATAAATTGGCATCTGTCAAACAAAATTTTTGTCTTACTTCTTCCTATGCAATCACCCTTTCATTAATCTCTTTGTTAATTTCATCAATGGCCTGTTGGATTTCTTTACTTAGTTCAGAATCTGTTAATGATTTGCTCATGTACATATCTGACTTGACATAACCTCATAAAGAGACACTGCAAGGTGTAAAGTTACAAAACTTAGCAGGTCATTTCTGGTTACCACCACAAAGTCAAATCATGCACTTAGGAAACTTCCATGAAACTATGCTTTGTTGACTTGCAAGATGTATGGCAGTTAGCCCCTGCTGAAATTCCTATTCATAGTATTAATTTCATCTAGAACAGGCACAATGATTAGGCCAAAGTACAAACCATATAATCTGTATTTGTAATGGGTTTCCATGGGTACAACATGTTGCTCTTTAGAATAATCTTAGCATGTTGCTAATTAGAATGCCACAAAATATCTTTGTGCTTAAAACATCTTCAAAATCATTTTTATATATTGCCTTTGCTACACATTGAAAAAGAAATGACTGAAAATGATTAAAAAAATAGATAAAAAGACCATGATCAAAAAAGTTCAACAGCTGACTTTGTACCATGATGTTGTATTCAACATTGCACATCTTGCAAGAAAACTAATCCTGATCACACAGCTTTTGGATACATTTTAGTAAATGCTAAACAAGAAATACTAATAATAAAGAAAAATCTCAAATTGCTCAGATTTAAAAAGTCATGTAAAAGGGTTTGTTAAAGTTTTTCTATGATCTTGCTGAGCTTGCAGCCTATCAGTCTGCTGTTGCTCTCAACCCTGCTAACACACTTCATTTTGACTTTTTAGCTTTATTATTAAGTGTCATTTTCTTCGCATTTACACCACATACAATTAAACTACAAAATTACAAAAAATTTAAAAGCATCATGCATTTAGAATTCCCGATGCAATGTTAAGTGTT
Organism: Stegodyphus mimosarum; assembly: GCA_000611955.2. Taxonomy (NCBI): domain Eukaryota; kingdom Metazoa; phylum Arthropoda; class Arachnida; order Araneae; family Eresidae; genus Stegodyphus; species Stegodyphus mimosarum. The sequence goes on along the minus strand of KK117603.1, from coordinate 22,911 downwards.
GGATACATTTTTCTATTTTTTTCAGTCTTTTCTCAGTTTATCATGTCAATGTATAATTTTCTTAGTAAGGTGTCTTGCATAACTTTTTTTGGCTTCTTATTATTAACATTTTTCTGCTAAATTTATTAATTAAATACCGAGCTGTTCCCACTTACAGTTACACTTTCCATAAAATTCGGTTGAATAACAAAATAAAAAATATTTAAAATCAGCATAGCTTTAGAATTTCCAATATACAGTCTCATGCACTGGAGATAACAATGTTTTATTCCATTCACTATTGTCAATGCTCACTTTAAAATTATTGAGTTTGTTAAAAATTCATTAAAGTTTTACAAAATATAAATAAAAATCAAAATTTGGGCTTTCAGGTTCAGATGGAAGATTACATTATTCATTTTGAATTTGATGGCCCTCAGTACTGTCATGTTTTCACAGTGTAAGGAACATACATACATTCAGATTCTTCATTATTTGATTTCTTTAAAAATACTACATGGTGATTATATGTGATGGCTACAATTAGAAAAAGTGATTCGCCGCATATAGTTTTCCGTATTTTATTAGTTTAGTTCATACACATAAAATCCTGTTTTGAGATAATAGGGAACAGCAAATTGACATCTAAATAACTATTTTATAAAATTCATGTAGCAATAAAAATTTTAAATTTGTGTAAATGATATGTCAACTGAAATTTTGCTCACTATTGAAAAACTTCTGACCTAAATTTTAAATCATTCTTTAATAATACTGTATGTTGAACACATTTTAGCGATTGTATACTTCTCATTTGCAACAAATCTTTTTACATTTTTCCTATTTGCCAATGTGTGTTATACTTTTTAATAGCAACCATAAATAAATATATTTTTTCCAGAACCTCTATCAAAACTTCTATTATACTTTCAGTGTGACAACTTTATTAGTACAGTTGCTATAGTCAAGCATTAATTGACAAACAAAATCTAAGACTGAACCAACCGGAAAAAAATCAGTCAAATTAATGGTATTAACACAAAAAATGTAATTTCTATGTAATCAATTTGTTTTGCAAATTAATGTTTTACCAGACTTATTAGACTATGTTCATAACAAATGCAGCAATATAATTTTCCATTCCTGTTATTTCATACAGTTATTTTCAAATACATATTCTAGCATTTCTCAATTTAAATATTCATATAATTTTATTTATTTACTTATTCTATGTTGCTATTTTATTCAGAACTTTGTCGTTTTATCTTATATATGATAATGCAACAAGATATTTAGGAAGCCATTCTGCAAAAGATACGTTAAATATAAACACTGCCAAAAATGGCGATAACAGTTCAAAGCTGGAAACCTAGTGAATTCATTTGTCAGAAGAAGCAGCCTGGTTCTACAAGCACTTAGAGATTGTGTTCTCGTCTGTCCGGGGCTCAGCTTTGCCATGGCTAGTGATGCGTCATTACCGGATGAGGTGGTGAAAATATTGCAAGGGTGAATGATAATTGATAACACAGCTGTTTAGAATAGTATGGCTGTGTTCCTATGTAATTCTTAAAAGACTTTAAACACACAAAACCATAGAGTACCCAACTCCTAAAACGCTATGATTAACGTGGGATGCAATAACTTACATTTTAAATAATTAAGTAAGGTTTTTATTTTTATCTAAAATAATAAGAATTAAATCAGTTTTCATGCTAAAATTTTGATATATTTTTAATGCATTTTAGGATTTACTTTTCAGAGGATGTTAGGGGTTTATATACAATAGATGATTAGAATGAAATAAAAAGTATTATTGGTTCTCTGAGATGACAAAATAGTTTTATGTATTCCAAGGGTCATCAGTTAGTAAACTACTTCTGTGTGTAATTAATTAAAGTTTGAACGACTCTTGAAAGATAACAAAATGTATAACGTTCTAGTTTTACTTACAATGCTACTCTAAAGGATTTGAAGAATACTCAATCTTGGCATTGTCAACTTTATTATAAAAAAGGCAGTTGTTTCAAAATAAAATGCTTTAAACTATCAGCAAGTAAATTCAAAAAACAACTTGAAAACTGCTTATGCAAAATGAATGTTTTCACTCACTCTAAAGACTTTCACTATAACAGGTGATTTTAAAAGATCTTTCTTACACTACAAATAGGTTTGTCAATGTCTGGGAACAATTCATGAACTTTTCATGCAAAGCATATATGATGCATTTCCGATACAACATTTTGAAGCAAGATTTTAAGTGTTTCATCTGCATTTTTCATATGCATGGCTTCATCATTCAGAAGAGAATGCTGTTGTCATGGTTAATTTCATCAGGCCTGATGAGAAGTCTAGAATACCAGAACTGCTGGTTTTTTCCCACATCTGTTATCAGAAGAAATACTTTCAATGATATTCTGGGAAGGGTATATATTAATTTGTCAACAGCATTGGTTATTTCCTATATGGAAATTAAATGCTGCTTGTTCCATTCACACTTTGAATATTCTAAATTGCACTAACGTATATAGCATTGAATTATGTCCATTTTAAGGCAAATTTGCCGAAGATCATTTCTTATAAGTTTCCAAAAATCTTTTCAGAGATGGACTTTCTTCTTTCCAAAGTGAAATGTATGTCAATACAGATCATTTGAACTGATTATGGCATGACATCTAGTTATCAGTTTGACATTCATGCTTGTTTCATTATTTTATGATGACAATTATTTTGCTATTTATTTTTTAAGTGCTTTTAATGTATTATTGAAAATATTTATTATATATACATTTACAAAATTTGAATTTAACAGAGATATAAAAGTGAAGTAGCAATTATGTTTCCACTCCTCTACTTTGTTTATATAAGGGAATAATAATAATAATTTCATCAGAGATTTAAGCAAAGAATTTATTTCCATTGCTGTAATTTCTAGTACTCGTTATATAAAGATCATTAAACGTTATTGATTTCAGGAGTAGTTATTTAGTTGTAGGAAGATGTGGGACCATTTCCACAGTGTGTACTTGATTTCTGGAGTAGTTATTGAGCTGTAGGAGCATTTCGCTGTGCATACTTCATTTCTGGAATAGTTATTGAGCTGTAGGAGCATTGCCACAGTGCATAATTGATTTCTGAAATGCAACTGCGTGTAAAATTTATCTGTTCGGTACAACATAATTCCTGTGAATTAGTTATATTACATATATAACAAGGTGTATTTAAGAGTAAAATAAAGGTACATTTTTAAACAGAAGTATGTACATTGCTTTTAGTTCTGTCAGCTAGACAATATTTAACTCTCTCAGCATTATGAATGGGAAAATTGCATAGAGAAGGGTGGTTTTTATATTCATTACACATAAAAATGTCTGCCAGATTTAAATGTGTTCGATTTCGGATCGGATGTATATTGAAAGAAAAGGAATCAAAGTACAAAGTGAGAGAGTCTTTTTTTTAATTATAATCAATAAAATATCATTTATTCATGACAGACATTTTGAGGAGCTTTGAAATTTCAAGGCTAAACTCGTAACCCTGGAGAGTTAATTATAATTTGGAAAAATAAAATAAAGATCTTAAATCACGTGTTTAGATATTTCCTTACTATCCTTTATTATGTACAGGAAATTTTCAAAAACTACTGGAAGACATCACTTGACTTATGATGTGTAAAAGTATAATCTTCAGGTAGAAGACTTGTTTAGGACTGTGCAAAGCTGAACAGTTACTTTGTTTATATATAAAAAATAATTTCAAAATTTGTAGGATAAATGAGTTAACTACTTGGGAGATTAATTTTGATAACCAGCATTTTATAACAGAGACCATCTGCTAAGAATATCATCAAAAGAAAAGAATCAATCAACCTGTGCAAATCTGTGATACATTTTACAACATTCTGTTACTCTCATGCATATGTAGTTATATAATGATTTGTACAGCTTTAATTTTGAAACACTGAGAAAAAAGTGCTTTAGATGATTGTTAGATTAACTCATAACTCATTAGCATAACTCAATTACTTCAAGTTGCAAATTTGGTCTTATTTCTTTATAGTTTACATTGAAAGGCATGCTGAAAATATCCAGTTCTATTTGAATTGCACTGAAATCTTGAAATATATGTTCAAACTCAAAATGCCCATTTTTTTTCAGGCCACCTTAATAACTATTGCATTTTGACATTTAAATTGTTCATATGACAAAGAAGATATGTGATAAATACAAAGTTTGAAAATCATGGTGTATCTTCTAACATTTCACACTTTATAGAACAATGTTTCGCATTGTAGAATGAGACAGTTTCATTTATCAATTGCCAAACTTGCTTGAAAATGCATCTTGCAATATGTAATACAGCACATGTGAGTATTCAGACTGAATTGTAAATCTCATAATTCCCTGTGGGTACATATTTATATGCTTTAAATATCATGTTTAACCGGTTGATATTGTGTCTTCTCCTACTAACTTTAATTTGTATGCATTTAATATGTTTCCTTAATTTATATGCTTTAAATATTATGGTTTAACCTGTTTCTTTTATTTCCATATGCTAAATATCTTGTTGCTTAACTGTAGACCGCTAAAATCATGACAGATTAATCGTTGGTGAGCTTGGCGAGTAAATATGCACCTCTGCCAATGGATCCTTTGCAGAAAACCCGAAATTTATTTTGAAAGAGTAAAATGTGAACAGGGGTATGAATTATATTAATCAATTGTTTAATAGACAAAAAATACTCACATCTTGGTCAGATATCCAACAGCACCTGCAGCATATGAAGCCTGTAAAATACCTAAAATTTAAAACTGAATGATGCCATAAAACAATAACATGAAAAACTGCATAGGAAAGTGCATGATGGTATACAAGTTTTATTTCTCCAAATAGAAGAGAACCAGATGTTTGTAAAAATTTAAAAAACTGAGGAAGTGAAGTTTCATATCAACAGTATTTGTAAGCAATATTTTATGCTATAATATCAATTTAATTTTTAGCAAGCTACTAGAGACTTAGGAAATGTATTAACCCTCTGATGTGCAAGGCAGTATACACATGGCACAGAATATTTTTTGTTATGTCTGTAAGAACATATACACATGCATCTAAAATTATATCCAAGAAATTAAGGTAATATATAAAACATAAATAAATCCAGGTATAAAGTACCAGGGGCACTTTGACATTAAAATCAAGAAAATAATTCTTTTTCATAGTAGTTTTCGGAAATTTCTTCTTTATTAGTGAAAACCTCAGCCAGTCAGGGGGTTAAAAGAAACAGATTTGACACAATTAATTGACAAAATAGATTGCCGACTGAATACTAACCATACCTGACATCTTGTGCAAAGAACCTATTTTTCAAGAAAAATATTTCCATGTACTATAGGCAAACTGAAAGTGTATACTGACCATTCTTTCAGATGTGAAATAAGTTAACTATTTTTTGAAAAACGAAATGAGAAAAATTAAAAGGAAAAGAGAAAGGCATCATAAAATGCACCTATATACTAATGATAAAAGTTTTTGGAGATGCAATCTTAGAAGCTGTAGGCATAAGAAAGCATTTCTGTTGGCATTCAGTGATCTCTAGATACTATTTCTAACATTAAAGCCAACATACAAGAAAGAAAAATCCTTTTGAAACCATATTAACAGCAACTGTATATTTATAGCTGTCAGAAATTAAATGAAGAAATAAGCATGTAATTTTGATTAGTTTTTCTTTTAACATTCTAGAATTAATTTTTTTTTTCCTGTGTTCTTCCTGCTTTGTGGTTTTCACATTCCACATTTTTTATACACGCAATACTACAAGTACCATCAAAGTTTATGATAAAATTTTCTCTCTCTAAAATTGATATGACTTTACACAATTGCATTTTTGTGAGTTAATTTGATATTTGTTGGGCAACAGGAGACCCAACTAAAAATCCCACACCAAAATGCCAAATATGATAATTTATTTATTCCACCACTTGAGTAACATGCTTGTTGTAACCACATCTCTGTAAATAAATGCAGAAAATAAAAATTGATCCTGCATAATTTTCCAAGATTTCCTATTCTTTCCTTCATTCTCATTTATTTATCTCTCTGGTAGCAGTGTCATCAGTTCCAAAACAGTCAACTATATGCCTCATCAATATGATAATACTATGATATTTTGAGACTTTGAATAATTAATTATAATAATAATGAACTTATATTTTAATGAAGATTTTACTTACAGCCTGTTCATTTCTCATTCCAATGTATTTTATCCCAACTTCTTGCAATGCTGTAGCTACTTCAATTACAGGTATGCCAACAACTCCAAATGCATACTGCACTCCCTGTAAATTAAATTTAAATGTTTCCAAATCAATAAATAATTAAAGGAATAAGCATAAATCAAGTATTCATTCGCTTTCTCAGCAAGAATATGAATAACATTCAAAAATATATAAATCAAAAATACATTAACAGACAAGAAAAGAAAAAGGAAAATAAATAATGAGTAGAAAACAGAAATCCAAACTAAATTTATAGAATACGCAAATTAAACCTGTTTCCCCGTAGTTTTATTCAAAATATTTCTAACAATATCAAACAAATGACATTCAAATATTTAAAGACTTCCTTCCCAATTTTCTATTGCTGAAACAAACTACAATGGGAAAAAAAAAATATTCAGAACAATGCACTCAGATAAAGAATAAAATTCACATAGAAATTCGTATGAATATAACATCTTTTCAAATTTGAATAGTGCAACTGTACATACCAAAGCAAGACACATATTTAAAAATGACTGAATGAAAAAAGCACTGTTCTGAGTTCTTTATAAATCATCAGAGCGAGGAGTTCATCATAAGGCGAATTTTAAAACAATCTTCCAACTACACTTATTCATTCATAATAAATTATGCGTATAAATACTACGCCATTATTTCTGAATTTTGCTTTCATTAGACGTTGTTACTTACAATACTTCCAACATAATAACGCTTACAAAAACCAACAACTAGAAAGAGATACTTCGAACATTATACAGAAAATAAAGGATAAGATATAATACATTTCCTGCATTAAAAGAACTGACATTATAATAATAATAATATACAGATCATTACCTGAGATTTCAGAGCTTTAGCCACAATCGAAACAGATGAAATGGAAGATGTGCCTGCCATATTTTAATAATCAAGGAAACAAAGACAAAATGCAGACGATGTTATAAAACAGAAATTGCTTTCCCGTATCGTCTGCATCTTCATAACGGGCGGCTAAAACCCGCCGGGAACTGAGGAAATTCTACCAATCAGAAAGGGCCGTTGCGCGATGGGACTTTTGGCATTATTTTCTGTTCGCCAAACGCAATTTTTGTGCAAAACTGGTATACGAGATAGCATGCCAGACTTGTTAATGTAATGGTAACTTTTTGGTTACGTTATGGAAATCATAAGCGCTTCTTAGGTAGCAGCACTTCATTTTGTTTTGATTATTATTTTGAGGTACTCAAATAACTAAAATTACTATAGGGATGATAAGTCAAGAATGTACAATATTTAAAAAAAAAACAAAGCTTTCTATCTCACTCAATTTGCTCTGTCCTTACCTAATAACCTTTTGATTTCCTCATACCTTTTATATACTATTGATAAAAATTACTGTAGTGTGAAATGTCTTCACTCGTATATTTGAAATAGCTTTGTGATATCCAGGTTCTCATTATTTCATGTACTGCATTGTAATAAAAATATATATTTTAACTAGCAGATATTAGAAATCTCTTTTTTTTTTTTTTTTTTGGAAGTGTTTTTCTGTAATGCAAAATTTTACTAACAGAAGCTCCTACTGAAATATAGAAATTCAGAGAATCTGTGTATTAAAATGCAAACATTGGATAGCTCATAAAATTTCAGCTAACCCATTAACTCCCAAAAGAAAAAATAATTGAGAAATTAACATGAAACTTATTTTATGCATTATTTTCTACATACATAATTCTGTTTCATTTCGTTGTGTTACATAAAAATAAAGATCTAATTTTTCAAGTCTTGCAAAAATGCAGCATTAGCACAATCAATAGGTTTTTATTCACTGCAAATCTGTGGAACATTTTACATTCTATATTACACTGTGTATGTTGCTATATCCTCCTTTTTTTTTTCATTGTCAAGACTTTTCTGAGTGATATGCTTTAATTTATCAGCTTTACTAGTGTTCACAGTTTATAATTACAGGATCATACGTCTTTAATCTGCAATTTCAATTTAGTTTGCTTACGGTTGCTGTAAATGTTTATGATTTCAGTGGCATATTGTAATCTCTAGCAGAAAAGTTTTCTTGAGATTCCATATTTTTTATTTTATTTATTTATTTATTTTTTTGTATCAATAAAACATTACAATAAAAACAGCTCCCACCATTGGATTCTTATAATTTCTATTTTCTAAGAAGCAACAAATTTTACCCTGCAACATATACATCTACTGCCTATGTTCTTATAATTTGCTATCGTTGACTGTGGAACTGCGATGAGTTTTCACAATTCTGTATTTTTTCAATAAAGATGTAAACATGAAAACTAAATTTGTTGTTTTTTGGTAAATAAATTTTTCGTACTCTTAAACTAGAACATCTATAAAAATACTTCAGTTGATAAATGAATGCACAAATTTTTTGCTTGAGTTTTATACTGATGGTAGTAAATGAGAATGTTGTCTTATTTGCTTCATTGATTATTCCAAAGCATAGAAACAGTATCTTCTTGAGAGAAAGAACACTTTCATGAAATATATTTAAAACAAAATGACTCCTGTTCATGTAACATATGAAAAAAATTCCTATGAAGCTAGCCTGTCCACTAGGGTTCAAACTACCATTGCTCTACAGTCTTATCTACTCGGCTGCTGATGAATACTAAGATAGATAAAAGAAATCATAGTTTTTGTCTGTGTGAAAGCGTTTTGCCCATTTTATCGAAGGTTTCTCACTTTATTCTGTTGCTGAAGTTTTGGATAAAGTTACCATTATATGATGTATCATCATTATTTCTTCATATAAAACTGATTTGGCAACTACTTTTCTTCATTTGGAATAATTATTCATAGTGGCATAATAACTGTATAAAAAGGACTGTGTTTATAATTGTTATTCTCCAATTAATAAATTAACATCATTCATCCAATAAATAAACATCATTCAGTTTATTATACCATTGTTTATAGGAGTATGTATGTATAAGAGTCAAAGTTGGCTTTATGACAAATGAGTGGGTATCTGACTATATGTTTGCATTTAGTTGCATAATTAACATTCATTTATTGCTTTACACTAATGTTGTGTTTTCACAATATCTAACATGTTAAACAACAAGTCTATTTTACTTGGTTTCCAATGGCAAATGCAATATTTAATGTGTTAATGCATTATTGATGAAATGTTAAATGAATAGAAACAAACAACTGAAATATTCTACCCTCAGGTTATTTTTGGGATTATGCATATGATGCCATGGGAAGAAATATTGTAAAATATAGTATTGACAAACTTAAATTTGGCATATGTTAAGAATTTAAAGATATTCATACTATGCTGCATAATCTGATGTATTTACCAATATATATTAAATTTTAATTTACTAATCTATATAAAATATCCAGCGGTGAGCTATGAAAATATTAACGACAAGCTCACACTTTAGTTTATAAAAATAAAATACAAATTTATAATTAAATGTTTTAATTTTTACAAAAAATAGGAAATACAAATAACTGTACATAAAAAATATTGTCTAAAATTCATTACATGCACAATTCATGCAAAAAGTTACCATATACTGCTTTCTTCTCTCACCTCAGATGATCTTTTATAAGGTTTCAAGAACCAAGCAGAGATTTTTGAAAAGTTTTTAAATTCTTCTAAAGGTTTCCTCATTTTAAGATTGTCTTTCAATCTCAAAAGCCATCAATGAAAACCCCCAAATAATTTATTTTTATTTCATGCTTTAATGTAAAATTTTTAAAGTATGGTTACAACATGCAAGCCATTTGTTTTTCCTGGAACAAATAATAAACAAACAATAAAGAACACGGGTTTTGCAATTTGGAGACAAATTTAACAAAGGGCTTATGCAAACCTCCTATAGTTCACCACTGAAGCTATCATAATGGTCTTTTTTACCTACCTTTAATATTGCAAAAATCTAATGTTACAAGTATTAAGAATAAGCTAAATAGATTTTACTTGTATATATTAGACCTATATTTGAAGATATCTAGAGAAATTTTAAGACACTTTCAAATCAGAGTAAATGTCAAGCAAGTTCCTTTCCATTGTAGAATTGATAGTAATAATAAAGCTGATTTCCTCGAAAAGAAGGAACAAACCTGATAAGAGCATTAGTTTCCACTTTGTAAAACTTTTGACAAATTTAATTTGTAGATTTTTCATGCAGAATCATTGGAAACATGTACTAAAAAAGCGTCGAATGCTATTTGTTTGAACAAATCCACCTGTGATTCCAGATTCTCAAAAACATATAGTAGTTGACACAAAATTGAAAATTTTGACAGACCATGATTTTAAAGATTAAAATAAATAAAAAAGCTTAGATTGATGCAGAGTTCGAATAATTCTTATCAATTTCAAGGTTTATCTAATATATGCGTATTAAAAACCTGGAAATAAAAACCTTTTCTCAATTTTTTTTTTTTACTGAAGAAGATTTTTTCTTTACTGAGAAGTTAATTCTTAAATCTGACACAAGATTTCATGCTAAGCTGCTACTTTTGGCTTATATTAATTTTATATGTTTTTTATTTAAGTATGACATACTTTTATCTGCTCTTGAATGTCAGCAATATTAATTTTTTTCAGACCACAGAGTATATCAAAATAAAGTATTTTGGAAGTAGATTTAAGTTTAAAACTATAAATTCTAATAATATTGGAAGTCACTTTACAATATGTACCTACAAATGTTTTGATACGTGCATATTTGGTTATATGATACCTATCTCCATACTACTTGATAGAGTACTCTAGTTGAGCTGCTTTTGTAATACCTACAAGACACAGAACAATTTCACTAGCATGATGGTCTCTAGAGCCATCGCAATTTTGTTTTGCAGATCAGGTATAGTATTACATGGTTATGACACAAATACTTTGTTCTTCATTTAATATTTTATGGCGATCATCAGACTAGATAAACTCAGTAAAATGTGTCAAAAAGCACATGCTTGGATTTAAACCTAACTATCAGCATTCAGCAGTCTTATCACTCATAGGCCTCTTTTTCAAATGATTATGAACTGCATATATATATATAATATGTAATACATTGTAAAGAAGATTTTCACATTGTACATGCCTCATGTTATGCTACTGATATTTTTTCTAAAAATCTATTTGTTACGTGGGTTAATCCTTTACACACTTTTGATGTTTGTAAAAGTATTGCATATAATCTTTTCTGACAAAACATTATTAAGGAAATCATATATAAATTCATTACTTTAATTACACTAAGTTTCAAATTTAAAAATTGGAAGGCTTTTCTAACATATTATGTACATTTCTCATGTGTTGAAACTGGGAGAGAATTCCAAATGTTATTAACTAAATAAATAATTTTTAAATTATATATTAATCTTTTAAAAAATACAACATACTTGAGATTTTTAGAATCAAATTTATTCAATGTGTTAAATTTCTTCAAAACCAAATATCAAAATGCAATACATTTTAAAAAAAATCAAATTATAATTTGTTAGTATTTAGGAACTTTCTGAAAAAAATATAAGCTTGAGGGCTTTGGTTCACTAAATTTCGGTCCCTAATATTAAAAAAAAGTAAATTAATGTATCTTCCACACAGTAAAAGTTGAGAAAGACTTTTACATGTGCATTTGTTACTTGATGATCAGAAAATAAATGCTCTCTGTAATTTTCAGTGTTACAGAATGAAGTGGAACGTTCGAAGATTCATACCAGAGAATAATTTTTGGTTTTTAAGATACCACACGGTAAAAAGACGCGGTGATTCATTAGTACACTTTTTTTTAGCTTAAAATTTTATATCCTACGAATTTTACATATTCACTCTGTTGCCTTTCAATATAGGTAAAAGTTAAAAAATCATTACAAATCCAAACGAAAAATATACAATCAGCAAATGTACGAAAAGTTCCGTACCATAGGAAAATGACTCAAAAACAAATCCTTTAATTCTTGGCATTAAAAATTGGTCGCCAAAAACGGTCTCCGGCGGTGGCTTATTCTGATTGGTTGAATTTCTTCAGTTCCCGGCGGGTTTTAGCCGCCCGTATCTTCATATGACTTTCCTTCCTTCACTTCACTTCACTTCAGAATCTATGTAAAAAAAAAACAGGAATTTTAAAAAATACATGCATTTTTTCCCGAGGTCGAGAATGTCTAATAGTGCCGAGATTATATTGAAAAGAAAAATGAACTATATATAGCAGAATTATACATATTTAAAATACGTAAGCTTATACAGCCTCATTTACAAGGAAAGTGCATCTCAGAACGCATGAACTGTGTAAAAATGATGCAATAATCTTGTTAAGATTTTATTTCATTTCCAAAGCTAATTTAACTACTCTAAGAAGCAAAATAAGCCTTAATTTCAAAATCTCATTTCTACGAAATGCGCTTCTCTAGAACTACGAACTGCCATATGTCATCTCACAAGAAAAGATGTACTATCTCAAATCTCAACCAGATCCTTTTGATACCTACCACCTGGCAAAGTTCATAGAAAAGAGTGGGGATGGAAGAAACATTGATCAAGCCTGTACATCAGTACTATTGCGAGAAAATTAATTTCCCTGTCACATTCTGGTGGACAGCTAGAATTAAAGAGGCGGAGAAGCGTGGTTAAAAAATGTGGAATTTTTTTATCTTCGTTTTTATGCCTACATATCTCTTTTAAAATTTCCCTCCATACTTTCATTCTGTTTCTCGCATTTTCTTCATTCACGTCAGTGGCGCTTTAACCGTCTTACTTTTTTTTTTCATTAGTGTGCCGGGAAAAGAATGGTCTTTGCTTTGACCATCCCTTAAAACAGCACATTATACCGCAGTGGCTAATCACACCGACGGTGCGCATGCGCACAATCAGTCCAGGTGCAAGCATTTTACGACGATTTGCCGTAAGGCAAGGTTTCTAAAATATCCTAAGAAGTCTTTTACTGATCCTGTAGGAATCCTAAGATCCTGTAAGAAGTATTTTACTGATCTTGCCGTAAGGTAGGTAGGTGCATGGGCACAGGTTTTTTTCGTTCAATGATCTTACAAGTTTCAATTATCTTTCAAATTTCTGCTTATCTTCCTTATATGCGATTTCTTTGTTAATTAAATTTTAGTTATTGTTACTAAAATTTACGAGTTATTGTTACTGAAACTGTTATTGGTTTGAAGCGGGGGCAGATGAAAAAGAAACCTTAAATTGTGCTTGTGCGAGATGATACATTTGAAAACAAGACGGATAAGGAAAAACTTAGGATTGAACTAAATTATTTTGTGGATTCAAGAGTTGCCAAACGAGCAGTTTCTGACAAATTAATTGAAGAGGGTGAAGTATAAAGTGACCACACTTCCCGATTTTGGCGGGACAATCCCGCTTTTTGGAGGACTGTCCCGCCGATTTTTAAAAATGTCCCGCTTTTTAGAAAATATCTGCATTTCTTATTTTAACTATTATTTATCAATTATTATAGTGAATATAAAGAACTAAAAAATACATAACTAAGAAAAAAACACATAAAATGCATGCAGAGTAAACTGAATTAGGCGATGTAGCGAGTTAGATTTACTCTGTGGTGTTAGATCATTGTCGTTACGTCTCGTCAAAGAATATGTATTGTTCGCCAAAGCAGAAGTTGCTCCATCACATTGTACAGGTAAGCGCTCGCACAAACCCAAAATAGCTGTCGAAGCAAATTTAACCTTAATACTATTTTGCGTATGTGCGGAATAGTTGTCGAACCAGTGTCGAAGGTCGAAGGTCACGTTTGTGAAGAGTTCATACTTCTGTGACATTTTTTTCCCGTCTGTATCGATATAAATCAAATTCGTGTTGGTCTCGCAGATAAGTGCGGACTGCTTTTAGACAGTGCGGCTTGTTGTTTTCGATTTGACGTTCGACTCATTATTCGATTGACGAAGGAAGGGCGTCCACAGCGTAACGGTGAATAAGGTAAAATTTAGTATTCTTCTTTAGCCTTTATAGTAAATTATTTATTTATAGTATTTACCTATAAAATAAAAGATGAGTAAAAAAAGAGAATGCAAATTTAATGACGAGCTAAGCAGAGCATTTCCTTTTATTAAGAAAACCAAAATAGACTATATGGTACGGTGTGATAAATGCAACACTGAATTTTTGGTCTCACATGGTGGAAAAAACGATATTAATAAACATCTAGCAACAAGGAAGCACAGAAGATTTTTGAATGATGCCGCTTCCTCGTCTAAAATGGAACAGTTTTTTCACAGTGCTAGCTTTGGCAACAGGGAGGAACAGCTAGCATTAGCTGAAGGGCTATTTGCTTTTCACACCATAAACCACAATCAAAGTTTCAGATCAATGGATTGTATGTCGCAAATCGTCAAACTAATGTACGACAAAAAATTTGCATGTGCAAGGACAAAAACCGAAGCAATTATTTGTAACGTTTTTTCACCATATTCGTTTTCACAATTGCAGAAAGAATTTAATAAATGCCCATTTATATCCATATATTCTGATGCTTCCAACCACAAAGATTTAAAATTATTTCCCACAATTGTTAGATTTTTTGATCCAGAAACAGGAGTTAAAATTAGAATATTAGACCTTGTTTCATTGCCGGTTGAAACTTCACAAATAACTTTTGATTCAGTAAGTAATATTTTAAAAAAGAATAATTTGAACAATAAATTACTGCCTTTTGTGCGGATAACAATAACGAAAATTTTGGTGGAAAAGCTAGAAGAGGCATCAATAACGTTTTTACGAAACTGAACGAACATTTGAACCAAAAAATTATTGAAGTAGGTTGCGAAGCGCACATTCTACAAAATACTATTCTACTATTCAAACAGCATCTGACTTGCTTCCAGTTGATGTTGAAAATATTATTGCAAAAATTTATCGTATTTTTATATATATACTGTGCGTGTTGAAAGTTTGAAGGATTTTTGTGAAAGCGCAGAAATCGAATATAAAATTCTTGCTTACAGCAAAACACGATGGTTAGCTCTTTTACCAGTTGTAGAAAATATTTTGAAATTATGAACCATTAAAATTATACTTTTTATCACAAGATAAATGTTCAAGAATATTGAAGCTCTTTTTTGAAAATGACACATCACAAATTTGGCTTCAATTCATCCACAACCAAGCTACATTATTTCACAATGCTGTGAAACTTATTGAAGGGGACAAAATTTCAATTACGGAAGTGTCAAATGAAATCAATAATTTAAAAACAAAATTGCGAGAAAGAATTGATAACCATTACGTTCCTTTAGTGATTCGAAAGGGCATCACTAGGCTGAAAGAACAAGGTGCCATTAAACGACTAGATTTTCTTAAAGAAGTCAGAAATTTTTATAATAACTGCTTAGAATATCTTGAAGAATGGGCAGTTCAATTCGAGGATATTAAAAAGTTTCATTGGGTGACACTAAAAAAGAAGATTTTATGGGAATATGTGGAAAATTCTTTTGAATATATTAGTAACCATTTTCCGAAAAAATGGTATTTTTGAAAATGATCTTTTTGATGAGGTGTCACTGGTAAAAAGATACGTTACTGATGAAAAAATTAAATGTTGGTTGTCTGCATGTGGAAACATAAAATATTTTGAAAATAGTAGAATACGCGCTCTCCCTTCCAGGAACAAATGCAGCAACAGAACGTGTTTTTTCTAGTATCAGTAAAATATGGAAAAGTGAAAAAACCCAGTTGAACATTAAGACTTTAAAATATATATTAAGCATAAAACATAATTTGACCAATTCATGTGAGAAATTTCATGACATTTTAATAAATGATCCGGATCTATTGCAAAGTATTCACTCGGATAAAAAATATGACCGTGAATGAAAATCATAATTTTTTTAAATAAAACATTTAAATTAATTAAAAATCAGAATGTTCAAATTATTTTTTGCTACAAAGATTGATATAGTAACCAATAATTAATAATAAATTCATTTTTGTATATTTATAGACTAATATATGAATGTATACAATAAAATATTTTTTGAATTATTGGTCTGCTTTCATAACTAAATTATAATTCTCATTTCATCCTATTTGTCCCGCTTTGTCTCAATAAAAATGTGGTCACTTTAGTGAAGTATGTATAATTCCACAAATTGTACCTATGCAATGTATGAGAGATAAAATAGTAAACACTGAATCCATTCGAAAGTTTTTTTTTTCAACCAGATGCTTTCCTCATAATTGAGCAATTAAAAAATGCAATAATTTGCATGGGATGGAAATGCTGGGACTGTTTAGAAGTTTTAGAATATAATTCTGTTCAGTCTGATTTGTGCCTTAATTGGTATAACTGGACTTGTGAAAATACTATAATTTATTCACCATTCAAATATTGGTTTTGTCCAAAGTGTAGATATCTGTCATTTGTTGCAAAATTTATTGATTTGAAATCTTTTTATTTCTTAATAAAAATTATTTAATTTGTAGAATGTATTGTCTGAGTTCTGTTTCATATTTTTAATTTAAGTATTTAAGTAATGTGTTTTAATGGGAACGTTGACATTTAAATAAAATCCAAATTTCTTTTAAAGCAATAAGTAACAATCAATTTTTTTAAGTACTTATTTATAACACAAACTATTGACATAAAGCTGATTAACAGCTTATGTTTAACAAATGTGTTTCCTAGAATGATTTTACAAATAGATGACATTTAATTATTACATATTGTTTTAATCATGCATAACTAATTTCAATCATAACGATCACACATTATTTATATCAATCGCACAGGTCAGCTAGTCAATAATATAATTATGATACAATAATAATATAAATACAGTGTAGTAATAATATATACAATGTAGCAATAATGAAATATGTGACAGTAAACATGTTAGATCACAATGTATAATTCTTTGCAATAAATATAGATAATGCTGCTAGATTCCAAAATATAATGTAATGCAATCAAATATGTAGTATTCTACCTTAAAATGAAGTAGTATAATCTATAACAAATAAAATAATTAGTTAATGAAGTACAACTTACATGGTGTCACTAAATATTCAGCAAAATATGCATAGTGAATATGTAAGAGAATAATTTGCAAGTAATAACAAAGGCGAGGTCAATCTATATACGTGATAACGTTCAGTAAAAGATAAGATCAAATATGGATTTAATGATGGTTCTAATAGCAAGTGAGAACATGTAATTAGTTAAAAAATCTTTAATGTATTGCCAAAAAGGATGCAGAAATTACTTAAATTCTTTCGTTTAACAAGAATTTTTTACAGAAGAATTTTTATGTAAACTTAGACCCTAGTCTTATAGCAGAGAATTGTCAAAATTTATTATTCAATAAGAAAACTTATTGAAAACTATAATGTTCTTATATGTGCATCCCTTTTTATGTGTCCACACATGTTTATAGGTTCAAATGCCATATTTCGAAATCAAAGTTATTTATTAAATAAAGCCTTATAAAATCTGATAATTCATTTGTGTGCTCAAATTCCTCAATCTAAATCTCTTGCATTAAATTATTTTTGCCTTTTAAATTACAGCCCATTATTTATTTAAATTTAATTTATTAATGTGTTTGTACTAACATTTCAAAGTTCTTTGAAATATTTTATGTATATTCAAAATGACGAGTATTTCTCTAAAAAAATTAAACAAGCATGCAAAATTGTTGATAATCAGTATTATATGATTAATTGTTCATTTAATAGTTGATTTATCGCCTTTCTTCTTCACGTCTAAATTTTCTACGCAGGAATACTTAGTGTAATTTTTATTATCTTTTTTCAGACGAAAAATTTCAAAGAGGAATAATTTAAAATCTTGATTGTGCAAAACATCTTTGAATCTAATTGTATTATAAGAAGTACAAAAAATGTAAACAAGTTGTTAGCCCCCTCCCCAAACCAGTCATTTAGACTATTCCAACCGTTCAGGAAAACGATAAACATTACGAA
>KK117602.1:20985-34180 GCA_000611955.2 Stegodyphus mimosarum | reverse complement strand
AAGCTATACACAATTTACAGGTAAAAGTGAAAACGAAAGTTGACTTTTTGGAGACTAACTGATGAAAGTATAATTAATATTATTACGGCTTATATGACATTTGAAGTGAATTTTACAAACAACAAAGATTTTCTTAATAAAAAGGATCTAGGGTATGCAAAAACTAATACCAAACATATTATAGTTCTATTCTAATATTATAGTTGTTCTGGAGGGTTACAAAAACAAGGAAGCCTCATGTTGTGAAAAGACAGAACAAAGCTGTTACCTATGTTAGAAATATACACCTTACGTTGTATAAAACTGTGATAAACAGAAGCAGAATTTTTAATAGCAAATTCTAACCTCTAAAGCAGCAGTTCCCAATCTATGTTCCACGTGCACTTCCCACAGGCTCCTTGATTAATCCAGGAAAGCAATATGAATAAAAACTGAATGAAATTCAAGATTAAAAAACAAAATATGGAATAAAAATTTTTTTAATTTAGAAATATTTTTCTGAACAGCGAAATATGTCGAGTTCCACATCTCCTCTAACAAACCATGCTGGGCTATGCCTCTGGACCATACATACGAGAAGTCTCCTCACAGAATTCCAGGGATTTCCTTGAAGCTTCTCAAATCTTAGACACACATAAATATAATTTTACTGCATCCTAGGCTTATATAAATAATTTGTGTTCCTCTGAATAATATATACATATTTGTATTCACAACTAGCATTGAAAAATTTACTTTCTAATTATTGCAGCTGATGGAGTATAAAATCAGATGGGGTACAAAATGATAAGAACATCCATGAAATAGAAAATCTTCATTATTAAGGGGTTGGATCACTCTTTAATACACTCTTCACAATGCAGAGTGGAGGCATTATAATTTTGCATATATCTGAGGGGATATGAAGGCATTCCTCCTGTTAAGCAGTACCTAATTTTGAAAGCATAACTGAAGGCTGATGAAGGAGGCTAGATACAATATCCTATGAAGTGTTTCACAACCATGCACTTCAAAGCCCTGCTTGAGTAAAACAAACCTAATTGTGGGAAAAACAATTACATTGCCATCTTGAAAGGCAGTTGCTGACTAGAGAATAAAGTGTAGAGGAAAGCATGGCAATGATCGCTCAGGATACTTTCAATTTTCCATTCAAAATAATAAGACCACAAAAGGCATCACTTTCATACTTCAAAGTCAGCAACACAATACAGGCATAAATAATTACTTGGGCATTTTCAAAACACAATCACAAATACATTCTGGAATCTGGAATCATGAATGCTGATTCATGTCGCCACTGCTCACAGGACCAAATCCTGTAGTACTCTGTGTTCATGATGAGGTTTGAAAGCATTATATAAATCTTAAAAGCACAATGGTTTATAAATTGCTAGGTAAGTGTCATTTCAAATGTTATCTCTAAACTGGCTTTGTGGACACTATATGCTTCAGCATCTGTCTGGCATTATTAATCAGCATTGTTTTTGCCACTGTTACCTTCTGAATACTTAATCTCATGATTTTGTGTACCCTGCTACAATAACAGCTAATATTATGCTCCCTGTACACCCAAAATATTTTGCTGTTTCTACAAGCACTCCGATAATCACACCTCTATGGAATTCTGTCTGGTGTCACATTTCAGCAGCTCTCAGAGGGCACAATGCACACATGCAAAATCTGTAGCACCTGTTGAAAGACAGAAACCTTCACTTTCCTTTTAAGGGTCACTAGACTTGCCATATACTGCTGGATTTAAACATAGAAATTTTTTTCACAACTGTTTCTATTATACCCCTTTCTATGCATGTGAAAACTTCTATCCTAAACAGCTGTATAAATTGCAATACCAAAAATGACGCCTCACCATCAGACGCAAAACTTGTATATGGTACTAAAAAAATGTCTTAATAAATACTTTATAAAAAATGACTCTTTTACAATTATATATATAAAATGCGAATACTTACGATCAGATTCTTCATCAAAGTGAAGTTCTTCATCCTATTACAAAATACAGTAAAATAATTTAAGAACATTAAAAAAAAAACCATTTTAATCAATATTATGGAGCATGTGAAAGACTATAATTACATATGAAATATGCATCCAAGCCATTCAGAAATATAGATATGAATTTTACACAAAAATATAAAATTCCAGAAAGAATATAATTACATAGCTAACATACATCTAAATCACTCAAAATTGTAGTTAGGGCTTTTCCATAAAAATATAAACTTCTAAGAAAAAACTGTTTTGCAAAAAAATTTACAACAAGAATGCACTTAAAAAGTTACTGCTTGTTGTTAAAATATTCAAAGAGTGTTAAGCATTATTTTGCAACACCATAAAGCTAACCATAGTGTGCAACAAGGCATTGTACCATAGTCGTTATCTTATTCAAATAACAGCACCTTTTCTAGGTTAAATATTTACTATACAACTATGTAGAGATTACATTTTCGAAGAAATAAAAAATTTTTGCTACAGTTGAGAGCGCTCAGCAGCGTCCCCTTTCTTCTCTTTCACATACCAATCTCCTTTTTTACTCCCACCTGCGACCAGGGGGCAGTCCGCTCCCCTCTTTCGGCCGAGACGAGAAAGAGGGTTCTGTATCCCTTCTTTCAGGATGGGTAACCAAGTGTTCTTTAGAGCAAGGAGACATTACAGCATGTAATAATAACTTTTAAACAGCATCATTTATTTCTGAAAGACAGTGATATTTTCAAAGAAATGAGTGAACAGTCATATTTCTTAAGAGAAAATAAACAATGGTTGATTAGTAGGTACAGAATAACTACGTGTTGTTAGAACTGTTTCAAGCATGCAAGTTCAGCGCCAAATGTGCACTAGGTGGATGGATTTGGGGGAACAGAATTTATGGAATTTAGAGAATGAGTGGGCAGCAAAATCCGGAAACTGCAGAGACTGCACTGGGTAGTAAAAACATAGCATCAGTTCTGAAGACTAGATGTAAGTTCTAATAAAGGCTGCAAGATTTCACCTTTAGGAAAATAAACAAAATTATATCCTATGGATTGCATGACTAATTTAAATGAACACTGAATTAAATTATACTAACTAACTACAGTATAAAGCTGTTATTAAAATTCTTATGTTTCAATAATAGCTTAAAATATTTATATTTTTGTTCTCAAATAAATAAGATCCTATAACTCAGAAAATAACCTCAGTTTCAGTTTTCTTAAAAGAAAAATATTTTATATTTAAAATCCTAATGGCAAGAAATGGTAAGAACTGTCAAACTCTATAAAAAAAGGATCTATTGCATCAAATCCCCTTAGAAAGTGATGTCTAAAACTGACATAGTTTGTACAGTGAAACTGAAATGTCTGCATCTGAAGTGTACTAGGATATTTAGAATTAATAATAGTTAATAGTATAGTTATTCAATTACAATACCAATTACAGTTATACAAGAACTTGATCCGTCAAGAACTTGAACTGTCCAAATGTCACCAAATTCTGTGACTTTTAGCAAGAAACTTTAACTTTCTACTAAAATATTGTACTGAAGAATAATTAATAATTATACTTTAGTACATAAAAACTGACTCACTGAGCAGTCTTTGGAAGAGCCAATTTCTGCTACCTCTTCTATTTCCTCTTCTTCAGAAGCTAAAAATGGGTAAAAAAAATGTAGCAAAATTTTCATTCACAATATATAATGACAAAAGTGAGAAAAACTATGCACGTTTAGGAGGTAATGAAAAGCTAAATTTCTCAACCGTATTTGCATAACTTCTCAAATAAGACTAAAAAAGAATTAAAATAATGAAACAATGCTAAATTTCTTATTAAAATACAAGCATGTCCTGGTGGGGACAAAAACTTGCAATTTTAATTGCTGTTGTTAGCAGTGACTGGAACTAATAAAAGCAATTTATTCAGACCTATCTATTAAAAAGATTTACTTTCTTTAGAAGGTTATGAATTTACTAGATAAAAAAAATGCATGTACAATTTACATTACAACATCATGTATGATACCATAACTATTCCACTAAAAATGTGTTTATGACATTAAAAGAATAGTTTTAAAAAGTAAAAATATATATCTAAAATCTGATTTAAGAAAACATCTAAATGAAATAAATACTTACAGGTGCCCTCATGAGGGACTGTGCCGGAGGATCCCTAAAAAATACAATGAAACAACTAAGAAAAAATAATATAAAATCTGAAAGCTTTCAATATTATGCCCAAAGGGGCATTTGTTTTAACATTTTATTTGTTACCTTTATTTATTAAATATCATGTTCTTTGCACCTAAACCACATAAAATTCAACACCAATATCAAAAAATATTTAAAAACACAGCATATCTTTAGAATTTCTGATAGACAGTCCCGTGCGTGCTCGAGATTAAAATGTTGTTTCCCATACAGCGTTGCCATCGCTCATTTTGAAATCGTTGAGTCTGTTAATTAAAAATTCATTACTTTTATAAAATATGAGAGATAATAAATTCAAAATTCGGGCTTCCAGGTACCCAGGTTGTAGATGAGGATTACATTATTCAAAATTTCGGCTCTAGGTACTGTCGATTTTTCAGAATGTGAGAAACATGCATACATTCATGCAGATTCTTCATTATTTAACTTCTTTAAATATAATATAGGGCGATAATATTTAGTGGCAACACTTTGAAAAGGGAAATGGACATCTATAGTGAAACGACACGAAATGCCGTTTTGAAACCAACAGCCCTTCTGGGCTACTGCTCCTTTGGGCTAATTATAAAAATTTATCTTGTTCATTATCATGAAGCAGATGAAAGAAAAAGAAGTATTAAATTCTGGGAAAAATAATTCATTTCAAAAGAGACATTAACAACAAATGCCTAGGGAGAGTATAGAGTTAAGAAGTAAATTAGATTTTTAAAAATATTTAATTAATGGAGAAGGTGTTTCAAAATAATACTTTTACTTTTCTAAATTTAACAATTATTAAATGCTGATTGAATATTTTGTATTTGTAGCAGTAATATCTATGTCGAGTGTGTACTAGCACATAGAGGTATTCCACTGGTTTTAATTTGGCATTTCCTGCTAAAGTCATATCCATTTCCTTTGGCTTGTTCTGCAGTATTGCAGAAACCACAACAACTGTTGCCAGTAGTGGTCATTTTCAAATCTCTTGTTTTAAAATAGATGAACACAGCATTACAAAAGTAACACATGCTCTTATTAGTATTCCTGCTATTAATGTTCATATTCTAAAACTATCAAGGAGTTGGATTTTGCATTCCTTCTGTTTGTGGCTGCACTGAACAGAAAACAGTGAACTATATTAGCAGCAGTAGAATCCTCCTGACAGAGAAATAAAGAGTGTGTGGTGTCGACTATGTGTCCTCCCAGCTCTGCTGAAGAATGTATCTTTCCTGATATGCCTATCCGGGGTGTTTGTCGACACGGACTAGTAGCAGTGATTCTCTCGAGCATGGTATGGCAATGTGATGGGCGGAGTCTTAACATGAAATATCGCAGTGGAAGCCTACATTGTAATAGAAATGTACAACAAGTGTTCCAGATAATTTTACTACAAGTACTCGATTCACATTCTCACGACTGTGAATACAACACTAGAATTAGGAACTCATAATTGGTACCTTGATTCGTGAGCAAGCACACACACGTGCAATGGCAGAAGTATATTTAAGTCAATAACTGACATAAAAAGTGAAGTTCAGTTAGCAAATGATGAGTTTTTAGAGGTTAGAGGAAAAGGGAAAGCTGAAATTCATGCAAGTGTCTATTCAAGTTCACAACACCTAATACTTAAATGATATATTCTTATATGTTCCCAACCTAAAAATTAACTTACTTTCATTTAATGTAGTAACGCAATGCAAATGCACTGTTTACTTTAAAAATAACCATGTGTGGATTAAAGACAAAAATAAACACGTAGTTTTGCATGCAACGAAGCAAAATTATCAATATGTTGTAAATCAACAGGATGTAATTCAAGTTTCAAACATGGTGAAGGGTAATATAAATAACTCAAACAGTAAACTTAAACTATGGCATGAAAGGTGTGGTCACTTAAATCTAGCCGACTTAAAAATAAGGCATTCTAAAATGTTAGTACATGGTCTAAAAATTCCAAAATGTGCTGTTCAAATCAAAATTACCTAAAGGTTTGTGGGTAGAAATGGTGAAAACAGCTGCTTACATTCATAAGTACTGTCTGATTAAAAAACAGATCAAAAACACCGGAAGAAATATGGTCTAAAAGAAAGCCTACAGTATCTCA
Organism: Stegodyphus mimosarum; assembly: GCA_000611955.2. NCBI lineage: Eukaryota > Metazoa > Arthropoda > Arachnida > Araneae > Eresidae > Stegodyphus > Stegodyphus mimosarum. The sequence continues at coordinate 27,898 of KK117602.1, read as the reverse complement.
TTTCAGGATCATAGGAAGCAAAGCTTTTGCATTAACAACTTCAAACAGGAAAAACCAATTTCTCCCCAAAAGTGAAGAATACATTCTTATTGGATATTCTGAGAAAGCAAAACCATGGAAACCTGGAATTGTGAATCCTCTATGGAAACCTGGAATTGTGAAGTAACACAAAGTTGTGATGTTAGATTTTTGGAACTCCCAGAAACAGAAGCCAGCTCGGAAACTTCACCATCTGTTGAACTGGAATTCATAGAGTTTGTTCCTACTGAGGAAAATTTAAAAAGCAAGAATTCCAAAATGCCAAATAAAGGGAAAGCAGAAGCTGAAGAAAATACAATTCCAAGGTCAAAATTAAGAAAGAGGACCCTAAATTTCTGAAAACAGGAAAACTGGGTAGAGACCAAGGAAAATCTATCAGCAAAAACATGCTGGTAAATTCTAAAGTTTGGGTGGATAGAGAAAGTGTAGAAGAAACTTTATCCAGACCAGATGCAGATAATTGGAGAGCATCTACGCAAGAATACAATTTGTTAATGAAAAAGAATATGTGGGAATTAACCGATTTTGCCAAAAAATAGAAAAGCCATTGGTTGCAAATGGACATTCCAAATAAAGTAAAAAGCAGATGGCACAGTAGATTGGTTCAAAACCAGACTCAACACCAAAGGAGGCTCGCAAAAGTATGGAATGGATTATACTGAAACGTTTTCACCCATAGTTTGCTACATTTCTATGAAAATATTGCTCGCTTTCGCTGCCAAATATGACCTGAAAATACATTAAATGAATGTTCAAACAGCTTATCTGAATGGGAAAAATTGATGAAGAGATCTTCATGTCTCAACCAGAAAGTTTCCTAATTTCCAAAGGCGAAGTTTGCGAGCTGAAAAAAATCAGTCTACGGACTTAAGCATGCAGGACAAATGTGGAATATGAAATTAGAAGAAACTTTATGAAAATTCAAATTCAAAAAGTTAACATCGGATAACCGCATATAAGTTCAAAAAGGAACAGATGACTATATTATAATCGTCATTTATGTAGATAATTAAATAATTCTAACTAAAATCGAATCTTCCGTGATAAATATTAAGAAAACTCTCAGCAAAACTTTCAAAATGAGGGATTTGGGTAAAATAAAACAATGTTTAAGCATTAACTTCGAACACAATGAAAATGTATCAATTAGCCAAATTCAGTACGTAAGAAAAGTCTTTGCTAAATACAGTATATGCAATAATGAAAACCTATATAAATATGTTAGACGCTAACATATGCATTCATCAAACATACCAAAAAAATGAAAGTGTAGAAAAAATTATGTATAAATCATTAATCGGATCCTTAATTCACTTATTAGTTATTAATTCACTTATCACTTGTATCTACATTACCTGATACTGCAAATTCTGTTAGCAGACTCGGTCAATTTAACAGTAACATGAAATACTTTCATTGGATTCCAGCAAAACATGTACTACAATACCTTAAATCTATACAAACATGAAGATAACTTATCGCAAAACAAATGAAAATCTTAAAGATGTAGATTGAGCCCAAAATACTCTAAATAGGAAATCATTTAGTGGCTACAGTTTCATATTAGCAGGAAGCCTGATTTCCTGGGAATCATGCAAGCAAAGAATTGTAGCACTGTCAAGCACTGAAGCAGAATACACAGCATTAACTGAAGCTTCAAAAGAAGCAATGCACTTGCATTTGCTATTAAGAGACCTGCGTTTTTCGGAAAAGTATAACAAAACCAACCATGTTGTACAGTGACAATCAAAGTGCAACATTTACTAAAAAATCCAGTTCATCACTCTCGAACAAAAGACATCAATACTCGGTTTCATTATATAGAGTTAAGTGACAATAAAGAAACTCACATTAAGTATGTGTCTACAGCAGAAATGCCAGCTGATATTTTAACAAGGAATCTTGGCAGAGACAAACATAGGACATGCATGAATCTAACTAATAAATATCATTTTTGTTTTATTATCTTTTTCAGCTCATCGAAGGACAGTGTTGGAATTTGCTTTTTTTCTCCACTTTGTGGCTGCCCTGAGCAGAAAAGGCGAACTACATAAGCAGCAGTAGAATCCTCCCAACGGAGGAAGAAAGATTGTGTGGTGTCAACTGTGTGTCCTCCCGGCTCTGCTGAAGACTGCGTATCTTCTGATGGTGCTGAAGAAATGCAGTCTTCAGCACCATCAGAAGTGAAGAAGGGCACATCTGAAGACTGTGCCCTTCCCGATGTGCCTATCCGAATGTTTGTCAACATGGCCAGAAGCCATGATTCTATTGAGTGTGGTGCAGCAGTGTGATACATGGAGTCCTAACACGGACTATTGCAGTGGGAATTGTAATAGGAATCTGCATTGTAATAGGAATCTGCACCAAGTATTCGGGATAATTTTGTTAACCTCAAGGAAAGCACTGATTAAATCTTATGTTTCTAACTTAATTCAACTGTACTCCTTTTGGTAAGGTACCTCGGTTTCACACGTATTACTGGGTATAAATCTCAAGGCCCTTAAAAGAACAAAAATTTTTCAAAAACAACACAAGTACAGCAAATTCTAAATTTCATTAATCATTTTTAAACGAGTAACACCTTTTTACTTCCTTGTATGAAGTAAAGGAAGTATTGTAATCACGAAAAATTTTGAGTACCAATTTCAATGAAAATATCCATTTTTGCTGCTATAAAATGCAATTTAACGATCTTTTTGCATGGCATTTGTATGTAAGGACAGAATAAAGGACTCCTTTTCCTTAAACAAATTATAAAACTGATTTAAAATGGATTCAGAAGAGATTTTTTGTGGCATTTGTACGTCATTTTTTGCTCTAAACATGATCGAATTATGTTGTTCCTATCTTCAAGTTAAGATTTTTATGACTTTAGTTAACCTGCATGCAATAGTTCAACCATTAAAGTTGCTTATGTGCGGCCAAACCTTTTTTTAACCATAGCAGGCATATTTGTTTACATTTAAAACTTCGCAGAATAGTGAATACATTTAAAACTTAGCAGAATAGTGAATTAAGTCCTGCACTTTCAGTATCTTTTTGCCGAGTGGGACCAAAACGAAAATTTTTAGTTCTGTGTGCCAAAAAATTGTGCACCGAGAAAAAAAATGAAATTCCCTGACTTCTCCAGATTTTGACTAAAATATTTAAATTCACTGACCATTCTTATCACTTTTCAAATTCCCCGTCTTTTCCCAGTTTTTCAGGTAGTCTGGCAACCCTGCATCAATAACAGGTGATAAATCATAGGTACCAGCATCTCCAAAATTTCTCGAATTCCCTACAGCCCTATCTGCTCTGTTTCATTTATTACTTGGAAACAGTAATTTGCATTTATTATGCTAAGAATTACAAATGGGAGATTCAATATGCTACCAAGAGATGTGTTGAAAAAGATTGCCACATGAGATCTTAACATCAGAAAATTAAACTCTCCAGGAATAACCTCCTCAGTGCAATTGTTCCATCTCATTTAAAGTACTGGCAGGTTCAATTTATGACCTTTCTGAAAAGTTCTAGGACTCTACAGTGCATCATTCAGCATCACTGTTACTTAATTAACAACTCATCATCTTAAACTAATATATCTCCAAACTTTGACACTGCACAGCACAGCACATTTTAACCCACTGTTTGCGTAGTGGATGTTCATGAAGTTTTGCTGACTGACTCCATTAATATAGACTGAGGAGAACAATATTTGCAAGACATCACTTTCAGAACTTAATATTAGCATCATTTTTACTATAATTTTTTGCCAGTAGTGCCATACATTAAACTTCAAACCCGCAGCATGGGGAAATCAGTTCTTCCCCCTTTCTGTGTTATTTTAAATCTTGTCAGGTTATCCTGCCTCATTCTTTCATCAACTACCAATAGTTTCAATATTTTAACATTAAAATTAGGCAATGGTCATTTTGGCCGTACTTCCATTTCAACTGGACATAGTTCTTCTACTTCATTTTATAACTTTGATACTTTTTGACTTTTTCTAAAAACTTGCGAATATTACATAATATTTTTTTTTGTCCATTTTAAATAATTATGTTAGCCAATATTACCGTTTATACCTAGAATTACGGCTATTGGTCATCTTGACAGTATAAACAAAATTATATATTTCTTGTCATTTATGACTTTTTTTGGTACTTTCGGTTTATTGACAGAAAAGCAAGTGTGTTTTCGGTAAGGGAGATTTGCACAGAAGTCATGGAGGTAAGAAAGGAAGGAGGAAGTGGCCAAGCCCGAACTGCGAGTAAAGCTTCGGTCACCAGATGTTGTTTTTTGTTTACATTCAAAAGCTCCCTTGACAACACTCTAATAGTGTTTGGATACACGACAGTTCCATACAGATCGAAAAATGGGACACTTCCACATAAAAAACACTCATTGTGTAATGCATAGTAGTAATTTGTATAGTTTAGAGACATTTATGCAAAAATCACATATTGGTTATTTTTCGATAACTAACAACAGCAAATTTGATTACCAATTTGTTTTATAAAATTCTAAGCTGTTCAACTACAAAAATACAGTTTTAGCAAAAATGTTAAGCTTAAAGAATGAAAAATACCTTACAGTACCTTTAAATTGTATACGTCTTTCGATACCCTCGATAGAGTATTCGCTGCTTTTATTTTATATTCCAAATGGCAAAATGTTTTAAAAGAAATAAATTTTTTGTCATCCATATGTTATTGTAACATATAATTTTTAAAAATGTTTAGAGAAAAGGCTTTATAGTTGCTCATTTTAAAATCATCATTTTATTTTTATATAACTGAAAAATAATTACATGGGGTTTACACTTTTCACGTATTTGCATTAATTACTTCAGAGTTAATTAAAAAATAAAATTACCACCAATGCTGCAATCCTCATCAAACTTAATAAATATACACACAGATATGTCAATAAGTTAACTGTTCCTTGATTTGTAACCACACATTTGTACAAAATTATGTACAGTTTTACACAAATATATGAAACAGAAGATGGATACATTTGCGAATTCGGCGAATGAAGCTACATTACGCAAAGTAAGGCAATCAAGATTGTGATCCGATGACAATGCATTTAATGTTTAAATGTGAAATAGATAGTTATTATATTATCAGAGAATTATTTAAACTGGGTAAAATCGCTAAAAGAAGTATTGATTGCTCTGCCAAAATATACAGTACAAAATCCAAAATCCGGAATAATCTAAAATCCAGACAAACCACTAAAAATCTTTTTGTTTTTTTTTGGGGGGAGGGGTAAGCTTTGCACATGTACATTCGACTTTTTCCTCTATAATAAAAAGTGAAGAGTCTCGATTCTTAATTTCACTTTGGACTAATAATCAATACCTCATTACTGGAAAAACAAGAATTTAGTATAAATTTGTGCAATCAATAATTTGGCTCTGGAATCATTATTTATTATATTTTGCTTTTATCGTGCATGCTTATCAACACATGACAACTTGAGTAATGACTCATTCAGTGAAGCCCAAACAATTTTTTTATAATAGTAATGTAATAATGAAGAGTATGGTAACCTTTTATGTCGACATTACTGTTTGGCAATGATTACAGATTTAAGTTAAATGCATTGATGAAGGAAAAATTTTTTTAAATTTCTTTCCATATGTTAAAAACAGATTTTGTTAATAATACTCAGTCCAAAAGATTATATTTCTTACTATTTGAATTAAGAATTAACTAATTAGTTTCTCACATATATCCAGAACTGGACACAGGGCTCATATGGCCACACCGGCCCACCGGCGGCCGAACGGTAAAGACGCTGAACACCGGTAGTTCGGTCCGAGGTTCGAATCCCGCGAACGGGCTGGCTGCATGGGCGTTTTCGTGGTTTTACCCATGTGTAACGTGTATACGAGCCAGTTTCCCTCCCATGTGTAACGTGTATACGAGCCAGTTTCCCTTAGAAAGTCCTCCACGAAGGCATTCCTCCCTTTAGGCAGATAGCCCTCGTGTGCTTTGCCATAATTGAATAACCTTACCTAACCATATGGCCACACCAGGCGGCAGAATTTAGGGAAGGCAAATTTTTTAGAATTTAGAGAAGCACCGAGTAACCAAATTAAGAGACGACAAAGTCTTTAGGATTTAGGGAAAGCACTGAGACCCAAAATTTAGGAGTAGTGAAAATTTTGAACTTAGGGAGGTGCTTGGCAGCAGAATTTAGACCCGCAGAGACTGCATCAGGCTGTAAGATATCTGGCATCAGCTATCTATAAGCCTTAAGTATATGTGGGAATTTATTTAATCAGGACTCGGACAAGCCTTAAGCATGTGCAAGAAACAGACGTAAGTATAATAAATAACTAAACTAATACAATTCAGGCTTCATTGTCTCAGTGCAAGACAGAAGTAAGACAAAATTTAGCAGAACAACTTGCCTTTTGTCACCAATCTCATGATACATAGCCAATAATGTATACAGGATGCTACTAAGCTAGGCTAAAGTTATACCTTACTGATTCCCAAGGAATTTCTGTCAGTATAGCAGAATGCGCTGTTCCTTAAATTTCTGATTTCATAAAGCTTATTATTTTTTGCAAGCAGTTTATTTATTTTTATTACAGCAATTTTATGAAAATTAAAGTTTGAACTTTCGATTACATCAAAAAGAGTTTCTAAAAGCAAGTTTTGATCTCCATTAAACAAAAAGTGGAATTCCGGCAAAAAATGGATAAAGGTCTAGCCGCCTCAAAATTATTCGAGGAGTATGGCATTGGAAAGTCAAATGTATATGACCATAAGAAAACAGAAAAAGGTATGTTTTTGAATTTTTTATGGATTCCACACCCTAGTTACAATGAATAACAGAAAAATTATTCATTATGCTAAAAGTGAAGACTGAA
>KK117601.1:3618-30125 GCA_000611955.2 Stegodyphus mimosarum | reverse complement strand
AAATTCACGGTTCAAACATTCATCATATGCATTGTATTATACATCAAGAAGTTCTATGCACGAAAGTAATAAATATGGAGAATGTTTTGTCATATATAAAAAAAGTTATAAATTTTATAAGATCTCGAGGTTTAAATCAGCGTCAATTCACTGCTTTCTTAAGTGAGTTAGATAGTGAATATTCGGGTTTGTCCTACTATACCGAGGTACGTTGGTTATCTTGCTCCAAGATTCTCAAACAATTCTGGGATTTGAAAGAAGAAATATGTCAGGTTTTAAAAAAGAAAAATCAAGACGTAAGTTTGTTTTACGATCCAATATGGATACAAGATTTATCTTTCTTGGTTGATATAACCAAACACTTAACCGATTTAAATTTATCTTTACAAGGAAAAGATCATATCATTACGAACATATCATTCAAATGTCTACTAGTTCTTTGGGAAAAACAACTTAAAAATGAAGATTTGACGCACTTCCCGACGTGCAGCATGAACAAATCAAGTTTAGATGATACTTGTTCGTATCACAAATACGCAGAAAAAATTGCAAATTTAACAACTGAATTTGAAATGAGGTTAAATGATTTTAGTTCCCTCGAAGACAAATTTTTGTTTGTTTTCTTCGATTTTCTCAATAAATATCGACTCAGTACCCAGCCATATGCAAATGGAGGCGATAGAGATTCAATGCAATTCAAATTTGAAAGCAAAATTCATTGAAGTGGGCGTGACTGAATTTTACAAATATTTACCAGCCAGGTTTGAAAATACTCGAAAATTCGCATATGAAATTATTTCCATGTTTGGTAGCACTTATCGGTGCGAGCAGTTATTTTCAGTCATGAAAGGTAATAAGTCTCCTATTAGAAACCGTATTAATGATGCTCACCTTGGGTCAGCGTTGGAAGTTATCACTGCAAACAAATTTCTCCCGAAATAGGAAAGATAATAGAAGAGAAGAGATGTCAAGTATCAGGACGTAAACATTAAATTTTTCTTGTTCTTTTCTATATAAATATATATATATGTGTTTATTATTGTATTATTCGAAATAAATCTACGTTTCTATGAATATTGATTTTTTTTTTTTTTTTTGCGGCCCGCCTAAGTTAAACCTTGTTTGTTTGGCCCAAGTGTAACTATGAGTTTGACATCCCTGCGTTACAACTTACTTTCATGAAGTCATCTCATTACAATAATGGCAATCTGATTACAATATTGTCTCAGCAATTTTATTACAATAATGGCGCGGCCGGACTCGAGCCTGTGCAGAATGATCCCTGCCTGATTGAACATTGGTTTACGGCATTAAATTGCGGATTTAAAAGTGGTAAATTGTCTAGCAAAATCAAGAAAGAAAAGGAATATATATATATCGTTTTGCTCTGTTTTAGTGTTTGGACTTGCAATCTATTTTTGTAATCTGTTTAAAGCTAGTGATCAGTTAATTTGGAAATAAAACGAAAAATTATCCATCTTAAAATATTAACAAGTGGATCAAGGTTCTTAGGCTGATGTTTCGTGTACATCCGTTTTGAGCGTGCGGCGTTGATCTTCGTGTTCACATTTATTCTTTAGCTGTTTTGATCGGCTAAACTAAATGACGTTGAATGAGAGTTATGCAACAGATTTTAAATTTTGCATCCAAATTTAGACTAACATTTCTGAAATTTAATTCTATCGATTTGCAAAATCAAAAAGTATTGTTTAAAGAAATGGTTCAGTATTTCCGATATGATTTTTAATTTACAAAATTTGTGCGTTTATTTAATGTTATTTTGAAAATGATGTATGCTAAACGTTTTTAATTACCATGAAGTAAGTAATTTTTAATTCAGTACTGATTTGAAATTTAGGTATCCAATGTTGGTAATTTGGTAATATTTTTACCAATTTGGTAATATTTTTACGAAAATGATTAAATTTTATGATATCAAAAAATTTAGTTTTTCCTAATTATGTTTTACATAACCAAATAATGAACTTAAAAATTTGTAGTTATTTTACTTATGGAAGGTTATTAAAATTACTGTAGTAATAATTAGAAACGAGATTCTTGTTTTAAAATTTGAATTTTAAGAATTTTAAATTATTTTAGGAATGAGCTATATGTGAAAAATGAATGAGTTAATTTTGAGAAACTGGTACAGAAAAATGGATATAGCTTTGTGTTTTGAATATAATATAGAATATATGTAATGTTTAGAATACTGAGTATATTTATGATGAATATAAAAATACTAAAAATTAAAAAATAGTAATAACAGTTGCATGTAAAGATACAGTATGATGAGGAAATGCTAGTTCAAAACAGGGGTCTTGTTTTTACCTCTCTTATTTTTTCTTTTGCCCTCCTAATGCAATATAAACTTTGAAGGCTCCAACCTCAATATATATATATAAAAGAAGTGTGTAGTGCAGTTCAAAAGCTCGTTTGCCATAAAACAAGGAACGGCAGCCTTTATAAACAACTGTCAAAAGCAGCTCTTAACCAGTGGTGATAAACATCAGTCAGTTTTAAGTGGATTTGCCTAACAGATGGAAATGTTTGTATCAGAGAAAGCTGCGGGGTCTTCTAGTTTTCTGTAAAATAAGAAAGTTAGAAAGGTAACAATAGCAGTAAGAACTGTACTTTTAGTAATACTATTATAAAATCTACAATGTGAAAATATACGTTATAATAATGAAAATTAATTATGTTTCGAAAATTTTGAAATTTGTTGTGGTTATTCAAAATAAGTAACGTGTGTCCAAAATTTTTACAACTGTGATATTGTGTTCAAAGCTTTTGCAAGGCCTTCCCTGAAAAAAAATCTGATTATGCTGACTCTAAAACACAAAGACTTGTGGACTAAAAATTTTAATAGAACTCGAAAATAGTATCTAAGTTTATATTTCGGAATTATGTAAATAATTATTTTGGTCAAAATTTCAAGATTTGTATTTTTCAAATTGTTTCTCTTCATTTGCTAATGCATTACCGCTTTCTCTCTAAAAACGCTCTTCTCTTCCAGCCATTGTTCTTCTTGAAGCGGGCGAAAATATGTAAAATGTAAAATATCTAATCTATCTTTCGAATCATAAATTAATAATAACCTTTTAACAACTCCCGTCTTCATTCTAAAAATAACACAGCAATAATTCTCTAACTAAACTCGCTGCAGTTGTGATGCGCACTTATCGATGAAATCTGAACCCAATAACTGGGCATTAATCTATTATGTAATCTGAAATGGAATTCGATATAAAAAGGTAATTACGTCGCAAATCTCTCTCTTTTCTTCACTCTTCTGCTGCTTTTCACTGTGTCGTCTTACACGCAGAGTTTCTTCTTATTTTATTTACAAAGCTTTTTAGCCAAGTGTTCTAATTCCTTTAACAAATCTTAGAATTTAAACTCAGAATAATTTAGATTTAACAAAAAGTAATTTATCCCTGCATCTCATCCTATAAACGACTGCAAAAAATCAGTGCTCATTCATGTGATAATAGTCATCCCACTTCTGACACAACTGTACGATGGTTCCAGGGTTCTCTTTGTTATATTTCTCTTGGGAAGGTCACGAAATGGATCTCTTTTTTTTTCTCTGTTATAAACCGTAGCAGGCTGTGTAGATAGGCTTGTTGATCCTCAGTCTATTCGAGCATTAGTCTGGAAAGTCCATAAATTTGTATTTAGAACAATTCTTTCAGCATTTTATTGAAAAATAAAATACAACCATCTGAAAAGTAATATTATTTGCTGTGATTTCATTTACTTCAGAAATTCATAGCTCAGGTCTCAAAATTAATTCCATCAATTCTCCCAATTTTTAAAAAATTTTTAAGGCTGTCTTTATAGACTGAGTCATTGATTCGTGACTTAATTGGGAAAGGATTTCTGGATAAATATGAATTGTATTTCAAAGAACATTCGTGTTGCAAATCTTTTTTTCAAGGGGTCTATGGGCATGAAAAGCTCATTGAAAAATTATAAAATTTATCATTCAGAAAAAAATAACAACTCTTTTCCCTGAAAATAGTTTTTCTCTTATAATAATAATTGGAAAAGTAACTTCTTAGTTTGTTCACTACTCCTGCGCCAGCGCCAGTAATATTCTGCTTTGATGTCATCTTGAAGAATAATCTGATAGTTATCAATATGATAATGTAGCTCCATTTTAGGAAAATTTTTGCTACGTGAAAATTCACTATATTTCAGAAATTTTCCTTTATATTCATTGGATTTATTCTCTTAATCCTTTCCTAGAGACGAGGACTTACATACGCTACGTATTCACTCCACTGAATGAGGGGGGGGAATGTAGTTTATGTAGAGATTTAAAATTTTTACTGAATACGGAGCAGGAAATGATAGACCTTGCTGATTTGTTTTACCTCTCCCTGCTCTTTGAATAGTTGGGTAAATGGCTTCAATGAATAAAAAATTACTCTGTAAGGTTTATCCTAAGTTTATTAACAGTTATTTAAATTTTCCCTCTATCCTGTTTATTCAAATTTCAGCTTACAATTTCCTGCCAGAATGTAATTTCAGAAACGCAGTGAATGCAAATGAGTAAGAGTACTATTCAAGGGGATGCTTCACCGACTTATAGAGAGAGAGTCTGACTTCCCGACTAGCCCGCGTTTGTCTTTTGGCTGCGTTCTCTCTGAGCTACTACGCTCGGCTATACTTTAGGCCCTTGCTTGCTTTGCCAATTTAATTAATATTTAGGGGCCAAGTACTTAGAATTCTGATAGCATTGGTTATACCTTTCAGATAGCTTTAATTAAGCTTAGTTTAGTTTCATTTCATAATCATTTAAGTTCAAGCCCAAGTGGAGGCTTTGTGTATACTCCGAGCAGGAGCTGATTGTATTTAATCTGAGAAATAAAGGGTAGTTCACCCTTTATAAATCTTACGTGTTTATTCACACATTTGAGCGATAACTCGCTTGTTAGTGTTCGTGAGATAGCTAACATGGAACATTAGAATTAAATAATTAAAACCCCACAACTCTTTATAGCCTGCATCAAAAGACTAAATTTTAAATCTTGTGAATAGTATGTTTTCTGGAATGATGAAATATTTGTACGAAACCCTTCCTACACACTATTAGGGTTTTGGCACATAAAATGTTTTAGTTTGATAGTAAAATAAGAAATATTTTAATCTGACAGTAAAATTAAATATTTTGGAATTCATATAAATACTTATTACATGATTTCGTGCCAGTTAAAAAAGGTGAGTCTAAAACGCATTCTCATTTTCAATTGTAAAAATATTATAATTATATTTATCAATGTTTCCTTAGGTTCTTGGAATTAATGATCACTTCCTGACGTAATGGCCTCAGACGCTTTCCGCAGTGAATACCGATCAATACCTGAAAGTTAAAGAAGCGAATCCTAAAGGAAGAATTGTTTGATATTGTGGACATTATAATTATGTAAAGAATGAAAGCAAATAGTCGTAGCGTACTTTGAAATCCCAGAGTTATTGTAAATTATGAATGGTTATCAGGCAATTTAGAACTTTTCACACAGTTCTCGAAAATTTTATTATAACGACTGTGTCAAAGAGTGAAAAAAGAATAAAACTGAAATGCAGATAAAGAAGGAAAATAATAGACTTTATTATGCATATAAGGATTTTTACAAAATAAAGATATTTAACTATAATTTAAACGTAGATAAAAGGGCATTCCAAACAGTTTATTTTTATAGTAAAATATAAAGCACTGCATCAAATGCAAGAGATTAAAATTTAGAGAAATTTATAGGGAAACAGCAAGACATTCTAGACGAATGAACATTTCTGAATTTAAAAAAACGAAATTGAACACTCAAATGATATAGAAATCATAAAAAAAATTATAAAATTTATACAAAAATCATCATAAGATTATAACAGAAGAGACATACAAGTTTCCTTCAAAAATTTCCTATCAACTGTCTACAATAACCTTCTAAGGCACTGCCAGCTCCTAGGCCTAAACCGGCTCCAAATCCAGCGCCAATTCCAGCTCCTGCTCCTACACCGGCACCAATTCCTGCTCCAGCACCAGCTCCTGCTCCAGTTCCTGCTCCTATTCCAGAACCCACTCCAGCTCCAGCTCCTGCACCAGCTCCAGCTCCTGCACCAGCTCCTACTCCAGCACCAGCTCCAGCTCCTGCACCAGCTCCTGCGCCTATTCCAGCTCCCACTCCTGCTCCAACTCCCGCTCCAATATCAGCACCAATTTCTGCTTCAATATCAGCCTCCAACTCTGCTTCTAAGTCAGCATCAACTCCTGCTCCAAGACCAGCTCCTGCTCCTATGCCAGCACCAGCTCCTGCTCCAGCACCAGCGCCTGCTCCTACTCCAGCACCAACGCCTGCTCCAGCACCAGCTCCTGCTCCTAACCCAGCTCCTGCTCCTAAGCCAGCTCCAAGTCCTGCTCCTAAGCCAGCTCCAGCACCCGCTCCAGCACCAGCTCCTGATCCTAAGCCTAAACCTCCACCATTGCCTAAACTAAATCCTAAAGAAGAAAGGTATTGCAAATAGGGAGCTCCTAAGCCTGAGCCAAATCCAGTTCCAAGTCCTGCTCCTAAACCAGCACCAACTCCTGCTCCAGCGCCAACACCTGCTCCAGCACCAACTCCTGCTCCAGCACCTAGGCCAGCTCCTGCACCTACGCCAGCTCCTGCTCCTAAGCCAGCTCCTAAACCAGCTCCTACTCCAAAGCCAGTCCCAAATCCTGCTCCTATGCCAGAGCCAATACCTGCTCCAGCACCAGCTCCTGCTCCAGCGCCAACACCCGCTCCAGCACCAACTCCAGCTCCTGCTCCTAAGCCAGCTCCAGCACCAATACCTGCACCTACGCCAGCTCCTAAACCAGCTCCTGCTCCTAAGCCAGCACCAAATCCTGCTCCTAGGCCAGCTCCTAAACCAGTTCCTACTCCTAAGCCAGTCCCAAATCCTGCTCCTATGCCAGAGCCAATACCTGTTCCAGCACCAGCTCCAGCGCCAACACCCGCTCCAGCACCAACTCCAGCTCCTGCTCCTAAGCCAGCACCAAATCCTGCTCCTAGGTCAGCTCCTAAACCAGCTCCTACTCCTAAGCCAGTCCCAAATCCTGCTCCTATGCCAGAGCCAATACCTGCTCCAGCACCAGCTCCTGCTCCAGCGCCAACACCCGCTCCAGCACCAACTCCAGCTCCAGCTCCTGCTCCTAAGCCAGCTCCAGCTCCTAAACCAGCTCCTACTCCTAAGCCAGCTCCTGTACCTAAGCCAGTGCCAAGTCCTGCTCCTATGCCAGCACCAATACCTGCTCCAGCACCAGCTCCTGCTCCAGCGCCAACACCCGCTCCAGCACCAACTCCAGCTCCTGCTCCTAAGCCAGCTCCAGCACCAATACCTGCACCTACGCCAGCTCCTGCTCCTAAGCCAGCTCCTAAACCAGCTCCTGCTCCTAAGCCAGCACCAAATCCTGCTCCTAGGCCAGCTCCTAAACCAGTTCCTACTCCTAAGCCAGTCCCAAATCCTGCTCCTATGCCAGAGCCAATACCTGTTCCAGCACCAGCTCCTCCACCAGCTCCTGCTCCAGCGCCAACACCCGCTCCAGCACCAACTCCAGCTCCAGCTCCTGCTCCTAAGCCAGCTCCAGCTCCTAAACCAGCTCCTACTCCTAAGCCAGCTCCTGTACCTAAGCCAGTGCCAAGTCCTGCTCCTATGCCAGCACCAATACCTGCTCCAGCACCAGCTCCTGCTCCTAAGCCAACACCAGCTCCTGCTCCTAAGCCTGCACCAACACCTGCTCCAGCACCAACTCCTGCCCCTACGCCAGCTCCAGCTCCCGCTCCTAAACCTGAATTAAATCGTAAGCGTCTAAGGAATTGCAAATAGGGAGCTCCTGCGCCAAATCCTGCTCCTAAGCCACCACCAACTCCTGCTCCAGCTCCAGCTCCTACTCCAGCACCAATACCTACACCTAGGCCAGCACCAGCTCCTGCTCCTAAGCCCGCGCCAAGTCCTGCTCCTGCACCAGCTCCTGCCCCAGCACCAACACCTGCTCCTGCCCCAGCACCAAGACCTGCTCCAATACCGGCTCCTGCTCCTGCCCCAGCTCCTGCCCCTAAGCCAGCGCCAACACCTGCTCCTAAGCCAGCACCAACACCTGCTCCAGCACCAGCGCCTATTCCTGCGCCAGCTCCTCCTCCTAAGCCAGTGCCAACTCCTGCTCCAGCACCAACACCTGCTCCTACGCCAGCACCAACACCTGCTCCAGCTCCAACTCCTGCTCCTACGCCAGCACCTACTCCTGCACCAGCTCCTGCCCCTACACCAGCACCAACGCCTGCTCCAGCACCAGCTCCTGCTCCTAAGCCTAAACCTGCTCCAGTGCCTGACCCATATCCCTGGCGTTGATAAAGGAATTGCAAATAGCGAGCTCCTAGGCCTGAGCCAATTCCTCCTCCAGCACCAGCTCCTACCCCGAAGCCAGCACCAGTTCCTGCTCCCAAGCCAGCTCCAGCTCCTGCTCCAGCACCAACACCTGCTCCAGCTCCAATTCCCCCTCCTACTCCAACACCTGCTCCTGCACCAGCACCAGCTCCAGCTCCTGCACCTGCTCCAGCACCAGCTCCTGCTCCTAAGCCTAAACCTGCTCCAGTGCCTGTTCCATATCCCTGGCGTTGATAAAGGAGTTGCAAATAGCGAGCTCCTAAACCTGAGCCAATTCCTGCTCCAGCACCAGCTCCTGTTCCAGCACCAACTCCTGCTCCAGCACCAAGTCCTACTCCTAAGCCAGCTCCTAAACCAGCTCCGGCTCCTAAGCCAGCTCCTGCCCCAGCACCAACACCGGCTCCAGCACCAGCTCCTGCTCCTGCACCAGTTCCTACGCCTAAGCCAGCGCCAACACCTGCTCCTAAGCCAGCGCCAACACCTGCTCCAGCACCAGCGCCTCCGCCTACGCCTGTTCCAGCACCAACACCTACTCCTACACCAGCTCCTGCTCCTAAGCCAGCACCAATTCCTGTCCCAACACCAACACCTCCTCCTACGCCAGCACCAACTCCTGCTCCTACGCCAGTACCTGCACCAACTCCTGCACCAGCTCCTGCCCCTACACCAGCACCAACACCTGCACCAGCTCCTGCTCCTAAGCCTAAACCTGCTCCAGTGCCTAATCCATATCCCTGGCGTTGATAAAGCAATTGCAAATAGCGAGCTCCTGAGCCAATTCCAGCTCCAACACCAGCTCCTGCTCCAGCACCAGCACCTGCTCCTATGCCAGCACCAGCACCTGCTCCTACGCCGACACCAACACCTGCTCCACCACCAGCTCCTGCTCCAGCACCAGCGCCTGCTCCTACGCCTGCTCCAGCACCAGCTCCTGCTCCTAAGCCTAAACCTGCTCCATTGCCTAAATTAAATCCTAAAGAAGAAAGGTATTGCAAATAGGGAGCTCCTAAGCCTGAGCCAATTCCTACACCTCCTCCAGCACCAGCTGCTGCTCCTAAGCCAGCGCCAACTCCTGCTCCTAAGCCAACACCTGCTCCTGCGCCAGCACCAGCACCTGCCCCTACGCCGGCACCAACTCCTGCTCCTAAACCAGCTCCTGCTTCTAAGCCAGCTCCTGCCCCAGCACCAACTCCTGCTCCTAAGCCAGCGCCAACTCCTGCTCCTAAGCCAGCGCCAACTCCTGTTCCTAAGCCACCTGCTAAACCAGCTCCTGCTCCTAGGCCAACTCCTGCCCCAGCACCAAGTCCTGCTCCTAAGCCAGCTCCTGCCCCAGCACCAACTCCTGCTCCTAACCCAGCTCCCAAACCAGCTCCTGCTCCTAAACCAGCTCCTGCTCCTAAACCAGCGCCAACTCCTGCTCCAGCACCAGCACCTGCTCCTACGCCAGCACCAACACCTTCTTCAGCACCAGCTCCTACACCTAAGCCAGCGGCAACTCCTGCTCCAGCACCAACAGCTGCTCCTACGCCAGCACCAACACCTTCTTCAGTAGCAGCTCCTACGCCGGCACCAAGACCTGCTCCAGCACCAGCTCCTGCTCCTAAACCAGCGCCTACTCCTGTTCCAGCACCAACGCCTGCACCAACACCTGCTCCTGCTCCTAAGCCAGCGCCAACTCCTGCTTCTGCTCCAGCACCAACGCCTGCTCCTACGCCAGCACCAACACCTGCTCCTAAGCCAGCTCCCAAACTAGCTCCTGCTCCTAAGCCAGCTCCTGCCCCAGCACTAACACCAGCTCCTGCTCCTAAGCCAGCGCCAACTCCTGCTCCTAAACCAGCGCCAAGTCCTGCTCCTAAGCCAGCGCCAAGTCCTGCTCCTAAGCCAGCACCAGCTCCTGCGCCTAAACCTGCTCCAGTGCCTGATCTAAATCCAAAGCGTTGAGCAAGGAATTGCAAATAGGGAGATCCTAAGCCAGCGCCAACTCCTGTTCCTACACCAGCGCCAAGTCCTGCTCCTAAGCCAGCTCCTGCCCCAGCACCAACACCTGCTCCTAAGCCAGCGCCAACTCCTGCTCCTATGTCAGCTCCTAAACCAGCTCCTGCCCCCGCCCCAGCGCCAACACCTGCTCCTAAGCCAGCGCCAACTCCTGCTCCTAGGCCAACTCCTGCCCCAGCACCAAGTCCTGCTCCTAAGCCAGCTCCCAAACCAGCTCCTGCTCCTAAGCCAGCGCCAACTCCTGCTCCAGCACCAGCACCTGCTCCTAAGCCAGCACCAATTCCTGCCCCTAGGCCAGCTCCTGCTCCTAAGCCAGCGCCAACTCCTGCTCCTACGCCAGCACCAACACCTGCTCCTACGCCGGCACCAACACCTGCTCCTACGCCGGCACCAACACCTGCTCCAGCACCAGCTCCTGCTCCTAAGCCAGCGCCAAGTCCTGCTCCAATACCAGCTCCTGCTCCTAAGCCTAAACCTGCTCCATTGCCTAAACTAAATCCTAAAGAAGAAAGGTATTGCAAATAGGGAGATCCTAAGCCTGAGCCAATTCCTGCACCCCCTCCAGCACCAGCTGCTGCTCCTAAGCCAGCGCCAACTCCTGCTCCTAAGCCAACACCTGCTCCTGCGCCAGCACCAGCACCTGCTCCTACGCCGGCACCAAATCCTGCTCCTAAGCCAGCGCCAACACCTGCGCCTACGCCAGCACCAGCACCTGCTCCTACGCCGGCACCAAATCCTGCTCCTAAGCCAGCGCCAACTCCTGCTCCTACGCCAGCACCAACACCTGCTCCTACGCCGGCACCAGCACCTACTCCTAAGCCAGTTCCTGCTCCTAAGCCAACACCTGCTCCTAAGCCAGCTCCTGCTCCTAAGCCAGCACCAGCACCTGCTCCTACGCCTGCTCCAGCACCAGTTGCTGCTCCTAAGCCAGCGCCAACACCTGCTCCTAAGCCTGCTCCAACACCAACACCTGCTCCTAAGCCAGCTCCTGCTCCTAAGCCAGCACCAGCACCTGCTCCTACGCCTGCTCCAGCACCAGTTGCTGCTCCTAAGCCAGCGCCAACACCTGCTCCTAAGCCAACACCAGCACCTGCTCCTACGCCTGCTCCAGCACCAACACCTGCTCCAGCACCAACTCCTGCTCCAGCGCCAGCCCCTGCTCCTGTGCCTGATCCAAATTCTCCGCTTTGAGTAAGGAATTGATAATTAAATAATTCATTTGGTCCGCCTTGTCCAGCTCCTCCAGCTCCTGCTCCTGCTCCAGCACCTGCTGCTGCTTGTCCGCGATTAATCGCTCTTCTTTCTTCATCTCTAAGGTTGCTGATTATTTCTTCGATTTGTTCCACTTCATCTTTTGACTCTTGCAATTCAGCTACTAATCTTTGTGTTTCTTGAGTAATGCCACCTGAAAACAAAGCCTAGGTTATAATTTTAAGGCCTATTTACTCTTTTGTAATTGTCTTTGTTATGTGATTGTGTGTGGTGACGCGTGATTGAGTGTGTGTTGTGTTAGTATGAGAGGGTGTACGCGTAAGAAAGAGAGAGTATATGAAATTTATTTTCTACATTAAGATATTTAAGTCTTTTCCAATCTCCATAAAGCATATTTAAGAAATTTTAAACTCATTTAATTTAATTACGGCAAAATACACTAGGGCAATCTGTCTAAGGAGAAGGATGCCTTCGTGGTGGACTTTCTAATGGAAACTGGCTCGTATACGCGTCACACAAGGAGAAAAACACGAAAAGACCTATGCAGTCAGTCCGTTTGCTTGGAGTCAAACCTAGGTAGGAACTACCAGTGTTCAGGACTTTACTGCTCAGGCGTTGGTGGCCTTAAGATCATTTAAGCAATTTCCGTAAAATTGCGGGGCATTGAGCTACAACTGTGCTTTTTATTTTTAACATTAAATTGAGTGAACGTTTTAGATGTCTAAATTTGTAATTCTACGCTGCATAAAAGTATCTTTCCGAATTGATAAATTTTATTGATTAATAAAAATTTTACCCTCTGAGAGATACATTTCGCTGAGCCAGTAATAGTCGGCTGGAGTGCAGTGCTCGATTAAGGTAAGAATGTGAATCTTAAGCTATTATAACGCCAAATATGCTTTATGAATTTTGTTACAATTTTCAATGAATTGCAACAATTATTTTGAACCCTAACGTTTTAAACAAACTTTCACTGAGGATTATTCATATAGTATTTAGTCTTATTTTTACAAATGATACGTAGTAAGTATTTTTTAATAATAAAAATGAAAAACTGTTTTTAAAATTAAAATAAAATTAATTAAGGTTTATTTTTTTTTCTTTTCTTTTTAGTTCCTTGTAGGCAGTATTGTAATCCCAAAAAATTTCGGGTATCCTATTTCAACGAAAATACCCATTTTGACGGCTCTCGAATTCATTTGAACAATGTTTTTGATTGAGATGTGTACACACGGCCAGAATAAAGAATTCTGTTTTACAAATCGGATTTGTAACATGGATTTAAAATGGATACGGAAGATATTTTTTCATGACGTCTGTACGTACGTGCCTGCATATCTGTCTCGTTGAATAGCTGTTGAACGTTGAAATTTTGTATATGACACTGCAATAATATGTAGTTCTGCACCTCCCTTTTTATTGCAGTTGCAATCGGCTGCACAAAACGTGTGTGTGTGTGTGTGCATAGATACGAATCTATATATATATTTACGAATTTTGTATTTAGGTTATTTTAATAGAATTAGAAGTGTTGTGTTTTCCTGTCTAATGTAGCGCGAGACAAATTTTAAGAGAAGGGTATGCCGGAAAAGTACGAATACAAGGGAGAGGTCATTTAACATTGAGTAAATGGGTATGTCGTAATTTGTATTGAAACTGAATAAATGTAATTCACCCCTATATTAGTGGTAACCGTAATTCCACCCTCGTATTGCTTTCCAGGAATTTCGAGAAGTAGAAAGTACTAGAAGTATCTGGACCACCGGTTGAAAACTATTTAAGAGATCATCTCCTCTCTTCGGCTGGGAGCGTCTGCTCTCACTTGCTTAGTTAGCCGCTGCTATTATTGTTGCGAGTTCAGTTTGATATCGGATTAGTTTTCTCTGCACATACGGTTTGGCCTTGTTCTTAATAGTTTGAAGTGTAACTACTGATTATTTTGTGTGATATTGTGAAAACTTGTGCGAATATTTCTGCGGAAAATTCCAGAGTTTTGAAATATTTCTTTTGAAAAAAATAAATTTTATTAACCTATTATCCGACTTGTGATTTCATTCTATTACGAACCGTAAGCCCGCAACAATATATTGCCACACTATTACCCGGCTTGATGATTTTTTTAATTTTGATATGATAAGTCGTGCATTTTTTGCTTTAAAAGTAATTGAATTATGTTGTTATGTTCCGATTAAGGTTTTTCAACCTTTAGTTAACCTGCATGGAATAGTTATTGAATTATCAAGAATTTAAAAGTTTACGTATCGCTAAGTATAACAACGTCACCATTTGCTTATATTTGAAACTGTTAGAAGAATAGTGAATTAAGTCAGGTTATGCACCAACTTCAGTGTCTTTTTGGCCACTGTAACCAAATGTTAACTTTCAATTTTTTTCACCGAAAATTTTGTCTTTGCGAAGAAACGCTAATTTTAATTCTAAAATTTTTTTAAACTGTGTTTGGTGTTTTAGGATTTTCTGCATTTTACAATATTTAACTAAGCCACGAAGAGAGAACTGAATTGATTGAATCAGAAATATATCTCTAATGAAATTCGAGGAAATAGGTTTAAATGCAGTGCAGCAAAAAATGTGTGTAATTTAATAGCCGTACAAAGGAATTTATATAGTGCCCACGTCAGAGAATTTAAGAATAAATTTTACTGTCGAAACTTTATCGTATGCTGTTTTACTTAACTTCGTTTTACGTAAAAAGAAAAATTTATTTGCTTATTTCAAAATAATGCATCATATATGCATTCAGTACTTCTGCGTAAGTCAAAAAAAACGCCAAAAATATTGTGAATAAAATATGGAATCTCCTACTGCAGAAATATTAAACAGCACAAAATTTACTAGAATACAAGATTTCTACTTTCTTTTCTCTATGTAGTAAAAGTAGCAAATAAAAATGATCCTGAATATTTTTATGCCAAAGATATTTCGTGGCATTAATACATAATAAATTTTTAAACAAAGTTACTGCTTATATTTGAACGAGCCGCTAATATTATCATCATAGACCTTTTTTTTTTCAAAGCAAAATAAAATTTTATGTAAGCATGGGACTTAAACATATTTTTAAAAGTCAATCATATTTTAAAAGTCAAATTCTTATTTGTCAAGACCTGGATTTTGACCGGTAATATTATAAAAGATGATTATTGTTGCATTTATTTCCACATTATTACTGTTGTATTAGAATTTACTGAAAACTTGTAAAATAATTTTAAATATATGTACATATATATATATATCTGAAAGCTATTAGATTTCATATCACGCATAAAATTTAATTCAAGAGCAATATCAGAAAATATTTAAAATCAACAAAACACCATATCTTTAGAGCTTCCTATACATAATCTGGCACGCTGAAGATTAAAATATATTTTTCCGTGCCATTTTGCCGATCTTAAATATGGAGACTTCTGAAGAAAGTCAGCAAGTGAGAATGCAAATGAAATTCATCAGGCCGGTCTCATACAATTCCAGCTGGCATATCAATTACCATTTTTGAAAACTGGATGTTTTGCATGTACAGTTATTTTTTATTTCGAATTTTACAGAGCAAAAGAAAATCATCTACAATATTTTAGGCAAATTACAGTCTCCTGCTGCCCGATGCAATATGTTTGTCTTTTATTGCATGACAAAGTAGACTCTTAACTCATACGAACCATTGAATTGTTTATAATCGCATTAACACCATTCATAAATGGCCATAAACGTTTCAAGATCAAAGAGTAGTTTGGAAAAAGCACAATTCGTGAACTGGAACTTCATTTAAAAGGGAATCAATTGCAATAATAAATTAATAATAGCGTATTTGTTAGTACTTGAAATCGCTAGCATAAAAGTTTTATATGTGTTATTAATGTTATTAACAAGCGAACTTTTCTCTTATGTCGCTAGGCAGTTAACGATGATAAAATGCACAGTAATTTCTTTCTTTCGCAACACTGCTGTTTGTTCAGTTGACGACATTGATAAGTGGTGGGTTTACACCTGCTCTTGTGGTTTAATTAAGCAAAGTGCCAGTTAACGTTGTTTAGGGAAAAAAACATGGAATGTGAAGAAGTCAAAAATATTATGCATAATTGGCCAATACTGTGATATGAAGGGGCTGGGAAAGGCTTCATTTAATAAGTCTTGGTTTTCATATGGAAAGTCCAAAACTTTAACAAATGTATTTTTTATTACTTTTTATACATTAATTCATGCTTATAAAAGAAATCAAAAGACCCTGAAAACTGCATTCAGATTATACTTGCATGAACGGAACTAACCATTTATATTGATATTACATAAGTGTATTTACATTAATGAACATTGCCTATTTAAGATTTTTTCTTCGATATTTTATACCTTGTTCCATATTTCGTTACTATACATGTATAGATATATATAATTTAAGGATTCCATATTAACTAATACGTGTATAACCAGAAACTGCTTCAATAATGTATTTTTCAGTATTATTAACATCATTCTTAGAAATTTTTTGCAGTCTAGTTTGCATTATTTTATTCATAAGTTCCGAATTCAAAAAAAATTAAATGTTTACATGGCGTTACATTTTCCCAAGATACCTAAGCGGTCCATTTTTCACCAATCCATTTTCCATTCCATTTTTCACCAACTCTCGTGTTTAGGTTCGTTTGTAATTTATGACGTGACCGCATATGATCAGCGATCATGGCGTCATCACCGTGCAGCATTTGTTTTCTCCAGCTCATTTGAAATTGGTAATTCCAGTTAACCTTTATTCTTGCGGGGTTCGCCATGAAGCGAAACACGCTAAGGGGAAATGAAGAAGGGAAAAATTTATGCGATTCGACGTACGTTCCACAGTTGTTCCCTATGTTACGAGTCAAATCGAGCGACGTTGGCGCTCCTACCATAAAGTAAGAGATTATAGTGCCAGTGCTTTGTTGCCAAAATATAAATGTGTAAATGAAGAAATTCTAATGGAAATAAAATAAAATTCTGGACTAGTTCAACAATTTCTTATTAACATTATCCAAAATTGAGAGCACATAAACATCTTCAGCGTGAAGGTGAAGCGCAGAAAGACTTTTTGAAATACATGCTAGTGCCTCTATTACTAAAGAAGCGGAAGAAGCTTTTGTGGGAGAAAGAAACCCAAGTTACTTCCCTGCATGAAGCTCTAAATAGAGAAAATAATACGCGAAAGAATTACTTTTTACTATGACGAGTAAAAGATTCATATTGCTATATAAAAAGAAAATGTTATACTAAATGACAAAATAAATTAAACATATTTTATTGAGTGATATTTGTATTTCTGAAAACGTATTTGTTTTATGCGTAATATCTGCTTTAGGTATTTAAAAATATTATTCGCTTAGCATGATTTGAGAAAATTAACATGTAACAACTGTGTCTTTTCCTTTTGTATAAACTTTGGTATTATTGATGCCTCAACTACTGAATTACTTATTTTTTAGTTATTTCATAATTTTGTAAACTTACGATAAGTCCTACACTTCAGTATTCTGCTTTAATAGAGATTGAAAACTCTTAGTCTCATGTTCTTTAAGGCAATTATGTCCGCGGTAGACCAAAATCTTCTATAACTGGAAGTGAGTGTTTTAAGGAGATACGATTATAGTAACATCTGGCTACAGTAAGTATATACCTTTTCAGGAAAATGTCTTTAAACTATTGGTCGGATTATTGCACGAGTAATCGAGACAATTCATAATATATCTTCTTTTGCTTTTGGATTTAGATATATTTGCAAGACGTGTTTAATGTACATCAACGTATCTCGAATTTTTTCCAGTGCGGAACACCACTCAACTACTTTTATAAACTAAAATGCTTTGCAGATCACCTTCGAAAGTTTTTTTGTATATGTTACCATAAGTGTACTTTTATTTTTTAAATAAAATTAATTAAAGCGAAGGGAGAAGAGAAACACGTCAAAGTAAAGCATAAAATTAGGCAAAACAGCAACCTTGTGTTTGGAGTAAATTTTGAAATCTACGTCAAGGAAAAGGTTGTTGTTTTGCCTAATTCTATGATTAAAATTCATTTAACTTTATCTCGGTATTAAGCAGTTAAGTTAATAAAAGAGAGCTGGTATTGGTTTCAATAATTCAAGGCAACAACAGTTTGTATAGCTTTTATCTTACTTAACTAGAAAGAAATGGTGGTACTCATATTAATTACATAGATCGCCTGCCGATTCCTGCAGAGTTGTTCCATGTTTACGTAAGCTTAAGTCTGAGATCGGATTTCGCATCGTTTGAATAAGCTTAAGTCTGTGATAGCAATACATCAACATAAAGATCTGACATCTTTATTTTCTTTTATCTTTCTTTTTACACACATGCGTAAAAGGCACCGTTGTATAGTTCACTACATTCCGTTTCCACTGTTAATGATGTCCAGAATTAACCATACCATACCTTCTGCTTGTAATTTTATTTTATGTCTGGTGTCATGAGAGAGTTCAATTAATTGTTCTCCTTCATTCAGTAGCAGATTGTTGCTGTCAAAATCGCAATAAAGAACAAAAAATCGAAGAAAATTCGTTATATTTATCACTTGGAAAACAAGTTTCAGATTGCGACTCCAGACTTTTGAACAGCGAACATGTGTCATACTTAATTCTTTACCAATAATCATATCATTTTCTACTAAAAAGGAATCTAAGGTATGAAATGCTCAAAATCTTTCAATTTTACACAACGAACCCACACACCCAGTTTCCTCTCAAACATCTTTAATTTCTCATAGTCATTGAGAACAGTCAAGGAATTGCCTTGTAAACAGACATTTAATTCGTTTAGTTTTCAGACTGCGTTTAGTTTTGAGAAAAACATACCAGTGCACTTATCCACGTGCAGTCAGCAAGAAATGATGAAAAATCTTATTAATTTCTTTTACAAGTAATAGAAGATGTTTGCAAATTTACAAGGACTACAAAGGCAGGATATGAAGAACGCTTGTGGCCCATGGACCACAACTTGAGAACCGTTGATCTACATCATGAAAATGATTATTATTATTTCAGGGCATTATGTAATACAGTGCATTATTTGGAATTAATATTATATCTGAGCAAGAAATTCTAAAAGTCTTTGCCTTCTGATCTCAGGAGAAAGTGAAGTGAATATAGAATAAAGTTATAATAGTGTAATACAGATGGTTGCTCTCTAAGAACCACGAACAACTGATTTTCTTATGTGATTAATTCCCATTCTCTGCACAGATTTATGTACCAAGGAAAATGTTTTCTTATTCAATCAAACTTAAAATTTTTAAACTTTAGCCTAGCGCTCAAGTACATCTAAATTTTGTGCGCCCTTATATAAACTTAAAATTTATAATTTAATAATTTATTTTGGTCTTTCGACAAAAAAAAGCCTTTTAGACCGTCTTTTCAATAAAAAGGCTTTGGATAATGTATTTGCCGCCTGCGTGCGGGGCATTTACTACGTACTCGTCAGGAACGGTACAGCATTCGAGAGAAATTCTTTTATTATTTTTATCTTTCTTATTAATTAGAACTGACTTTATAATTAATTACGACAATCTGCATAACTTCTTGAGAAGTTTTGCGCATAGTTCATAATTTATTTATTATTAATATCTCTGCTTATAGATTTCCATTATTTACACTATTAGTGGGAAAAAATTCCGCTCATGTAGTATCGTTCGATCTAGATAAAATTCTTGTCGAACGAACAGGCCAGTAATTAAAATGTTCAGACTATGAAGAAATAGTGGCTTGCTTCAGTACATATAAAATCGGCATTGCAAACGGTGTATGAAAAGCAAAAATCGAGACTAAAGGCAAATGCCATGGCTGATTGTGCAATTTTCTATGACATCTTGACTAAGATTTGGGCTTATATGACCGATATTCAGGAATTAAATTAAAAGAGCAGTAATTGAGTTATACCACTGAATCCAGCCCACCTGTGCTCTCTGAAGCTGTCAGCAATTCCACACCAGCGCCAGCTGTTTGGTGAAGGCGTAGATTTAGCAGCTTAGCATAAAAGTATTTAGAATTTTTCATAAAAGCAGTTAACTCTTTGCATATAAGCAGTACTGCATAAATTCCTCAAGAGCACAATAGGTGGCAGGAGAGGGACTGAGCGTCATGACAGAGGGCTTCTCAAAAATGCATGAAAAGCATCGATTACATCTTTTTTTTTACCATATTTGGCCACATAATGTAACTTACGTATGGGCCCGTGTGAATAATTAAAAAAGGCTTCTGGAACAGCAGTGTGTCCCAAAAGGCCATTCCTCTCTTTCTACTGATCAAAGAGCAACCCTTTCAAATCTTAGAATCTGGTCAGTACGGATTGTGCCAAACACTCTCCTACTGATTCATGGTTTTCAGTTTTGAATCGTAGTCATGGACTACTCTATAGTGCTGAATCATAGTTTGCTTTGAGTATGAATAACTTACATATCTGGAGAGGGATGGACTAACGAACTCATAAAATTTTCCTTCAAATAAATTCAATTCTCTTAGCGTTTTCATTGAGAATAACTACATAGGGAGCAATTTCTGCAATAGCTGGTCACTTTGGCAATCGCTCTACCATTTTTACGACAGCAGAGTATGTCAACGACTTTTCGAGAACAGTTGTTTTGTCATTTTCATCTCAGCATATCCAAAAATTTTGAATAAGAAGATTTCAGTATCAGTATGAGTCGGTTTTTTTGGATTCACTTCAATGAAGAATCCTTTACAACTACCTGATTGCCTAACCTCGCTTTGATCAAGTATATTTGGCAAATGTTGCGATGCTCTTTTGCTCATCCTAGAATGTCGATGTTGTAGCCAGCCAGTTAAATCCATAGCGGCCACACTGGGTCTCAGGATCCCATTGCATCTACTATCTGTCACCTGTATACTTCTATATCACACTAGGTGACCACTGATTTTCAGAGTCACAGAAAAGAAGAGAATATGTTCTCTCAAATCAAATTGCATGAAGCAACTCTAAGAGCGATTTGAAGAAGCCAGCATTATTAACTCGAGAATGAAACGAAGCAGATGAACGCTTTTAATTGGCAAAATATCACAACACTTTGCAGTATTTAGTGCGGAGAGACGTTCATTTCAATATAGTAGGTATATATGTGACAAAAGAGGATTTCAAAGAATGATTTTAACTATGCAAATGTCTCGTTTAAAGGTTAACCCAGAAACATGCTGTTATCATTTGTCGAAGCCTAATTTCATAAATCGGAATTTATGAACTCAGAAGCAATTTATGCAACCTATAAGCAATTTCGGCCAATAACGTTTAATAGAAAATAAAGTTTCCAATCTTGTTAATTTTACGAAGCTATTAGAGTTTCTGATCTTTATATGACATTAGATCTGAAGTTGACGGTAAATAAAAAGACAATCAGATCAAATTCGTAGTGTTGCTTTGGTGAATTCCGTCAGTTTCCTTTCGATGTTCGGTGCTTACACAGATGACTCTCTTTTTATAAGGAACTTTGATGCCAACTTACCATTCTCCTTTCTTTTTTTCAGAAAGCATTTATTCTTTCTAATTTTACCTCTTTTTTCAAACTTTGATTTATAAACAAGAATGCATGCTTTCTCGCAATAAGCATTGTAAAGAGATTCTGAGAGAATACAAGGATATTTATCTTCAGTGTGTGCTTTCTTACTCCGAAAGTTTTAGTAACGGCAGAGCTAATTTCAAGAGATGAGCTAGGATTTTGCAAAAACCAATTAGGAATAGGAATTTGCTTGGTTTCCTCGTCATCCTGGATCCTTCTTAGCCTGTTGCGGTAGCCAGTTTCAGTCACTTTTGTTTTGGTCATGATTCTGCGTGAAATATTCAGTAATAGCAAATAAAACATAAAGCATGACGAAACGTAATGTGACAGTATGGTAAAAAAAGGAGAAAATATACGGCGGTAAAAAAAAAAGAAAAGATGAAAAAAAGTTTCAATCAAAAGTGCTTTTCTTATATTAAATATTATAATGAATCTATCTCTATTATAATGAATTAAATAATGCAACTAATTAAACCCCAGTACATTCTATGAAAGTGAATAGCAAAGCATTTTGCCTCTTAAAATTTAGTAATAAAACCACTATAAATGATTGAGATGTTTTAACAACTAAAAGGTATTCACTTACTCTGACTTATAGCTTGATTGAAAAGCAAGCCTAGCAGGAGGAAAAGAAATGCTGCTCCTTTCATTGCTGCCATTTTCGAAGATCTTCACCGACTTAATGGACACCAATCGATCGCTGGCAATATATACAATATTTCTTGATACGCCTATCACGAAGTGACTGCTCTGGTTAAACATTCTCTCTGTCTTTCAACCCTTTCTTTTATTTTTTGGATATGCTGCTGGACTCTTATCGCTTAGTTTTCATTACCCAGTTGCTGTAAAATCGTTGCTCGAACCATGCATAATTCATTTTGTCACCACCAAAGTAAGAAGTTCCATCATTATCAGATGTAAAAACAACATATAGGATTTGAAATCTACAAGATATGCTAGTATATGCAAAACTGATAAGAAACTGTAGGTCACGATTTGACGCTTCGAACTTAAGCTGCAATTAGCTCGAAGATCTGGAAAAAATAATTCATGTAATAAACAGTAAGAGGCTACAATAATCCTCGATATTTTAATATTATATTTCTGAATAAGTGTCGCAAATAAAAAGTACTTCCATCAGAAAGTTCTTTTCACATTCATGTACTAAAAATGCATTCCGATATAACAAAGGGGAAATGAAAATATAGTTAAAAAGAAATAATATTACTAGACACTTCACGAGAACTGTTCAGAGAAATATGTGGTTTATAACATCATAAACTATTCAATCACTTCTTCCCATAATTGATATTCATATAACGTTAAACAGACTATTAAAAAAGAACACATGAGCCCTGTTTCTTCTTCTTCTTCTTATTATTATTATTTAAAACAATGTATAGTAGGATCAAAAGGAGAGATGTCTCCAAGAAAGTTATTTTAAGAAAAACTGTCGCATATATTCATCTACCCCTTACACCAGGAATGCAAAGTGTTTTAAATACTGGTCTTCAGAGGTCTTAGCCATTGTTGTCAAATAGCCAAAGTTTGTCAAAATTTGGAGGTTTTAGAAAATATTTCTACTCAAATCATTAAATAATGGCACGTAGCTAAAGATTGTAAAAGTCGTCGCGATTGTTATTTTTATGCCAAATTCTTATTCCTTCAAATTATTACTATTTATAATAAAAATGACCCAAAATAATTATCCATTTTCTTAATATTTACTTCATTTCAAAATGCTTTACTGTAATTTACTTTATAATAATGGTACTGTTTTACTGTCATTTATCCTTCTTACTTCCTTGTACGAAGTAAAAAGGAAGTATTGTAATCGCGCAAAACTTCAGGTATCATATTTCAACGAAAATATCCATTTTGACAGCTATCGAATGCAATTTAACGATGCTTTTGCGTGACTTCTTCACGTAAGGACAGAATAAAAGAGTCTTTTCCCCAAAAAAAGATTTGTAAAACTGTTTTCTTTTCTTTCTTTCTTTTTTTTAAACTTTTTTTATACATAGTGTTAGATTGATTATAGTTATAAGGTACTTCTCTTGCCTTCTTCGCATGCCTTCGTGGTGTGGTGGTCAGCACGCTCACGCGTAACCGAGAGGTCCGTGGTTCGATTCCCGGCGAAGGCGTTGCTCGTTTTTCATGTCTCCTGTATTTGAATAGAACATGTAGCAACGATTAGATAATTCTTCAGAGGATATAACTTTTTGTGCATTCTGATTTATAAAATGAATAAGATATGTCGCTGTGAAAGGAACTTAGCGCCAGAGTGTCATTGTGGTAAACAAACATAGTGCATTTTTAAAAGTGCATTTATTCTATTGTGGTTTATGCGCTATCGACGAAGTGGATTTAATTCAATCCAATACGTTTAAATGAAATGCAAGAAAAATGCGTATAATTTAATATTCCGTACAAGGTAGTCGTGTGGTATACATATAATTTGAACCTTTATGAGGCAGTGAAACTTTATAAGTGAACTAGCCTTTTAGTTCATATCAGACTGTTCTTTATACATGATTTTTTGTGTTGAACACAGGCTAATCTCATCTTCATCATCATACCTTTTTAATAAAAAATGAATCAGATTTGTAGCTTTGAATAGTTTAAATAATTTCTCTCCTAAAGAGAAATAAACCACATTTCTTTCATTTTAGGTGAAATTTTGTAGCTTTTCATTTTAAAAGTGCACCTAATTTAGTTTTTACACGTTAGATACAAGCTGCAGGAGAAAACATCGCGGCGAAAACGTAGCAGGCGGAAACGTCGCAGAGAAAACTACGGAAGGTGACAAAACATCTTGGGAGAAAAGAAAGATCGGAGAAAAGATTGCAATTATAAAACATCATGCTACAAAAAATTGTCGTCGAAAATAAAGCAATTAAAAAAAATAGCAGTTTTGAAACGTAGTGGTAAAAGATAAATATATATAGATAGATAGAAATTAAACATTATCTTTCCAATATGATAATATTACAGAAGACAAAAAGGTGTGGAATCGTGAATGATTGCTTTAAAGAAGGTTCTTTATATTTAACTTTGCAGTTAGCTATTTCTGATAAGTACGTTAAAAGGATATTTAATTTTTTTAGATATATTTCATTCGAAACTTTTTTAGTTATTGTTTGCCTATTTATAGTACATAGGAAACTACTTCCTAACAATCATCTACCTAAGACGAAATCTCTTAAAATGCTTAGCTGCGCATTGAAAATTTTCAAACGCTGGCAATGAATCTCATCTCTCTAAACAAGCCATCTTTTTAGAAGAATAAATTATCTAGAGTTGGGATGGTCGCTTTAGAAGGAGTTCATTTTACATACCCTTCCCATTTATGCATTGCCTTACTTTAGAAAACATTGTTTAATTTTTGGAATATTTTTTAATTGTGACGGCATCTTCTATGTCATCATGCACCGAAACCTCGCTAAGCGAGCATAATTCGTTTTCGAATCTTACTTGAAATGTGAAACTTTCGTTAAGCGAAACGAGTTTTTGCACAGGAATCAATGTAAAATAGAACAACGAGTTTTGTTCCGAAAAAAAAAAATACTTCAACAAATTTATAATAATGTAATTTGTAGAGTCATTAGGTAATTTAGAAGCAAGAGAGATGAAACATGATCAATGTCCTTGCCAGAACCCGAATCACGGACCTCTCGAATACGCGCTGAGCATGCTCACCATTACATCACGAAGGCATGCGAAGAAGACGGGAGAATTACCTTATATACTCTCCCTTTCAAAGGGCGACTGGGCATTAGGGGGCCAATCGCCAAATCCCGGTGGTGGAGAATCATCATCCACCACCG
Source organism: Stegodyphus mimosarum (assembly GCA_000611955.2). Taxonomy (NCBI): domain Eukaryota; kingdom Metazoa; phylum Arthropoda; class Arachnida; order Araneae; family Eresidae; genus Stegodyphus; species Stegodyphus mimosarum. Next base: position 5,100 of record KK117601.1, on the reverse strand, counting down.
TTTTTTTTAGTGCATGTGAAGAAGGCGGTAGAATTACCTTTTAAATTTATTATTTATCATATCTCCTTTAACAAGAAAGTTATTTAAAGATGTAGCATTCATTATTTTAATTAATCAAGTTATTTTTAGTTTGAACTTTCCTATCGATATCTCAAATTTTCAGTTGCTGCCCGAATTTAGCGCGAGCGAGATATTTATGCAAATCGCATATATCTGATAGCAGTTTAAAAGGCAGGAGTTAACGAGGAGAAGAGACAGAGTCTTGGATTTATCGCCGTAAGGCTGTGCGCGCAAAGATTTCCTCTGTCTAGTGAAAGTTCGCCTTCATAGGCAAATGGCAATTACTAGTTCCTGCTAGTGAAATTCGCATTATTGCATTTCACTGAGAGTTAGGCTTCCCTCGCCGTCCTACTTAAGGTTAAGCTTAGGTATTTGAATTTGTTAACACACTTTATTTCATATTATTTTACTTCAACCCAAGTAGTGGCTTACTCTCAAGTTGGAGAGTTGTAATTATTTGAATTAAAGGGTCACTTTAAACCCTCCTTCTGACTTTGTAGTTCTTCAACACTAAAGGACATAGCCTAGATTTGCTCACTGTCCTCCACATAGGGTTTCACAACGTACGTTTAGCAAGAAGATTAAGAGATTGAAGGAGAAACCTTATATTGACGCCCGAACAGAAAAAATGATGGACGGAAGTTTGAATATGCCAAGTACATCCCAAAATACAGCTGCAATGCTTGATGGATTTGGATTCATAGTGGAAACCATCAGAGCAGCCATGAAGCCGGCAGTAGTTTTTGATGCCAGAGGACCTGTGAACACATTTTTGGAAAAATTAGAAGCGCATTTTTTGCTGTATCCAGTTCCGGAATATCAGAAGGTTATATTAGCTACAGGAGCATTGAGGGGCCAAGCGTCGAACTGGTATAAGTACATCGGAAAATGTCTGCTGGGAGAACCAGGAACGCCAAATTACACTTACGAAAATTTCAAACTAGCAATTTTGACAGTGTTTCCTGTTGTTAAAGACAGTGCCAAACTCAAAGCTGAATTGTTTAGCAAGTACCAACAGCGGGTGGACGAATTATCGGAATTTATTTTGAGAAAATTACAAGTCTTTAAATTATTGTATGGTACGAGGCCGGACCCGGAGATTATCCAGATAATCCTGCCCAGATTGTTACCATCTATACAAGATTTCATGGAGCTAAGAAATCCCATCACGCGGACAGGCTGTTTGAACTCGCCGTGCAATTCGAGAGCCGGCGAGCGGCCGAAAATCAACGAAGGGGACCGTATGAGCAGCGGCCGCAGGGGAACCAGAATGCCGAAGGAAGAAACAGACGATGGCCGAGAACTACTGGTACCAGTCAAAATGCGAGCAGTCAACCGCGCCAAGTACAGCGCCAACAAAATAATCCCAACTACGGAAGAAAATCATTCACCCCAGACAGAAGCCGGCAACAGAAGAAAACA
>KK117600.1:1333173-1343603 GCA_000611955.2 Stegodyphus mimosarum | reverse complement strand
TATGAAAGAACTTGCATCAAAAGAATTTAATTTTTTTTTTTTTTTTTTGTATATAATAAGATAACTAATCTTTTCATGAAGCTCCTTTTCTTACCATTTCTACCTTTTGTTACATTTCATGCCAATGCATTTAAATTACTGCCAAATTACACTTAGTAACTTCACAAACACACAAGGTATAATGGAATTATTGGTAGAAAAACATATGATGAAAATTAATTCTTTATACTGACGTTTGTAGAACATAGCAGGTGATTAGTCCTAATTATTATTTTTTAAAGAATGTGAAAGGCTAGTGTAGTATCTTAAAGAATAAAATCTTATATATATATATATATATAGTAAATTTTCAATTGAGTAATTTTATAATTTTAGCAATATATTTTAAATATGTCTTTCAACAAATTAAAATATTTACACATTGTTTAAACTGTATTTTGCAGGCAATGGACCAAGGTGTGGCTCTCACAGTTGCTCGATATTTGGATCATGAGGAACACAACTTGCCTCCACCGAGTATTCGTTTAATAGTAACTGCACTACTGAAGGAAGAAGATATGAATTTAATTATTTCAGTTCTGCAGGAAGCATGCAAAATTACAATGGAATCATTATGACTTCAGATATTTTATTTATATGTACCATTATTTTATATTGTGACAAAACTGACTTTTCATTGATCTGCATTTTTTATCAGCATGCCACTATGCTAGTCAATTTGATGCAAAGTATATGCTTTTAGAGCCATTTTAATTTTTATTCTTTGCTTGAAATCTTGAAAATGGACATGTACTTAATTACCATTTTTCTATTAAATCATTTTTTAAATCATATCTATGAAATAAATCTTTTCAGATATTTATATGCAATAGTTAAGTGGTGACACTGCTTATTTTCTGTTTAATAGTGATAATAATTTACCATACTTTTAGTCTTCTGAAAAAGCTTTCAAGCTGTTTTGTATTTTGAAAGATGCATTTCATATCTTCTTGAAGAATTACAAAATTTTGTTAGGCGTTTAAATCATATTTCCATATTAACTTTAAATATACTGATAAAAATATTTTATCTAATTAAAGTATATTATTGCAACAAAGTAGATATGGATTAGTTAAACTTCTTTCACACTTTTTCAATTGAAAATTTTCTGTCGTGAAAGTTTATGCAATACTACCGTTACCTATAATATATGTAACTGTAAATTACTTATATCTAGAAAATTTGAGTATACGTATTAGGTTCCCTTCACTTCGCATGTCTAATAGCCTTTAATTCTGTAGATTTCTTAAATGCCACAATATGTTCTTTCCTTGTTACGCAACAAGATGCAAAGTTTCAGTTTCAAATACCAAAAAATAAACTACATTCCAATATCTCCCTTATTGCCATAAATTTGATCAACATAACATACTCTGCAAAATTAAATGTATAAACTGATAATGATGAAGAGCAAGTATGGATATCACAGAAATTATGGCAACATGTGAAGAAAAATGATAATACTCTTTAAGAGAATCTTAATAATCTGTTGTGCAGTTGTGTAAGGACCACTGAAATTCTGTTATAGTTCTTAAAGGAAGTGTAACACTAACTTCATGTCTACCTAAAGCATCCATCAATGGAACAGAGACATTGTATAGCAGCCTCATGTCTACTTAAAAAGCATATATCAAATTCAACTACAAATTCCTGCAACTCTGTGATACTATGAACATTTTCAAGAATTTTGCTTACATAATTTGCCTATTGCCTTCAGCTAGTAGTTTGACCGATAAACCAAGCAAAAATCCTTTATACTTCTCCTAACTGATGTCCCATTAGTGTTTTGATGGTTAAGGCAGTTAGATACTGGTAGTTTGAACTTGGGATGCTTTAATAGTTAATTTTTCATATATGTAACATGAGTATGAGCTAGTTTTTCTTCGAAAATTTTCCATGAAGTTGTATCTACCCTTAGGCAGACAATGCTTGAGTACTTTGCTACATTCAAATAATCTAATCTAACCTAACCATCTTACTGCTTGAACCATGTATAATATGAAATTTAGAGCAATATTTTGGGTCTTAAGCAAAATGTTATGCTTGGAAATTTATTCTTCAAACTGTGTCTATATTTTGAAGTGCTTTTACAGTACATATTGTAGGTAGCCCTTGATATTTCAAAGTCTGATATATCTTTAATATATGCCAGAAATGTTTAATTGGATTAAAATATTAGCAAATTTGCTATCTGTACTATGACTGCAGCATTTTTGCTTTCCAGGTATTTCACAAAGCTGCAAGGATTCAAGTAGTGCTGTGCAATTAAAGTCAGTATACAAATAATCATAAAGAGCAGTGACTGTATTGATAATGTTCAAGGGCCTAGAAAAACCATTTTGCATTATGCCAGCTGATATCATGTAACTTTGATTAGTATGTATCTTTCTTGTTTATATTAACACATGCCAGATTATTTCCCGATATAGAATATTTAGAATTGCTTTGCAAGGTGATTTATGACCGAAGAGAATTGTTAATTCCTGTACCGACCATAATTGCTGTTTTCCATGCACAGCTATTTGTATATGCACAAGGTCAACTACCAAAAATTTTATTATCGTGAAGGTTTCTTGTCGTCTTTACAGCAGATATTACATCCGATTCCATTTTTACAAGATAGATATGTTCCTGAAGAATATGTGTAAAAAAAGTATTATATTTGTAGAAGATAAAATTGGTTCCAAATCTAAAATATCAGGCGAAAAAAAATATGAGAAATTAGTTTCTAAGTTCGTTATTTTATTTCAACAAAATACACATGAAATGAAAAATAAATTTCGATGAATGCCAGCCCCCTCCCCAAAGTCTCTTTTACACATTAAGATTTTATTCATTTTCACTTTCTAACAATATACATTTATGCAAAAGTGGAATGTCAGGGCTGTCGCTAGAAATAATATGAACATCATTGTGTTTCTGTACAAATGAATCTCTTGAGCAAAATCAGCCTTTCTCTGTTACTGATGTTTTAGAGCTTTCACAAAAATATTGTGTTATTAATCAATGTATTTATATTTTGGTTAGGTCGAGGAAACATTCGCTGATTCATTCTGTAAAGATAGCAGTGGTCACCCACAGCTTCTTGTTTGCCACATACAGTAAAGAGACAGTTTATTGATAGCTATACCTTTCATATGTAATTTTCCATATGAGGCTGCCAACAACTTCAGTTTGCTTTGAAATTTCACGTTTCTCATTAGGGTTATGTTTGACAAAATGATTTTCCCATTTATTGATATTTACAACTATCACTGTGGGTTTAGGGCTCGATTTACCAGGAATCATCTCAACGTATGATCTTCTGAAGTAATGCAGCAAAAATAGTAAGTTTGCATGATCTTAAGCTACCTTTAAAACCACCCACAGTTTTCTGTAATTTGGCTATATACACTCACTTCCAAAAGTTAAGCACGGAGAGGAAAATGCTAATTTCCAGAAGCCAATCAGAATTGAAGAGGATGCAATTCACTGCAGAGGCAGATGAAAGTATACAAATATGTTAGGTAACAGCCAATCGTGCTTTTATGTCAAGAAATATGCAAAAAAGGCAGTCTTATGAGAAGCCAGCTTTATGAAGGGTTACAGAAGTTGATTGTAAGTGCTAATAGAAGGTGTTTAAAACTTTCGTACAATTTGTTTTCAAGACATAGGTGTTTCTATGACTTCTAGAAGACGAATGGAAGATTCTGACCACTGGCGTGCTGTGGGACGCACTGAAGCAGGACAGTCGACCACAGATGTTGCTCTTTTCTTCGGCGTTCATTCTGTAATTTCACATTTATGGAACAATTCCAAACCACACAGACAGTTGTCCGAAGGCCCGTAGCCGGTCCCCGCGGAAGATTTGATATATTTGCTATTGTAGCCAAGCGGAATCGCAGAGCGACCTCCAAACGTGTGACATCTATGGTTACAGCGTCCATTGGTAAGGTGATATCTGCAGCTACTATACGTCGAAGATTACATATGAGTGGACTTTACGCCGAGGTACCTCGAGTTTGTGTTCCTCTATCCGTCTAACCGAGGGGCACAATTACAGTGGTGCCGGGAACATGTCAATTGGAATGTGTCTGACTGGGGCAATGTCATGTTTACTGATGAGTCAAGATTTGCTCTGGAGCCAGATGAGAAGTGTATAAGGACCTGGATTGAACGACGAACATGCACGCATTCCAAGGCGGAAGCATTATGGTGTGGGCAGGCATTTCATTAGGATACCGCACATCTTTAAATGGGGTTCTTTGACGACTGTCCGGTATCGAGATGAAGTCCTACAACCGATTATGAGATTGTACGCTGCAGCAGTTGGCCCTACTTTTGTTTTAATGGACGACAACGCACATCTCCATAGAGCTGACACCGTCGATGACTACCTGGAGAGTGAAGGGATTGCGCGTATGGCGTGGCCAGCATATTCGCCCGACCTTAATCCCATTGAAAATCTTTGGGATGCTCTCGGCCGTGCTGTATCTTCACGTTTCCCACCTCCAGCCACTCTTATTGAGCTGGAAACTGCTCTTCAAGAACAATGGTGATTGCTTAATTCTGCAGTGGTTGACCACCTAATTGACAGCATGGTCACCTTTGTATACAGATGAGGGGGGGGGATCACATACCCTATTAATGTTCTTTTTTTTTTTTTCATTTTATGCTGTTTATTTTCACTTTATACATAATTCTGTGTAAGTCTTCAGTATGTCATTATATGATAACTTACAAAAATTTAATATTGTTTTCATTTCTGTATATAATTATTGATTTTGTTTTATGCATAAATATATATGCTACTTTCCTGTCGAATTTTGTGTCAATCAAAACAGTATTTGTTGATTTTTTTGCATTTTACATCTTCTTACTTAACTTTTGGAAGTAAGTGTATGTTCTGTTTGGCATTTGCTTCAAAAACAGACCACTTTCACTTGTATTCAACATTTGCCTCAGGAGTGTATGCTCAATGTTCAATAATTTTAGCAAGTTCCTGCCAGGATATTTTAGCAGTGGATTCATCTGGAGATGCAATTTCCTCTGTAATATTGATATTACAAAGAGCATTTAAAAAAAAATACACAAACGCTATTATCCAACCTGTACTTACAAAATATTCATACTTTCTGCTTAACTGCTGAGATGAAATGCTTGGCCCCTTAAAAGAGGTGGTCTATGAATTCTTAGTTATGTTTCCTTCATGGCATTTCCATCTACTGGTACTCTTTCTTGTGACTTGTCTTCATGTCAACATTACCAGGAACATTTTCATTTTTTTCTTGTACCTCATAATGAACACTTACTTTTGTTCCAGAACTTCCTAACTGCAGCTTCATTTTCTTTATAGTTCTTACCATAGCTTCATACATTCTAAAATGCTTTCATACAGATTAACATTTTGTTTAGTATCAAGACAATCTAAAATTTGGATTTTAAGTACCAAAAAAATTGCCTTCCTTTTTATTTTGGTAATAGATTAATTTATGTGACATTATATAAGGGCTACTAAAAATATCTGAGTCATTATGAATAAAATAATTTGCACACTTACAATTTATTAACATTCAGAAAAATTAGTAAATTTGTAATGTATAAACTTCACTGAAGATTCTTTCACTTTGAAATACAGCTACATACTAAATGACTTCTAAAGATATAAAATATAGTTTGAAATTCTAAATAGACACAACTTGGAAGCAAAAATATCTAATACATTAATCACATGAATTACTATTCATTGTAGGGAGGCACTTCTTTCTCTTACGCTAGCTGTTGTGAAATTTGTGTGCAATATGCAGCTATACCACAAATAAAAACCATTTTTCTAAGAATTTAGACCATACGAAATTCTTAGAAATTGGGTTGACTTAAAAAGAGAATCATATTAAATTTAATTTGTGTAGAAACAGCATTAGGTATACTATTTTTTAACTATGAAAATACCAATACAATTTTTTAAGCAAACAAAATATGGCCCCCATCCTCACTGAACAGGTATTAGAAAATTATCATTATGATAATGTTTTGCCTCTTGTTTAATATCCTTAGTGTGAAAGGCAAAACAATGGATCAAACATTCCCGGGATGTCAGATTTTAATTAGTTTAAATTATGGATTGCTTTAACTGTCATGATGTAATAAGTCATAAGTAATATGTATTATCAATAATGTGTGCTAGATATAGTATGAAACAAATACAGAGCAGTTTATAATTTATTCTGATTTATACATATGACAAACATTCACATATATGTACAATTCTTATTTACATACGTTTTAAAAATATGACATTTCCTTTATCATATGTAAGAGTAGCAACGAAATAAAAATATGTTTCAAATACATACATTTTGTTTTCCAAATGATGAGATTTAGACAAAATGTTTAGCCAACTCAGTTCAAAAGCAAATGATATAATTAATTATATATCTTATTTTTATCTGATTTATCCTACATAAATACTTCATAAAATCCATATAATGTATATAAAAGTTATACATATATCAAATTACTTGTGGTCTTCAAAATGTTAATAATTAAGCAAATGCATGGTAAGCAAGCTTTTCAAAAGGGAATATGTAGTAAATATTGAAAAATTTCAGTGTACTACTGGTTGTTCCAAGAATTTATGAGTATTTTAATATTATAAGTTCAACATAGTGATATATCTTTTAAACTCTTCAAATACACTCATGTCCATAAATTAAGGATAATGCAAAATCAGGCAACCGCAGGCGACAGTGAGTTGCAGTAAGTGGAACGCGTCTGACAGGTCTACGAGCATGTACACCAATCTGCCTAAGTGTCTGTACACGGTCTGCCTTGAAATTGTCGTACCAGTGGCTGAAGAGAGCTGACGAAACAGGTCAGAGGCTGTGCTCCGCTTGTTTCTTTTGGCAGTAACTGCCAAATACCGGTCCTCATTCGGCGTTGTAACTCTGGGGCGACCTGTGCTTAACGTCTACTCACGTTACCATCATCTTGGATTCGTTGCCAAAGCCTGGAGATGACACTCTGGGCAATTCCAAGTTCGTCTGATACTTCCAGTTGGGTACGCCCACATTCCAGACGGCCGATAATTCTACCACGTAAAAAATCATCCAAATGCATCCTTTGTGTCATAACTATTCGGTTATTGCACTGAAATGCTTATAAAGTGCCTGCGAACAATTTTACTTTTTTGCCTGTATTCCTTATATATCACTCTCTTACACTCTCGTCATTGTGACGCACCATCTGTGTCATCTGGTTACTTCCTGAAATTTGCATATGATTCTTGAAGATGTGTGTAATGATTTTACAGGTGATATATTTATTTTAGAGTTCGATTTCCACATGACTCCAAATTAACCTTAATTTTTGGACATGAGTGTATAATTAAACTAATAGATACCAATTTTAACGAAGATAACTATTTGCTAAAATTGCTATGGTTAGAAAAACATGACTGCAACTTTAATATACCATACATTTTAAATTGCACGCTCTTTTTATATTTTATTCTGTAAAATTTGACTGCACTGGAAGTATTGTTTCTTTGTAACCGAGAATATTGAGAGAATGCATAAAAAATTACATGCTACTATAAAACTCAGTACAGTAAAATATAATACATTTAAAAAAATATTTCTTTGCATTACTGTGGAATTCCAAGTTGATTATTTTAGAAGATATATTAATAGCCTAAAAGCTGCAGAACACTGGTAAGATTTTTTCTAGGTCCATCTACTGTGCTGGGAGACGAGGTGATTTAATGTGTGATGTAAATACAATAATCTTTGATTAAAAACAGATGTTTACCTCAAATATTAAAAATTTTTGACTTGAGAAAAATTAATTTGAAATATTTATTAAGTCAAACAATTTTAGAATTATGTTATTTATATTTCTTTCTCCTGTAGCTGAAAAAACCAACCCAGATTACAGAGTTTAGCTTCAAATTCCAAGTAAGCCTTAAACCACTATCAAGCCTCCCAAATACTTTCAACTGTATGTTGAAAAGAAACATTTCTAGGAATCTTCACTTGCAGAATATGTGGTTGGTTATGCGAGACAGAGCTGCAGGTAAAACATTTTCCCTGGCCTCATAAAATATCTCAAGTGTGTACCTACCACGTAACATTGAGTACAGGTGCTTCAGATTGAAACCTCCCATCAAATAATGCTGAGAGAAACTCCTTTTCGGAAAATTTTCTTATAGCATCGTTTATATGTGATAATCCTGTTACTTGTTTGGTATGTCCTTTTCCACTTCTGGCGAATCTAAGATTGAACATAGATGTGGGCGGGATACCAGAATTTCACTATTGATCATATAGTCCTGACACATTAGCTGTGCAGTTCCGTCCCAATTTTGAAGTAGAACACCTAGGGGAGCAGTCTGAGGGTCTCCTATCCCTCTTCCTCTAACTTCTCTAGAAGACTTTTGGTTCATCATATATTTTGAATGCTCCCTTACCACACACACAATATATGCTTACGAATATGCATGCCTTCTGCAGGATTTGAACCTGGACCCTTTGGTATGGCAGTCAGCATCATTAACTACTACATCGGCTGGGTGGCAAATGTAAGGTAAAAGAACAACTGTGGTGCATTCTGTGCAATGTTTTTGATGAGATGGTTAAATGACGAGTGGCTTTGTCCACTCCTGACAAATGGTCAAGGAGCAAGTGTTTGGAAAAAGTATTTTTTCTTGCCATCACATTTGAGATATTCCCAAACCATGCAAGATATATCTCCAAATCTCTTTTGTAAAATCCTTCAGTGCGATGTGCAGTTCTTTTAAGTATGTGAGTGCATGTTATCAACATTTTCTCCATTATGCACTATAGCTCCTTATTTTTAATTTTTAGTCTTTATTCAGGAAAAATCAAAACTGATAGCTGCTATCTCTTCTAGTTTTACCTGGAGACTTGATTCAGATCTCATAGTTTTTAATTTTTAGCCTTTGTCAAATCTCCTAATTTTTCAGTACATCTCCTGGTCTATTCCTCTCTCTCCAACCAAATCTCTGTTTTTAATTTTTAGCCTCTACTAAAAGAAATTCAGCAATAAAATTTGCACAGTTTTAAGTTTCATCAATGAATTAATAAAACAAACTGTACAAATTTCATGCCCCCCAACTCTAGTGATCTTCAGCATAATTTTTCTAATTAAATTGTATTTTATCTGAATTGCCTTATTCTGCTGTAGACATTCATAAATGTTATATGAAGATTCAACCAAATGTTTAATCAGTAAATATTTGTATTTAATTTTGTTATAAACAATAAGTAGAGTCATTAAGTCCATTTCGGAATAGGAAACATGAAATACAGGGCAAGTCAAAATGAATGCCGCAATTTTATAGGTGTACTACACAAAATATAATAAATGTATTCATTAAGGAAAATCAACAGGTCGTCCTTCATGAGGAAAAGATGTAAGTGAGCGTATTGAAGCCAGCTATGCAAGAAGCCCTCAAAAATCAACATATCAAGCTGGATGAGAACTGGTAGTAGCCCAGAAAACCATGTGAGTTCTTAGAAGGCATTTGCAAATGAAACGGTATTGCTTGCAGTTGGTGCAACATCTGAACTTGAAGATCTGCCATGCCAATTATCTTTCTATGAGACACTTCTGACATGCATAGAGTATGACACATTTTCGTTCAGTGGTTAATCAACTTTTCAGATTTCAGGATTAGTAAATAAGCATAACCTGAGAATTTGAGGTACCGAGAATCCACATGCATCAATGCAATACCAACCCTAAGGTTAATTAATGTGTTTTATGCAGTATCCCATAAAACTATTTACAGTTCATTTTTGTTTTCTTAAAACACTGTGATGGAAGAAGCGTACCTTGATATGGTCAAATACAATGGTTATTAAATAAAGCATATGACAATAAAAAAATTTTTTTTTCTTTTCCACATTTCGATTCTACAACTCAAATTATGTAAAAGTGCCAAGTTTTGTAAAAATCAGCTCTCATAATTTTAGCTCCTTCAATGTTAATTGAATTTGGTATATATTTATTAATTAATCTCTGTCTTTTTATTAAACTTACTTGATTCTCCTTAACAATTTGAAATTTAGGTTCAATCCAATAAAACTTGCAGATATTTTATGATTTATTTTAAAAATTAGTATTTTTTAGTAATTTTTCAAAACAAATTTTGAATTACAGCCTGTATAATTTTTACCATCAGTTTAAAGCAGATCTATTTCTAGACTACAAAAAATTAGTTCTTTATTCAAAAGTTCTCAAGGTGTATGTAAATTTATATATTGACACATTTTGAAATTTGCCATATTTGTAATAAACAATAATCATGCCAAATGTGGTTTTATGCATTTTGTTTAAATTATTTCAAGGAATGAAAGAGGCACTTTTTTTTTCTTTTTTCTGCTTGTGAA
>KK117600.1:1284918-1333124 GCA_000611955.2 Stegodyphus mimosarum | reverse complement strand
TTATGCGAAACTGAAAAAAAAAGTGTGCCAAGATAAATTTTTAAATTTCTCACCAAATTTTGAATTTGTTTTATTGTACATTTCATATTTTGTAAAACTTTAATGAATTTTTTATTAATAAACTCGACAATTTCAAAGTGAGCAAGCAGTACACTGTACAGAATAAGACATTTTTCTAAATATTTTTAACCCAAATGATCTTGAAATGTGTATATAAATGGGGGGGGGGAATGCCCTTTTGGGCATAATATAAAATCTGAAAGCTTTTGGTCAACAGCAGACAATATGTAGTTAAGCTTTTGAAGAGGTAAAAAATATATGCCCAATGCGGTCCTAACATTAACATAATTAAATTGGGTCAACTGTAATTTATATTCCCATGATTTTCTGGGTCATTTAACTAACTAAAAACAATCTTACTTTATTCTAAAAATATAATCTATAAATTTACATTTAATAAGACAAATCAAGTTGTTTTATATTTACTTTTTTATCTCATTATAATCATATTCAAGCACATAGTTTTAGTATGCTTTGCCAGGTTCAAAGTAAGCTATACATGTTATCTTTGATTTCTTCAAGAAATATCTTTAAATTACACTTTGTGTCACACTGCTTACATTGTGAAAAAGAAATGTTGCAAAACGGGAGGGGGATCTATATCATATTACTTTTGGGCTACAATGATTTTTTAACATTTTTAAACGTAAATATGCGATCATGAATTGGATTTTGTGATGTCATTTTATATTCCAACCTTTATGTACTGAAAAAATTTTATCATGAGTGTGCACATTAATTTCTGCCTTTGTTAAATATATTTATTGCATGTCTGTATTTAATCATAAGTGTCCTAACACACAAATTTGTTAATTTGAATTTTCAGTTTCTTGAAATTTCTCTCTGCTCCTTTCAATTTTGGCTTATTGAAGTTCACTTACATTAGCTATGCCTTTCTAGGCAAAGAGTAATCAAATACTGTACCATAATTAATAATGAAACTAATTATTTCAAAAATACAATTACATTCATATTCATGGTTACTTAAATTATTCTACAAACATATACGTTAAATATCAAATATCTTTTCTAATAGTAAGAATTTGAAGTTCTAAATATAAATTTAACTGTAGGGAATTTATGGTAATTTATTAAATTTTGATAATTTCCAGTGGGGAAATTTTTTTTATATTATATTTTTATTACCCCAAAATAACCAGTTCTAATCATCTTGAACAAATTATTCATCATATTGAATATAATGCAAATTCATTTATATTCAGATTTTGCAAATATTTATCATTGAAAGCATAATTGCAATGGATACTTTACAATGCCCTAGTGCAAAGTGAGATACCCTTTTGTGTTCTATATTAAATAGGATTTAGAATATTTAATCAAAACAAATAAGGATTGCTTGCCTAATTTTGTCCTAGTTTTGTTTGAGAACAACCTGAAGTGTGTAGAATTGAGTCTTACACCCCTCTTCTCATACCATTAACTACTTAAGAGGGCTTTTGCACTGATAGATTTTAAGGGCTCCCATTCCACAGACATTATAGTCACAAATGTCCATGCCTTATGCTTAAGCAGTTTCTTACAGCCTGTGTAATTTAATGTTTAGGTAATGAATGAATATGGCAAAGCTCATGAAGGCTACCTGCTTAGTATGATTTAATAGTTGATTGGTTAATGGCAGTGTGTCTCAAATGCTTCTCAAGTGGGGACCACTTTTATAATTTAGGATGTTTTGCAGATCATACTTTTGCCCATTTTGAAAGATATATATATATATATATTTTTTTTTTTTTTGCATTTGTTACAATCAGTATACTTATATTTTTAAAATATAATTATATAAAATCCATTTAATCTCATATTGGTTTAAATGTTTAAGTTAACAGAAGAAAATTCATATTTGTTTTTGATAATTCAAAGCTGTTAAAGTTTGAATAATTCTTATTAACTAAAAATTGAATAAATGTTTGCACTATAATGAGATGGATGAGACTGCTGATTCTTGCATAGCTGTTCTGTGTTTATATGTATGCCGTTAGTGCTTTAGTTATCCCTCTTTTGTTGTGAAGATTAGAGTGGGAAGCTGTAGGTAGAATAACTAATAATAAATTTCATAATAATGTCAAATTTTCATCTATAGCATGCAGTTAATCTGAATTTTTTTTTGACAGGGGGAATTTACAAAGACCTAAGTTTGAAACACTCTGAATTATGGCAAAGCAATCTCAACTAAATGCCCCTACCTAAGGGCACATTGCTTGGCTAAGCTATAGGAAAATGGATCGTGTTTGCTTTTTGAATTGCGGGGGGGGGGGGGCACAAAATTCTTATGTCAGTTAGTTTATTCATTCTAGCACCTGGATCTAAGAAAACTATTCGCATTCTGCAGCATTACCTATTACTTGCTCACTGATGGAAACAATACATTGGATATTTTTAAAATACACTTCGTTGCTCAATGTAATAGAATTTCATTTATAATGTTTACCATTAATTGCATTTGATAGCAAAGAAATACTTCATTTTAATGAATGTTACATCCTTACTTCTTTATTGTTTGCCAGTAGTTTTTCACAAGGTTCACATGAATAATGAAATGATACTTACAAGAAATTTTCTATATAGACTATAGAACAAATGATGAGAATCCAGTTTTCATGACGATTAATTATATACAAAAAGAAAAGAATATAATCTTTCATTTTCAAGAAACTAACTTTTATTTTTAATTCTGTTTTAGGAAATTTAAAATTTGACTCAATTAAATTCAAAAGAAAAATTTCAGTTTAAGGAAACAACAAATCTAGAAAGTGAATACTCAGTCAACTAACTAAACAGGATTATGCCATTAATAACTAATACTCAGTCAACTAACTAAACAGGATTATGCCATTAATAACTAAAAGAAAAATTTCCACTTCATTTTGCTCAGTTTTTTATATCATGTGTGGAGTAGTTCAGTGAGGAACAGATCCAAACACTGGTAGAACAGAACAAAATGTACTTTTGCCTCTGCAGTAAACCATTCTACGTATATTATAGACCTAAGAAGGTCACTTACCACCTTCAAAGGTATTGAGGTAAAATGGCATAGTTATAACTGCAGTATGATGTTTGATTTTTATCAAACTGTAAAAGAACTATTTAACCGTAAACGAATTATATTGAACGCCACCGAGCGGCGAAGACGAACAGTCTAAGTCAGTCGACCTCCAGCCGCGAACACGTTAGGTTGTCATACAGTAGATGTCTGTAATTCGAATGTTTAATGTTCCGTTATATGTTTAATATTTATGTATATTTCCTGGTACCCGTTCCTGTGTGCTCTATTAATAAATACTTTTAAAGCTAGCCGGCGTTCGTGTTTATTGAGGAACGGCTACAAAACTAATTTAAAATCATAATACACCATTTCATATAAGCCTTTAAATTTTCTAGACAATTATGAAACTTCTCATAGAGAAGTCAGAGGACTGTATATTTGGAGTAATCCCATAAGTGATACTGCTATTACAGATCTGACACTGTATGCAATAAATTTAAACATCAAAATTGAATAAATCTGCTTAGAGCTTTGAAAGTATGACTGAATGGGTCTGATTGTATACAGTTTTAAGCAAATAAATATTACAAATAATTAGCATAATCAAAAAATCATTTCTTAATTATTACATGGAATAAGAATAGCACAAAATAAATAGTAAAGAAATGTTATGCCATTTCTTATTTTTAGATAACAGTAAGACTATCATACAATTTTACAGCTTAAATTCTGTTATGTGATGGGTAAAGTATACCTTACAATCAACAGTTTGCATTTAATAAATTTTAACCTTACAAATGAAAAATAAAGCAAGATCATAAAATGAAATTGTTTAATATAACATAAAAATACAGGTTATTAAAAATTGCTTTGTATGTATTTATGGATAATATGGTAGATATAATAGGCAGCAAGTTAAGAAATATAAAACGCTAGCAAAAATTGTATTAAATGCAATTTTTTTTTTTTTTTTTTTTTTTAATATATCACAATTTTGGTCCCAACAATTTCAGTTTAGCAGCAGGTTACATGCAAAACAATTTCATTATTTAAATAAATATGAGACTAGGATTAATTGATGCTCCAGTTATGCCTAAATACAATTTTTTATAAAACTGCTAACTACCACAATTTAAAAAAACAATTGATAATTTAGAATTTTCCTCCCTTAAATGCTTTAAAGGCACAACTGAATAATAATATGAAATGAAGTGATATATATATATACACAGATGTACAAGATGTTCATGGATTTTATTTCTTTAAATATTGATCCTAGACATATACTTCAAGTTAACAGAATGCAGAATTATATGAAAGCAATCTCAATATTATGGGTGTTGTCCACTAGTGGCTGTCAGTATAAGATCATAGAACAGTGGCAATTTGACCACATACCAAATAAATAGCCTGGCTGCATAGGCATTTCATTACTTTTCCTTATGCATATTGTGTATATGAGCCATTTTTTTTTTCATAGAAAGTCTCTTTACATGAAGGCCATTTCTGTCTTGAGTGTGACAGCAAGTAACACTATTGAAGCCCACTAGTTCAGTTTCGAATTCCAGTGAATATAATAGGAAGTAAGAACTACTGAGCCACTAGTAATTTGTTTGGCTTTGAATACAGGGGAATATAGGAAGGGATAAAGAAACACTAGTATTTTGCTTGGTTTCAAATTGCAGTAAACACAAGAGGAAATAAAGACCACTGAATACTGGCAATTTGTCTCACTTTGAATTTCAGCAAATGGACCGGCTGCATGTGCATTTTAAATGTATAATAAATATAAATGTAAGCAAGTTTCATTTAGAGAGTTCTACATGAAGGCATCCCTTTCTTTTGGTACATAGTACTACTTTGCTATAACTGAATAATGGCTAGGAGCCAGTTCTGTAAAAATAAAATTTCTTGATAAGGTTTGAAGGTAACATTCATTCAGCTTTAAAAATTATTAAATTTCATTTACTGATTTTCAATTTTTAAATGTAAAGTAAGAATTCTAATTAATAAAATATTTATTATGCTCTTGCTTAATTAAGTTTCATACATTTATGTGCAAAATTTAGAGGTATTTGAGAACAGACAAATGTGAAATAGTTCTTCTATGTCATTTAATTATTTAAATTGTAAAGTATCTATAAAAATGAAAACTGCTTATACTGATAATTAATATATTATGACGGTTTTATCGCTAAATCTGTACTAGCTCCTTTATATCTCAGAAACTTATGCACAGAATGAAATTCTTCGTTTTCATCTAATTAGAACATAATCAAACAATATTTTACTTACCGTAATCATTTCTCCATATGGATCGCAACACAGATTTTTTACTTTTACAGAAAGCATAACTGTACTCAGAATGTCTTCCTAAAATTTTGCACTTGCAAACTTGGCTTTCAGAAACTATATTAATTTGAATCCCATGTCTAGAATCAATATTTAGAAATAAAATTCACTGCTGCCTTTTTTTGAAAATCCTATATAAACATTAATTTAACATTGCTTCATTATGTCGTAAAAGATTCTGGTGATAATGTAATACTAGGTGCAGTAGGCTTGTTATACATATATACATGATACATATTCTGGTCATTAGGTACAATGATCATAGCAGTTCCAGTTCCTGGATTACTATCATCTGTGTTAGAAGATGCAGTAACAGAGTCAGAAGTATACATATTTTGGTCATCAGGTACGATGATCATAGCAGTTCCAGTTCCTGGATTACTATCATTTGTGTTTGAAGATGCAGTAACAGAGTTAGAGGTATAAATATTCTGGTCACTAGGTACAATAATCATAGCAGTTCCAGTTCCTGGATTAATCTCATCTGTGTTAGAAGATGCAATAACAGAGTCAGAGGTATTTAAATTCAAAAGCAGTGCCTGATCTTGGGAATTAGATTGCACAGTACATTCATTCTCATTTAACACAGATATCTGAGACAATGGAACTGGGAGATCTTGTACATTAGGAAGGAATTTAGTATGAGAATAGCATCTTAAATTCTTTTCAGGAGAAAACTTCAGATGTTTTTCTTCGTATACAGGGTATTCCTCATCAGGGGTGTAAATTCTGGATGATGGAAGAGCTGTTTTATTGGTATTTGTAACTGGCTTTCTTCGCTTCTGTGCTTCAGTCACATTAGGCGTTTGCCTATTTCGCCTCCTGTTCTTTTTCTTTGACTCAACAACAACTTCATTTGCTACAATATTTGTTACAATGTCTAGCTCAGAATCATTCAAAGAAATTACACAAGGTTCCTCTGTTGTTTCTGAATTACAAGTGCTTAAAACAGTGAATGCTGCAGAATCATTGGTATCTGCTACGTTTTGTGAAGATGAATTCAACAGATCTGTACAATCACCATTATACTCATCAAGACTATCATGTTTTTGGTAATTTTGTTTCTTGTGTTTTACATTCATTGGTTTAACACATCGAGTGGGAGATTTTGAAGGTGGTACAGGAGAACTTTGTAATTCACAAAAAACATCTAGCAATAAAAAAAAAAAAAAAAAAAAAGGCATATATTAATTCTAGCAGCATAGCATTTTGCATATTCCTGCAATGCAAGGTCTACTGAATTAATTGGTCAAGATAAAACTGGAACATTGTACACTTTATACACATCTTTTCAACATGAACCTTTTAGATATACATTTTTATACATAAATTTTCCACATAAAAAAATTACGCATTTATCTTGCAAGCAATTTATAAAAATGCTGATGTGTGTACTCTCAGTCGTACTCAATTTATTAAAACAGCAACAAGTGATCAGAAGCAAGTACTGCTTGTTAAATGGATAAAAACATTGATTTATTATAATACAGTAGAAATCATAAAGAAAAAAATGTTTTGAAAATTCTATGAAACTTTTTATCATATGCTTATCATATTTATCTTAAAAATCCTATTTCTGATCATCGAGAATAATTAATCAATAATCTAGAACAGTGATTCCTATGGAACCCCAGAGATTCTTAGGACTGCTGAGGGAGTCTGTGGCAAATTAACCCCTTGACATACAATGACGTCCGGGAGATGTCATTGATTTCATGTGCCATTGTAGACTTTGGCGTCTATGAGACATGAAGAACTGTCTTCAGCAAATTCCACATTTGAAAATAAAGCGTTCTGTTTCTAAGCATCACATGAGCGTCCAAATTAGTCTGGGCATGCATGGACAACGTCAAGGGGTCCCAAATGGTTTAATATAAAGTAAAATAATTGTAATTTTATTATTATGAAAATTAAAATAAACTGAATGCAATTTTTATGTCATGAGTAAAATAAATTGTGTCCTTTTTTTAATAGATAACAGTCCAAAAAAAGTGCAGACAACATAGTGTTGAATATTTAATTCATAGTGTTGACTTTGTTCTATCAACATAGTACTTTACCTGAATGCCTTCTGTGCAGTAAAATTTATCAAACAAATAAAAAAAATTTAAACATTTGACAAAAGTCATTCAAACAGACAGCAAAAGAGATAAAGATTTAACTCTTTTAAAACAGTCGAAGGAAAATATTTGAAAACATCATCATTGTGACAACACCTAAGAGAGATGATGATGGGCTGCATGCTTATAACATTTCTTTACTGACTGCAAAGAAATACACAAGCCATACACCATTAATGGACTTATTCTACCAGCTGTAAATGAAGTAATATGTACCATGCTGCATAAATCAATTTTGATATGCTAAGAAGAATTTCATTGAGTAATAATAAAGTACAAAGAAGAACTGACGTAATGGCTCAATGTGTAGAAATTCTTTATGTGTGTATTTAAGTCACCCAAAATCTTTATAACGCTTCCATGGCTTACTAAATTATGTCATTAGAGCAGTTAATAAAATCTAAAGGAATACCTTAAATGAGAGATTATTTATTCAGCTTTGGAAAATGCTCAAGATTAGTTGATTATAAAACAGGCAAATCGACAACCTTGTATTCGGCGTAGATTTTGTAAAATCCCAATTGATTTTCATGGCAAAACGGGTCCCCCTTCATCAGGAGCAAAAGTGAGAAAGTGAATGCCAATCATATTTATATCCACAAGCAACCAGTGGAAAACCCATAGTGCCATCTATCGGCAGAAATAGTAACTCAGCATGAAGGATTAAGTTAGTAGAATTTTGAGGGCATTAGGCAAGACTGGATTGGAATTGAAATCATTGACTAAACAGGATAAATTTTTGTGAATGTGAAAAGCTTCAAGAAAATCCAATTCCCTAATAGAACTAGCTTTCTGGATAATTTTAGCAGAACCAAAATCAAAACTGCGATTGAATTTCCAACTATGAATTATTATATATTAACTATTAGCTATTAAAGATTTGTTAATTTTGCCTTTTTGGACGTAACATTTATGTTCTTTTATGCAAAATTTTAATGCTCTTTTCATTTGGCCAATTTAACTTAGGCCACACTGACACGCTATGCTATAAATTCCCGAAGAATTAAAGTCAGAAATAGAATCTAAGAGCCGAACCTTGGATTTTATTTGCAGGCGAGAAAACAACTTGAAAATTAAACTTGTGTAAAATCCGTGCAATTTTGTAATTGATAGAAGATAGAAGGATGAAATGGAAGCACAACAAGGTTATTTAATGTTATTTCTGACATCAGAATGTGTTCTTAGATGGCACGGTGAGAATTTTCGAACAGCTTTATCAATGACTACGGGAGAAAATCCTCAGTCAAGGGCAACAGATCTTAAATAATTGAGTTCCTTAGAAAGAAGAGATTCTGAGGAACAAACTTTGAGAGCTTTGAAATACATAATAGTAAAATGAAGCCATTTTTTGCTTAGCCAGGTGACATGACTTAGCATGGGGAGGTAAACAAACAGAAAAGGATTTACGGTAAACAGTTGTGCTGAAATTAGATTCATTGCGGATTATAAGAATATCAAGGAAAGGCACTGCATTATCAGATTCAGTCTCAAAAGTGAACTGGATGGCTGGGTCAATCAAATTTATAACAGATAAAATCTGGGTAAGTCTTCCTTATTACCATCAAAAAGACTCTTAATGGTCCTTTAGAGTGAAAGTGTCATCTACGTAGCGAATCCACAGACAAAAAGATAAATTACCCATAACTAGTCCTTCAATTTGGCGATAATATTTATTTTGGAAAACAAAGTGAGTTTGACTCAGAGATTTTAGTGAGGGAAATTAACTCAATTTCAATATGTGAGAAATGGAATTCTCGAAGTTTAGTTTCAAGGCATTTTAGTGCCCCTTCAACTGGAATGTTAGTAAACAGGAATTTAACATCAAATGAAACTGTAATGGAGTGCAAAGGGGAAATATCTTTAAGTTTATCAATGACTTCGAAAGAATTTACGGTGTGAATATTGTTGGAAAGTAAAGGAGAAAAATTTTATTAATAAATAGAAATAATTTCTGACTGTTTGATCGTTTACTCACTTGCGCCATTTTGTTTTCAACCCACGTGTTTGTTGAATTTTCTCATTTCCGGAAGTTGGTGAGTTTCCTCTTTTGTTTATATTTCTTTGTGGATCATTTAGTCATATTATTGCAAATTATTTGGTTAAATATTATTTTTAATGCTTCAATAGTGTTTTTGTTTTGTATTGTATGGCTTTCTGTACTTGTTCTGCTTTTAACAATAAAGTTTTTCGTTTTTAATGGTCCTTTTCCGATAATTTTTACACTTTTCCAGTTCTTCCTTTTTAATATTTTCTGTTCACCCCATTTTCCTTTCTTCTTTACGCTTTTGAAATATGTCAACAGATAAGAATCGGTTTTGTAAGTTATGCCTTAAGCGTATGAAATTCTTAACCATCTCTATTTCTTGCTGAAATGCAAACATCAGAATATCATTCCCAAATTTATACAAGTTAAATGTCGTCTCAAATCTTCTGTTCACATTTCGAAAATTATGCATAAATTCAAATTGTCACACTATAAGAAACACGTGCAAACGTTTGGCTAAAATTGAACATGAATTATATCACCTTCATTTAAAAATTGCCAATTCTACTTTAAATTTTTCCTCATTTGATCATAAATCTTGGTCTAGAACTGAAACTGCTTGTCAACGCTATAAAAACATCCTTGTTTCTAAATTCCAAAAACTTACGCCCCTTTCAGCTAGCCCTGCCCATCTTGTGGATCTTCCCACTGTTAAACACTAATCCCATTGTCAATATCTCAATGGTGAATCTCTCAGAGGATCAAATGAATGTATTAATATATAACTTTTCTAAAACATTGAAACCTTCAGTTCCTCAAACCATCACCCCTACTGAAAAAGCTTTTAAATTCTCTAAAATTTCAGAAACACAGAAGGATACAACTTGCTCAACTCAATAAAACTTAATCAAAACTAAATAATACTATCTGTGTTTATTGCAAAACCTTTCATATACAGATAAAACTAGGACAGAGGATAATGCTCTCGCTTTCCAAATCCTTAAATTGCAAAGATGAAATGAAAATTTGCTTGCTTATTCTCAACCCTCAACCAGCTCTTCAGCCAAAGATTTAAAACAATACTCACTTAGTTAATTTTTGACTGGGTATTGAACCCCTTTGCAAGCAGAGCCACAAACTTAGATGAATCCATACTGATACAGGAGAAATTTATTGAATTATTCACAAATGAGCAGCTGAAACCAAATTTTGAACAAGAATACCACAAATTCTGGTTATAAAAACAGATACCAAATTTATGTCCTGCATTATCTGTCATTGTAGAGATCTGTTGATTGCTTACCTGGAACTTCCTATTTAGCAGAATGTGGATTTAGGGCAGTTATGAGCCTTATCATAAAATGGAGACTTAATGAATGTCACTCACAAATATAGAGCCCAACATATATAATCTCATATCATTCCATCAGGTTCACCCATCACATTAGGGGGGATGCATTTTTATATTAAGAAAAGTTATAATTTCAATAAATAGTAATTTAAATAACAAAATGTTTCACTTATATTTTATTTTTACATCACCATTTTTATCATTCAAGATGTCACTTCAATTTAACCCTGTACAAAAGATACAAATTTATCATACATTAAGAAAATTCAGAGTTTATTGTTTGCCTATTTTGACGTTAACTTGGTTGTTGAGAATCTGTCAAGATTTATGGTTAATGGTCTTTTTTAAAAATTTATTCAAAAAAAAAAAAAAACTCGCAATGAGTTTTGTGGCTATCCTGGTGACCTTCATGATGTTCTGCTATGAGAAGGTTATATGTTGTTATGCCGCTCCACCTTTGACTCAGCACCTGGACACTTATCCATCCCTGTGCAAAGCTATTTTTCTCTCTCATACGTGCTAGGTTAGTATTTACCTTGTTTTGCAATTCGGCAGACAATACATGAATTGGAGCTTGTAAATTCATTCTTTTAGGACTTTGTGTAAAAATCTAGTAGAAACACTATTTTTGCCTAGATTGTAATGTGTCTTTATGTATTGTGCAATGTTTCAAGGTCTATCGCACAGTTTCTAATTTGAACTAAAAATTTTGCGTATTTTTCATATTTCTTTTTAATCATTTCTTTCACATTTTCTCTATATAGATAAGTATTCAGTTTATGATTATTAAAATTCAAAATTATTTGTGTTCATTCTTAACAAAAACGCACTAGTAAGTTAACTTGGGACAGTTATTTACTATTTACTTTGTGTCAAAAATATTAAAAAATTCAAAAATTTTGAAAAAATATCTGTATAATCTTCATGCCTCGTGGGACTAATTAAAAGTACATAGTAAAAAAAAAGGGGGGGGGGAGGGGATAATTTTTGCACAAAAACTGAAAAATAAAAGAGTGTAAAGGGGTTAAGAGAGAAATAGATATAGATAGTAGCCAATACTTGCTGGCTATAAGTAAATAAGAATAGTTAGGAAAAGGAATCACCACACCTACAGATACATTAGATTATTTTAATTTATAAGCCAACAAGAATGTTGATTAAAATAACCACTCTTTTGATTAAATCAATCAGTATTTACATTATGTTATTGAGTTCTTGACCTTAGAAATGCAATGAACCTTAGAATTAAACATTTTATGCTTTTACTCAAGTGTTTTTATTTTAATTAAAGGTGGGGAATTATTCACCAAATACTGAGAAAATGTATCCAGTTAGATTAAAGGTTCCCAGAGTGTGTGTAGCAACACTTTAAACAGCATATGCAGCATCATGAAATACTCTAATACCTTCATGAAAATGAAAGTTAGATTATGTTTTAAAGTCAGAACATCTATTACTAAGAATATTTAACAGATGCAATATGAACTACTTTTTTTAAACATATTTAGCTTAGCAACTAGTTTGAAAATAACTTTCAAAGACAATATCAACAATGAACATGGATTAAGGCAAAACTCCATCCAAACTTTCAAGTGTAGAAAGAAATTTTATAGAACTGTCTTACAATAATATACTGATGACAAGACAACAGGGAAGTAACTAATTTTTGGATAGCATTTCAAGAACAGTAGTCTACGTATGTGAGATCATGTACATACAAAACTAGGCTTTTAGTAGTGACTTAATAAAGAATAAATAACATTGGGGAGGGAGAGAAATTGAGCAGAAAATAGGGCAACTGTGTGTATTCTAATTCCAAGATGAATGGGAAAAAGGCTCAACTTATCACTAATCATAATTTTATTCCAATATGTATTTTAGCACACTTTATGTAAATTGTTTCTGAATTTGAAATAAGTCTTTCATTTATTTTTAAATCTCATCAACTAAATGAATAACATATAATAAATGAATATACTTATTTATAATAAATGAAAGCATTGTGAAAATTTCTGATACACCAAGAGTTTGTAAACTAAAAATATTTGAGAATCTCAAAGTTAGATGATACTTGTAAAAATAAGAACAAAAAAATTTTATCATCCCAAATTAGAAAAATGTAATAGCAATTAACTGAATACTATACTTTGCACCTATTTTTATATTTATCATGAGTACTGACATATTAAAAAAATGCTTATATGAACCAAACCAAAGTACTTAAATCTGCTTTTTTTCCTCTTCCCCCTCCCATCTAAATACTACAAAAAAAAAAAAAAATCCAAATTCCCTATTTTTATTTTTAAGTAGTAGTGAAATCATTTTTCAAGAGTCAGTAAGATTAAATATTTTTAGACATTCAAGCTTACATAATTTTTTCTTATTTCTTTTATCATAGCCTAAAGATGAATATAAAATATATCTCCTAAGAGATAAATTCACATTTCTGCTTGTGAATTTACTTAAAAATTTTAAAGAAACTTTTCCTAAAATGATTTCTTAACAATACTCTCAATCTACGAAATTTTTGAATTAATAACAAAGTTAATGAGGTAACATTTTATTTTCTTAAAATGGAAAACACATGAAAAATGATTCATATTTAAATTAAAATAATTTTCCAAACACAAATCAAATATTTTGAATTAAAGTATTTTTAGAAATTATTTAAGTTTGTACAATATTTGATATAAATCATACCACAAAAATTTTAATTATTCTATATATTTTAAACTTAGGCCAAAATCAATCCACCTTACTGTTAAGAACATTTAACAGATACAGTATGAACTACTGTTTTCTTTTTTGGTTGTTGTTGTTGAAAAGCATCTATTTAACTTATTAGTTGGCTTTAAAATTATTTTCAAAGAGATAATGTCAAAAATAAGCATGGATTCAGGGCTATCTGAGCAAGAGTTCAGATAGATTATTTGTTCAGATTATAGTTCAGATTCTATTGCAGAAGACGATCTTACTGATCAGTCTACAAGAAAGATTAACCTTAAATTGCATAGTAAAAATTTTTAGTTATGCAATTTAAGGTTAAACATTCTTTAATTTAATTTATTAAGATTCACTTTTAACAATGATAAAAATATTAAACAAAAAAAATATTTTGTATGACATAATACACATAATTTTTATTTCATAGTCAAAATATTTGGAAGTATTCACTATAAAAAGCAGATATCTCATACTTAGTAAATTAGAATAAAAGTTTTTTATACCATCATCTTCAGTTATTACATCATCAACATCAACAAAATCATCGCCGAGGACTTTAGCCTTTCTTTTACGACCTGTACGAAGAGCTCCATTTTCCATGGTTGTTACTTCTAAATCAAATAAAATATACATTGGAATTATCATACAATGCATAACATATTACATATATACATATTTCTACATGTAACTGCTGGCCACCATAAATGCAACACCCTGAAGGAAGCATGCAAATAACATGAAATTTACAACATGCATTAGCGGAGGTGAGATATGCAAATGATTAGAATTTCAGCACAGACGCACATCACACGCACCTGTGGCCCCGCTTCAAATCGCTATTTAAGGCTTGGAGTTTAGAGTTTTCGACGATTTCAAGTTCGGCAATTGTGTTTTTGTGGTTTTTTCAAAAAAAAAAAGGTCAATTATGCCTCATATAGCGATCATCGTTTGATCAAGTATCCGAGTTCGGCAGAGGAAGGATAGTGGCCTACCGAGAGTGTGGATTATCTTTCAGGGAAATCGGTAGTCATGTTAGACAAAACCAAACAACTGTAATGTGGATATGTGACCACTGGATGCAGGAGGGACCGACGTGTTTGATCGCATCCACCTCAGTGCACCACTTCACGTGACGATAGGAACATTGTCCGCATAGCAGTGACGGATCGCTCAATCACATCACGAACAATAGCACAGCACATTCAGTCTGTAATGCATCATCCAGTGTCTGCGTGTACCATTCGATGCTGTTTAGAGCAGAGTGGTCTGTCCGCAAGACGTCCATTGCTTTGTCTACCCTTGACGCAGAATCACAGACGTCTCCGCCGCCAATGGTGCAATGAAAGAAGGATGTGGAGGGCAGAATGGAATGAAATTGTCTTTACTGACGAGTCACGCTTCTGTATGCAACACCACGATGGTCGGATTCGAGTCTGGAGACACCGTGGAGAGAGGATGCTGAACAGCTGCGTTATGCACCGCCACACTGGTCTGCACCAGGTATTATGATATGGGGCAGTATTGGATATCACTCTCGCACTCCTCTAGTACGCATTACCGGTACTTTAAACAGCCAGCGCTACATCTCCGAGGTGTTGGAGCCAGTTGTCCTTCCTTATCTTCAGGGCTTGCCCACAGCCATATTTCAACAGGATAATGCGCGACCACACGCGGCACGTTAAATCACTTTTCAAATTGTTGCCACTAAACTTTATCGACCTGCATTATATTTAAAGACATTAAATAATGAAGAATCTGCACGAATTTATGTATGTTTCTCACATTGTGAAAATATTTGATGTGGACACCACATGACTTCCTTGTACAGCCTATTAACCATCCGCATACGGCTCCAGCAATTTCCACGGGTTACAAAATCCATCTCATAATACAGGTAGTGTGAAAATAGCATGCGTAAGTTTATTTCTTTTATTTTCAATATAGATCCTGCTTTTTCCCTGTGTAAGCTGAGAACACTGTAATATTCATATTTCATATTGCACATAGATGGCACTACAGGTTTATACAATTGTAAGGGAGTACTGCTGTTTCTTCAAGCCGAACACGATTGATGCTGTTGCTTCTTTCATTGTGTAATGATAAGAAATAGTAAATGTGCTTAGTTCTTTTCATGATGCATTATCTATTCCAGTTTATTCAGGGATGGCAAAAGAAAAACTAAGGCCGAAACTGATTTATGATTATAACTTCACAATGGGTGGTGTCGACAGATGTGATCAGGAGATGTCGTACTACCCTAGTACCCAAAAACAACTTCGTAAATTTTACAAGAAAATGTTTTTCCATATAATGGATCAAGCAATATGGAATTCGTATATAATATACAGATATGTGTACAAAGGAATATAATATACAGAAAAATAACAAACATGGAAAAGTCTCTTCTCGATTTCGAGGTATGTGTGAGTGATCAAGGAAATTTTTGACAAATACTCTTCTGCTATATGCTCATCAATCGGTCTAGTGATGAATGTATGAACTATATTAGCCTTGTAAGAATGCATTTTGCAAGCCACATACCACCAAATTCTACAAAAAAGGAACCTAGAAGGCAATGTGCTGTGTGTTGCTGCAAAAAAGACAACAATGAGAACAAAATATATAAAGAAACTTGCATTTGGTGTGAAGAATGCAGAGTTGGTTTATATTTAGAGCCATGTTTCAAAGTTTTCCACACTAAAAATATTTTTTGTATAATAATAAGTGATATTATTAGCTATACAAATTAGTTAGCATGTATATTTATCAAAATTGGAAAGATCCTATGTATTTTTAATCCATGCAAGCTAAAACCGCATGAGCCATGCCATATGTTTTTTAAAAATTGAAAAACTACTAAAATTTCTACATTACACTAATTTTGTTTATAAAGATGTGACTATTAATATATGGAAATAGAGAAAATATAAAAAAACCACTCCATATTTCAGGACCAGACTGCATCAAAATCGAGCCATACACAAAGAGTTAAATTATACACATTTTTTGCTACATTTCATTCAAACTTATTTCCTCAAATTTCATAAGAAATGCATTTCTCATTCATTCAGTTCGGTTCTCATTTTGCAGCAAGGCAAAAATGCATAAAAACTCAAAACATCTTTATTAAAAATTGCAGTGTACAGAAAAATCTAAAAAACCTCACACAGTTAAAAAAAATTTTTTTTACAATTAACATGAGAATTTCTATGAGAAAACAAGTAATTCATCCAACAGATAGGAAGATGAAACTTCTGGTACACTAAGTTGAAAGTTACTTATTCGTTAGCTTTAAAATCACTATTAAATTGCTGATAATTCTACAATTATTGCATGCAGATTAACTAAAGGCATAAAAACCTTAACAGAACGAAAGAACAATATAATTCAATCATTTTACAAGCAAAAAATTCACAATTTACCAGCACATAAGAATAAAAAATTGAACTCATTGAGCCGAGCAAGACAGGTAATATATATATGTACACACACATATGTTTGGTGCAGCCAATTGCAACGAAAATGGGAGGTGCACAGCTTCATATTATAGCAATCCCATATACAAAATTTCAGTATTCTATGGCTAATCGTTTTTAGGTTATGCGAGATACATATGTATGTATAGACATCATGAAAAAAATCTCCTCTGTAACATTTTAAATCTATTTTACAATCCGTTTTGGAAAAAAAAAAGTCATTTACAGATTCAGGCAAAAACACCATTCAATGGATTTGACAGTTGTCCAAATAGATATTTTCGTTGAAATATGGTAACCAAAATTTGTCACAATTATGATACTTCCTTTACTTCATGGAAGGAAGTAAAAACAACAGTACCTAGAGCCATCAAAATTTAAATAATGTAGTCCTCCACCTGAATACGAGCACCTGGAAGCCCGAATTTTGAATTTGTTTTATTGTTAATATTTTGTAAAACTTAACAAACTCAACAATTTCAAAGTGAGCAATGGCAATACTGTACTGAAAATAATATTTTTATCTCCAGCGCATGAGACTGTCTACCAGAAATTCTAAAGATATGCTGTTTTTAAATATTTTTAGCTCACATGTGTTTTAGCTCAAAATGTGTATGTGCGTATAAATGAAAAATATCACCTTTGGACATAATATAAAATCTGAAAGCTTTCAGGTTTTCTTTCTTTCGTTCTTTTTTTTTTTTTTTTTTTTGTTATTCTCAACTAAAAGCATTTTTTAGATTGTATTTCAATATTCTGCGTTAATGATAATAAAGTAATACTACTAGATTCTAAATAATCTAATAATAACACTAAATTGTTTTACTGTACTTGCTTATTCTAATTTCTGTCATTACATGGGTAGGCCTCGTGAATAATCATAAGTGAGTGTTTTTTCATTTTTGTTGGACATAATTAAACAGCATTCTTACCACTAGTAATTAAGCACCAGCAATAATGGTATAACTTTGCCTAGGTTGATCTCAATTTTCATTGAGATCACTAACAGGATTTGAAACTGAAGATTTTAAAGTACATTGTAAAAACACTGCAATCAAGATTGTTCACAAGTTGACAGTTTCAAATCCATGTTTTTCCTTCAAGCATGAAGGCAACCTTCAATGATTACCATACCCACTGCCTTTTTTTTTTTGTGGAAGATATGAAAGAGTTTATATACTCCTACGTATTTTGTGAATCTAGCAACAGAAAGAAGTGATTTTAAAATGTTGGAATTCCTGCTAAACGACCTCCGAACATAATCTGAATATTTATGTGTTTACGCAGTGTTATGTTGAAAAAAAATATTAAGTTACACTTAAATTATATATTAAATATTTATAAGCTGCTTCGCTTATAAAAAAAATAAAACATCTTTGAGCAATAAGCACACTAATAAGGTTTCTGGCAAAATCACAGACGAATTTAATAGCGACTCCAATAAGAATATCGTTGCCTTTAACCATTATGAAAAACTTTTATCTACAAAACTAATAGGTCTTTCTTTGAGTTTTCAGTATTTTTTCAAGTACATGATTGCATAGGTGTAGCAGAAATTATACAAAAATCCACTGCCAGCTTGGCACAGTGAGCATCTTTACAGATTTTAAAAATAAGCAATGATTTTGTACTATGATTTCTATCTGCTGAAGAAGCTATGTTGATATCTAAGTGTTAAGTGACTGAAGTACAAGAGGACGATTCTTGTGAAGAAGTAGAAAGGTATTCACCCTCGCTTACTCACGAGTCACTTACTTATTTGGAGTCAGATAACATCAAAATAAAGTACAAAAGTTGGTGACTAGATGGATGTGATCTGTGACATGGGAATCAATAGCAATGAAGATTGTAAAGCAAGTGAATAGCCGTCTGCTTCATTTACAAGTAAGAAGGTTCTGAATTGAAATAAGTTTTAACTTAAAAAATACTTTTTCTGAAATTTGCTAGGTTGAACTGTTTAATTGCTGAGAGAAAAATGACAAAATTGAGTGAAAAATCTTTTGTTTTGAAATAAGTAAAACAAAAATGGGCAGTTGTTAGACAATTAATAACTAAGTTAATTTTAAAAACAGAACTGACTTTAAATGTTAACGGATACATTTAATAAAAGTGCAAAAGTTGAAGAATTATGTGATCTCTCTAATAAGTTAAAAGGTTAATCTACTAAAAGTTTTAGATAACGAAATTGAGAATCATATAGATTTAAATGAATTAGAACAGGAAATTATCTGTAGCCAATATTATCAAGAAGAAGCCATCAAATGGCTAGGCAGAGAAGAAAGAAATATAAAGTTCTATACTGGCACTGAACGCAGCCTTAATACTTCACAGAATATAATTTCTGACAAATTTACTAAAAGCACTGTTAAACTGACTATGTTAGATATATCCAAATTTTATGGGGAACATAGTACATGGCTAAACTTTATAAATACTTCTGAAGTAGCAACATATAATAATGAAACATTCACAAAAAATCAATTTTTGTCCAGGAAAAGAAATCCAGCCAATAAGATTAAACATGGACATAAAGCACATTCCATTGTGTCAGATAAGCTCTAGTTGAAAGAAGTTGTCTAGCTGAATAAAGTTAAAAAATTCAGCTACTTAAAATCCTATTTGTCAAGAAATGCTCTTATGGTTTCAGGATTTTCTTTAAATAGTGAGAGTTATGACCATTCCATAGCACTGCTTAAAGAGCAGTTAATGTCGAATAGACCTTATCAAAGGTTCTCATGTAAATAACCTGTTAGCTATCAACCCAGTAAGAAACTCATGAAATATAAAAGCAGTAAGAACTGTCAACGACAGTTAAGTACAGTTCAGAAGCTTACAAACTGTTAACGTCACTGAAGATGCATACAGAAATATACTATATTCCTTTGATATTACAAAAGCTACCAAAAGAAATAAACCTAGAATGTAATAAAAAATGTGAACTAATTTTTAGCATTTTTAAGAGAAGAAAAATGTACAGAAGCATCTAGATTGTTAATTCATTCTAATTATAGAACCATTACTAGTGGAATCAGGAGAATCTTTTGAACAAAAATGTGCTTTCTAAGAGGAATACAGGAAATGCAGCTGCAATGTAATTCAATGCAAGATGGTTGTATTTTTTAGGGGTTGAAACAAATGAAGCAGACAATTGGCAACACCAGATAGGAGGCGAGAAGCATAACTGCAAGGATTATGATTTCGTTGTCGGAAATGTAGGCATGATGGCAGATAGTGTTGGCACAAAGACATCTAACATATGCAACTAGGCACATAATTATATAATTTGTGACAAGAATAGGTAAGAAGAGTGAGGCTATGACCAAATCTGAGAATACATGAATTTCAGCTTCTAGTTTAAATTATTCATGAAAAGAAAACATTTTACTACAAGCCAGTAGTGCCATTTTAAGGGATGGAAGAAAACAATAACTAGTACAAATTTCATGATTCTGGATCTCTGTGTTGCTTTGATAAAAAGGAAACAGGACGTTTTAGTACTAAAACTACTTAGAAACTGTTAAAATATATGGATTTGGGGTGAAAGGTTTTCTTAGGTTTACTATGTAGTTCGTTTGAATCTACACAACAGATTTCATCCAACATTGTTGAACAGACTACAGTTGAAGTCTCACTACAAAGATAATCGCGAATGGGAAAATAGCAGTTCCAACTACATAGGTAAGACGATAGCCCTCACCAAAGGATTTGAATTATCGGATACTGGAACACATACAGATGTTGATGTTTTAATAGGATTTGAATATTTGTGCGCGATTTTATATGCTAAATTGGTAAGATTAAGCACTAAGATTAATTGCTACTCATAGCATTTTCCGATTCATAGTTCAAAGAATTTTTCTTGAGCCAAGCTCTTCAATGGCATAAGTAAGTAATGTGACAATTGAACGAGAATGTATTGAGCAATTGAAAGTCTTTTGGGAATTAGAAATGACAGGAATCAAATCTGAGGTGGAAAGTAAACAATGCAGTGAGAATATTATGCATGTGTTCAAACCTAACACAGTGTATAAATATAAAAGGTATGAAACAAAACTTCTGTGGAAAAAACATCATTGGAATCTAGGTAATAATTATGAGGTCATTAAGTTTAGATTCATTAGGCTGGGGAATACACAAAGAAACAATCTAAAATTATTTCAGAATTATGGCAAAGTATTACAGAAACAGCTAAACAAAGGGGTTGCTGAAGAATGCCATTTTCAGTCAATAGCAATTTGCATTATTACCTTCCTTATAAAGAAATTGTTAGAATTAATCTTGCTTAAGATAATATTAAATTTAGGCAGATTTAAGGTTAGATTTGTAGCAGAAAGCCTTTCTGCAGGAAGGAATCAGCGCAGAAGATGAAATTTTCTCAGAATCCTGAGGTTTGGGAATAACCAAGTAGATTACCAAGAAAGTAGCTTAGAATTATTTAGATTTGAAAAAGTTCTGTTTGTGGTTTCAGGTAGCACTTCTCTCCCTTCCGCAACTATTTACTGCATTTAAAAAAATACATAAAAAGCAAACGTGAAGCTTGCTAAATACTGCACAATCCTTATATTGATGATTTAATTTATGGAGCAGATGGTGTGGAGAAGGCTTAGTCTTTGTCTTCGAATGCATGAGAAATAACGGAAGTCAGAATGAAGTTACGCAAAGTTGGCACTAATTCTGAAGAGATGAGAAACATATAGGCAGAGAAAAATATTGAATATCAGCTTTCCTGTAACTTCAATGACATACCACTGAAAGTTTTGAGACTTCTATGGAATAACTCAGAAGATATACTGAAGATTCCCTTCTCCAGCATTATGAGAGAGGTAGAGCGCTCTCACAAAATGCAGGCTACAAAACGTACCATGTTAAATACCTCTGTAGTGAGGTTTTTGATCCTCTCAGCCTGACTATATCTTTTATAATCAGAAAGAAACTTTTACTACAATCACTTTGAGAAAGGGAAATTGTCAGGAATGAACCTTTACCCCATGACTTGCAGCTGCGAGGGAATGGGTGGTTTACAGAAACCAATGACCCTGCAAGATCTGGCCATCAAGAGAACCTATTGTAAAGGTTTTAGATCTAAGTTGCACATACTAGCCAATGCTAGTTTAAAAGTATGTGCAGCAGTAGCTTACTTCAAAACTAGATTCAG
This sequence comes from Stegodyphus mimosarum, assembly GCA_000611955.2. Classification (NCBI taxonomy): domain Eukaryota; kingdom Metazoa; phylum Arthropoda; class Arachnida; order Araneae; family Eresidae; genus Stegodyphus; species Stegodyphus mimosarum. The sequence goes on along the minus strand of KK117600.1, from coordinate 1,310,901 downwards.
AAGAGGCTGGACTATGAGTTTCATTTTAGCAAGTCTCGATTGGCACCAATTAAGCAAATTTCACTGCCAGATCTTGAGCCACTGGGAGCTGTAATAGCAGCAAGATTACGGAATTATATAATATTTGTACTTACATTTCTTTGGACTGATTCACAGATATGCTTGCACTGGATCAGGGGTTGTGCTCAAGATCGGAAACAATTCATCTCCAATTGTGTTGTAGAAACTCAACAAAAGCTTGAACCTCAAAATTGGAATTTTTGTCCAGGAAAAGAAAATCCAGCCAATAAGATTAAACATGCACATAAAAAACATTCCATTCTGTTAGATAAGCTCTAGTGCAATGGATCCAACGGTTTCAGGAGTCTCAAAACTCCAAATTCCAGACATTAAACGTTAAATGCTAGAACTATGAGGACACAGAAAATGAAAAGAAGTTAAATATTACGTAGATGACATGTGAAGTTAAATTAGAATGCAAATTGCTATTGGACTTCAACAATTATAGCAGCCTGTACAGGATTATTCATGTAACAGCATGGATAAAGAGGTTTGTTATAAATGCAGGTTTGTTTGAACAACTGTTATAAATGCGACAGATTCAAAGTATGCCAAGGGATTCAAACAGTTCCATTTCCTCTTGAAAGAATTAAAGAAGTGCGCCTTTGAGGTGATGGGAGTAGACTTTGCAGAATCACTTTATGTGAAAAGTTAAATGAAAAGTCATACATTTTTGTTTTCTCATGTGCGATAACTTGTGCCATTCATTTAGAAACGGCTTTGAGCTTTTTTACTTAAGATACTTTTTTTTAACAGTTTTAAGCCTACACACAAATATGGGTGAAGTTTCATTTTACTTGCATAACAAAAAATTTTATATAAGCTTATTTTCTAATCTATCCATAAATTTGTGTAAATTATAGAAATCATATATGTGTACATAAATAAAAATAAATAAGTAAAATAATATATGAAGAATGAGTACATTATCCCTATACTGAAAATATTAACAGCGAGATCTGCACAGTAAAATTTTTATGAATTTTCATGATAAACGAGCGGGTCATCCAAAAAGTGCTGCATTTTTTTTACAATAAATACAAATGAAACAATACAAAACATAAGAAAATTTTCTTTAATTACATAAGCACTATTTGTTTTGTGACTTTCTGCCATCTCTCTGGCAGAAGGAAAATTCCTGTTTTAAAAAAATCATTTAGTTTATTTGTAAGAAGTTATAAGCTGTTACTTGACAGTCTGCATAGAAGTGAACTCTAGGCTCTTCTGAGAATTTTGAAGTGACTTGAAGAGATGATAATCAGAGGAAGCAATGACTTGTGAATATGAGAAATAACCTAAAAATCCCATTGATACTTGATAAATCTTTGTACGACATTCATCGAAATGTGGAGCCGAGCTTTGTCATAATGGAAGTGACAAGTGGTCAGCTCTCGATGTTTTACTAAAACAATTGCAGCATAGGAATTTTTGCTTTTAAAACTGAATTTGTGAAAAGTACGTCTCTAAATCCTTGGCAAATTTAAAGTATTTTTTTCCTCCTTCCCGCATGGCTGTGGTGTACTGATAGCAACCTAAGGGTACATTATAGAGGTCCAGGGTTCAAATCCCAGAGACAGCACTGCACATTTTTCATGCCCTTTAGCTTCAAAAACAACCTAATGACTCAACAAGTGGTGCCCAAATTCAAAGGTTGTGGATGATAATTCATCACCAAGATCTGGTGATTGATTCCCCTAATCCCCAGCTGCCCTTTAAAAGGGGGTAGTGAGTATATATGACATTTTCTCCCTCCTTTCCGCATGCCTTTGGGGGTGTAATTGGAAGCATACTTGATGTGTATTCGAGAGGTCCACGGTTCAGTACCCGGTGAGGGTACTGCACATTTTTCACATCTCCTGCTCCAAAAAAAACGTAATGACTCTACATATTTTCATGAATTTATTGTCCACTTTTATGGCAACAATTCATAGTATGCAACTGTTTAGCAGTCCCACCACACAGAAAACATTACTTTTTGGGATACAATCCCCATTCTCAATGTCATTATAGGACATTCTTTTGGCTTACCTCATGATCTTTTTCTTTAAAATAATTGTATACTATCCACTTCTCATCTCCAGTAATGAGTCAGTTCAAAATGGGCCTTCTTTATTTCTTTTTGACAGGGAATTGAATGCTGAAATTCGAGCAAGTATCTTCTGCTCTGTTGAAGTATCAGGTATCCGTACATCACAGTGGCTTGCATTCTCATTCAAATGATCAGGTACTGTACTTTTTGGAATGCTGAGTCTGTTTGATATTTTTTGAACTGTGTAATGTGGATTTTTGGTGACAGCTTCTTTTAATAGGTCCTTGTGTACAGAAGATGATTATCCAGGGCAGGCATAATCTTTGATTCTGAAATTTCCATGTTTAGATTTCTCAAACTACCTTTGAATTATGTCATCAAAAACAACACTTTGTCCATATACAGTACAAATTTTATGAGCAGTCTCACTAGCACTTTTACTCTTTTTAAAATAAAAGAGCATAATATGATGAAAATGAACTTTTGGGTTCTCTGTTCATAACACTGTGCAAAATCAAAAATTATGCCTCAACACATACTAGAATTAAGCAGTATAAGCAGAAGAGGCCATATTTAATCACATAATACAATAGTCCTTATCAGCAGTAATAAATTAATTAGAAGCGCTTTGATTTGAAAAACTACAGAATTTTCCGGAAACCCAATGTTTCATTACAAAGTGATTATCACTGATGTTTATTATTGATAAAATACTGATAAAAATTTAATCTAAAAAAGGAATCTATGTTAATTAGGTAGTACAATTGATGAAACATAAAACTACTAGAGATGACATCATATAATGTCACCTTATTCCCTGTTATTAGTATTTATTAGATGAAAAATAATACCTTCTAACTTTTCATCTCCAGTAACTGATGAATCATTTGATTTTTCATCTCCAGCAACTGATGAATCACTTAGTAACTGTTTATTTTCAGTAGGTGTATTTACCGTAAATAAACTTTTTCCTTTAGCAATATATTCATTTCGCTCTGAACGAGAATGATCAGCAGTATCAACTTCTAAAGACAAAAAAACAGAAAATATATAAGCATCTAATTATAAAGCCAAAACAATGCAAACTAATGCATTGGTCTAAAATTAAATACCACATGCTACAAGTGTTATAAAACAATGATTGCCCAATTTTAAGTAGTACCTGATGCAGAACAGTCTATGACATTTTGCATTCCTTCAATGCTTTCAAAAAATTCACTACCTATTTCATTATCATCATTTAAAGCTTCAATATCAAATGTTTCAGACTCATCTATAAAGAAAAAAGAAGTTAAGACTAATACTTGGGATTTACATGAGAATTACAAGCAAGGAAAAAGAAACTAAGTCCAACTTACACATTGCTTTATTCACCAAGGCTAAGTTCAGCTTTTCTTCACGTTTGAATTTCAACTGCAATGAAAAGAAGAGAGAATACACTGAAAAATTATCACACTAGTATATATCATTCATTTTCAATCAGTGCACCAAGGTAAGCATCTGCCAAGACAAAGGAGTTAAAAGAAGATTGCAAAACAATAATAAAATTACATAAATAAAAGAAGATCTAAAAAAACTCAAATTTCGATTATAGGTCAATAACAATCATAACAGCTCGTTTCTAGTTGATTTTTTTTAATTTCGAGGTATTTCTCAAACACTTTTCCAAAGTTTACAACAAACTTTAATGCACATGCATTATTTTTACATATTATTCCTTTTTACCATTTCTGTAATTACAAAACAACAACCATGATGTTAAAAGCATGTTCAGCTAACTATACTTTTGACATCATGGTTGTTGTGCTTTAACAGCTAAGCATACTTTTTTAACATTATGGTCACTCCCTGAAATTGAAAGATGGCAATCTGTCTTTCCTTTTTAAGAAAAGGTGTATGTAGCATTGCTTGCAAGTATAAAGTGAAAATAAAACAACTAGTCTAACTCCCCCCCTTTTTGCACACTTTTAGAAGGCTCCTACAAGCCACTGCAGTGGGATATATGCATGACACTTAGATGATTATGGTTCTTAAAAATTATACTAATTTTCAAAATGCCACATTGTCTAGAACATAAGACAGTATCCTCACTTAATTACTGTTTTCAAAATTATACCTACTTTTAGAAATTTTTCAGCTAAAATAACAGAGAATAGAAAAGTAGCAAAAAGTGACATGTGACAGCAGAGGTCATGAGCTTCTTTGTGATGCCTGATGTCATTGGTACATGAGGACACATATTATCTATGGCATCATCATAAATTCAGCCTTTGGATTCTGCACCTTATGACATGTAATTCAATTTATGTATATTGGTTATGACAAAAATCTTAAAACTATATTGCTCATTTTCTATTGTTTAAATCTTCAGTTCTTCTTTCAGTGAACTTTCAGCTAATCCAGGTTGTTATTTTTTACTAATCCAGGTAGTTAATTTGTTCATATCCATTGTTAATTGTTTTCTAAGATTTGGATTGCTTATGCTATTTTACTAATTCTTTTGAGTTGACAGTTTATTCTTTTATAATTCATTATTTCTTGCTTTACTTTAATTGCTAACGCTTTTCAATTAATTTTTCATTTTGCACACATTTCACTTCATCAGGTTCTGATGAAACAGAATATATACTAAGATCTTTCACTGTTAATTGTGTAGTTATTTAGAAATCTGGTGTACCTTTTAAGCCTCTACATATTTAATGAATCTTTTCCATTATAATTATGTACACATAAGCATAGATGCTGATAACATTACACATCTATAGACTTCACACATCTATATCCAGTATTATAAGAAAATTATGACTTCTTTTTTAATTTCGAGCATTTCGGGTGACGATTTTCTTTAATGGTTTCTTCTATAAATGGCATGCATTTTGTCAAGAACAAATGTAAAATCTCAACTGATGAATTTAATGGCATTTCTGTTTTAATTCAAATGATCAATGGATCATTTAGATGAATGGCAAGCACCAAACCAAATATAGAAAGTTTTATATTCAAAAACATTTATGAAGTTCATTTTTTAAAATGCAAATTTTTAGAATATTCTCAGTCAAGATTTGTTAAGAATTTTGCTTATGCTTTAAAGAACGACTTGCTTCATTAAATGAATTTTATGTGCCCTCAATTCACATTTACATAGTTTGCAATTAAATTTTATCTTGTCTATTTTCATTGTTTCAAACCAGTTCTCAAACATTGGTATTTTAAGCCAAGCATCTAGAAAAGTGGTTCTAAATTTTTACAATTCAACATGTTCAATACAGCTATGATCACAGGACTGATGATAGCTAACATTTATTTCAGCCTAAATAAATTGCTTTTTATTAAAAATTAATTTTAATAAATACATGATTTTAACATATACATATGTTATGAAATATTAAAAAAATTAAAGTAGCAAAAAGTTCGCAAAATCACAAACATAAATTTTAGAGCTACAAGTTTGTTAAAAGTAGCAAATTTGCAAAAAACTGATTCATCTGGGGACACCAATCTCATCTGCAAAGCCTAACATTTAAAGAGCTCGTTAACTGTTTTTTACTCATCTCTTAATATTTATGTTAAAAGGTAATATATTTACAAAGCACAATATTTAGAACATTTAATTACGTTTCTTGAAAAACAGCTTCATAATCAAGCCCATATATATACACAGTCTTTTTTTCTCTTATAAAATATCAGTTTATACATGAGGCTGTTTTAAGTCTTTGGCAATATGCTAATACTCTATTTTTTTTCCTAGAACAAATTTTTAAAAATATCTTGCTAAAATACAATAATAAAAAATACAGACTTTGGAATATAACAAAAATATGCAACCAAAAGCGAAATAAAAATGTAAAAAATTCATACTGCATAGAATTACTTGAAGTTTATTACATTATTAAATGCAGAAATAAAATACAAACTATTACTGATTATAATCTCTGTACCTAACAAAATTCTTAGAATACATCTGTTAATACACTTTTTCAGTTTGTTTATTGCGCTATGTAATTATTTTTCATATAGCCATCATGGCTTAATCATTTGTTGTCATAAACAAGGATATTAATTTTTTTAAAATTACCTATACTTTAATACACTTAAAAATGAATAAAATTATATTTCAGATTATTAATTAGGAAAAAAAGAACTGAAAAAAACTACAAAATATGCATATAAAATGCATATTGAAATACCTATCAGGAATACATATTTTTAATAAAAATTCACATTTCAAAACTCTGAAGTACTACAGATGCCAACCTTTAATTCCCTTCTTGTACGATTAGGTAACAATTTTTCCATCAATCCAAAATCTGTCCCGACTAAAGTGAGAGCTTTATAAAACTTCGCAGTTTCTGAAAGAAAATGATTGCTAATACATTCATGGAAATAAATTTTGTTATTTTATAACAAAGTATACAATGGAAACAGTTCTGTAATTTACAGGAACACTTACTACATTTACAATTTATGTTGGGTGTATTTTATATAACAAATATGATTATATATGCTTTAAAAACAATTTTATTTGCATTGTTAAATATCAGATTTAGCAGATTTTGAAACTTCTAATATTTTCTGTAATACTCAACAATCTGTAAACATATACTACAGCTTTAATCATCAAATTAGAATGATCAATTAATAAAATTACACTATTATAATTCACTTTCATATATCTAATACATACCAGGTTTTAAAGATTGCACATTTAAATACCTTCTGGATGAGTAATAGAGTACAATTTCAATTTAGCAATCAATGAATTGAATGAAGAAGATTTTTAGGCAATGAATATTTTTATTAAAAATACAGTAATTTTATACTTTGGCTAATGTAATTTAATATATGATACTAAATCAGTCATATGATTTTTATTAATTTTTCTAGAATCAGACCTACATATTTGACAAAAATATTCTTCAAGATGATCCCAAGCAGAACAATTGACTGGTACCATGATCCAATGATAACTTTCCCATATATGATTGTTCTCTGGTTGCAATCATACCCTTGAACTTTGCTGTTTCTCCCCCCCCCCTCTGTACCTACAAACATGCAGTAAATGCACACTGCGAGCAAAATTTACCTTTTTCAAATTTTCAGTGTCTAACTGCAGTGAAAAAAATGTGCTATTAATATACCAACACATTAGATAGCTTTCTTTTAACACAAAGATAAAAGGCCAGACGTTTCTCTGTTAATGGTAACAAGCCTAACATGGTTGCCATATCACAAATGTCATAGGCAAGCCTCTCTGAGCTAAATACATTTACCACTTTTCAAGTGCATTCCTGTGTTGCCTAGTACAGAAGTTTTGTTTATGCTGCTTGCAATCAGTAGTAAATTATATATATATATAAAGAAGGCAGAACACATCTCAACTAAATTTTTTGGGAGCCCTTATCTTAGGAGAGAGGGAAATGTTGTAAGAAGGAAGTTACCATTTTTGTGATCATCAAACTGTAACCACCAAAAGACAGTAAGATCCTTCAGACGGCAGTGATTCTGAAACAACTGAATTGTGTTTGGGAATTCTGAAACTAAAGAATAGTACATGTGGAATACAATGCCACATATGTTTAAATGCCATTTCCCAGAAGCATGGTGGAAATCCATTAATAAGAGCTTACCATGTTTTGTGCATGCTGAAGTGTATATGGCTGAATGACTCATAAACCCCTGTCAATGACCACTCCTATTTTTCTTTTATAAAAGTGGGAGAAAGTTAAATTTAAGGGGTAAAAAAATTTAATATTTTTTTTTAAATTAATGAATGGAATCATTTTTACATTAAAAGATATTTTAGTGACACCATTTAAGAGAGAAATAATTAAAAGCTGTAGATCATGTGCTACATCAGTAACCAAAAAACAAAGCACATTTACTTTACAAAAACTAACACTGGCTCCCTTACAGCTGCAATCTGCATGCTCCCATAAATTCACATTTGCTTGTAATAATTATACCTACATGACAATATACATGTATGAATGCTTCCTTATGTGCATAACATAAATATATTAATCCAGGATTTATTTCTTATTCCACAATTAAAAGAAAATACAATCACTTGGTTTTAATTTAAATATGAAATAAAGATAATTAATTCCCCCCCCCTCAGAAAATTATCCCCACACTAAGATCACAAGACTATACCTTATATGCAAGACTTATCTATTTCTTCTAAAACACATTTAAAAATGCAAAAAGTGTTTTAGAATATGAGTCAATTTTGTTTTCAGGCATTAAACGTAATTTACACAATGTATGAAGTAAAATTATTTAAATAAATTACATGTGGGCCTAAGGATATTATTTCTTAGGCAGTCCATCAAAGTTGCATGCAGCATTGGATATACACAGTCCAGTCACATTAATGTGACCATCTGTCAAAAGCCAGAATAACCACCTTTCGCAGAGCGGACTGATGCGAGACGTGCAGGAAGAGAGTCACATAGGTCCCTGAAGGTGTTCTCTGGGATGTTGAGCCATGCCGACTCTAATGCCGTGGCCAGCTGCGCTAGATTACGCGGTTGAGGATCCATGGCGCGAACAACTCGATCGAGATGGTCCCACAGATGCTCGATTGGGTTTAAGTCAGGTGAGTTTGCTGGCCAGGGGAGGACGGTAAACTCATCCTGGTGCTCTTCGAACCACGCACGTACACTGGCAGCTGTATGGCACCTCGCATTGTCCTGCTGGAAGATGCCATCATCCTGAGGAAAAACAATGCGCATGTAGGGGTGAACATGGTCCGCAAGGACAGATGCGTACTTGTATTGATCCATTGTGCCTTCCACAATGATCAGTGAACCTAGAGAATGCCAGGAAAACATTCCCCAGACCATAATGCTCCCGCCTCCAGCTTGGACCGTTCCGGCAATGGTTGCAGGGTGGTTCCTTTCAGAGGTTTCACGCCTTATACGCCAACGTCCATCTGTCCGATGGAGCATAAAACGCGATTCATCCGAAAACGCAACCTGTCGCCACTCAGTGGACGTCCAGCTGCTGTACTGGCGTGCAAATTCTAGCCTTCGCCGTCGATGAACAGCAGTCAGCATAGGTGCACGAACCAGGCGTCTGCTTCGGAGGCCCAGACGCAGCAATGTTCGCTGAATAGTACTTTGGGAGACACTTTTGGTAGCCCCTTGGTTCATTTTGGTGGTCAGTTGCTCAACGGTAGCCCGTCTATCTGCCCGAACGCATCTCCGCAACCGTCGTTCGCCTCTGTCATCTATGGCCCGTGGTGCACCACATTTGCCACGTCGCTGATTTTGGACAGTCCCATTTTGCCATGCACGGTACACTTTTACCACGGCGGCACGCGAACAGTTCACAAACTCAGCCGTTTCGGAAATGCTTCCACCCTTGGCCCGAAAGCCAATGATCATGCCCTTTTGGAAGTCGGATAAATCGCTTCATTTCTGCATTACGCCAACGATTGAAATGTTTTCCGAAGCCCTCACACACCCTTTATATACGCTCAACTGCACTGTGCTGTCACCTGCCTTCTGTGATTGGTTATTTAACTCTGACATGGAAAGTACGTGGTGGTCACATTAATGTGACTGGACTGTGTAAATGAATATACATAAAAACTGCAATAGATAAATAATGTAACAGTACCTTGAATACTCCAAGTTGAATGACGTCGTCTAAAAGATGAATAAGTTGTATCATCATCTCTTATGGTTTCACTTGATAATGCCTCAGGGATACTCCTTTGAACTGTCAGAGAGCTTTTCTCAATGTCAATTTCCCCATTCTCATCTAAGATAAGAAGGGGGGTAGAATGTACTAGAGTCTCCTGTACAGTACTTTCGCCATTGCCTTCAGTGCAGTTTGATTCTTCAATTCTGTATTTTGTAATTACATTAATTAAGATACTTAAAATTAGTCACAGAACATACACACTTGTTATATAGATGATATTATATCCTATTTTGACCAATTTAATTACACTCCAGTATCAAATCAGAAAAGTTAGATAAATGTCTTACAACCAAAAATTGTTAAAGGAATCTGGTGCAGAAAAAACACACATTTTAAATTTACCATATTAAAACTTAAAACTATGACTTGAAAATGCAATACTTACAATTCATCATGATGAAAATTAGAAGTATCATCTGTCTTTTTGCCTCTATATACAAAAATATAAGATATCAATACATGAACCTCAAATGTTAAAAAAAAAAAATACTATTTACTCTTATATAAAAATACATACTGCATTGGAGATGATGATGGATTATAATATATGAGATCCATCATGGTCATTTTGCTTCTTTCAGGAGGTGCTGCTCCTTTTTTTGGAATTGAGTAAGCATATTTTCGTTTCTTTTTTAGAACCTGAGAAAAGAGGATTTATGAATTTACATAAAGCTGAGGAAATGCATCAGTATTTCAGTGAAAATCAAATAATCAAAAATGCAGTGAGAAGCTAAAAGTCATGGAAATAGTAAATATTGTATTCATGGCATTTCTACACACATATATCAGTAAAGAGGCGGGCCATACATATGTATAAAAATATTATTGATACCCATTACAAATGATGATGAACAAATTAAACTGAAAATTTTAGCATCGGCCAAAGAAAAAATTTTTCACGAACTATTTGTCACCATCAGCTTTTTTGTCTCAGATGCTCTCTTATTCCACTGCTTACACATCATCAAACAATTCAAGATTTGAAGATATTAGTTTGGATAGTGTTAAGGGTTGCACCAATAAATCAAGGTTTCAAATGTTTTGCATTTAGAAGTGAACTACAGTACAGAGTAGGTATAATGATGGAATCTTCCAAGCCTCTAAAGTGTTCTTCAAGTTGGAGGCAGCTGTATGGAAGTATAGGCACATTTATATAGCCCACACTAGCCTACCTATTTGTTTGAAGCAACTGCTAAACACCCAATTCAGGGGCATTATTACAAATCATGTGCATCTCTATATGTTGAGAAGTGGTTGGTGGAAGAATATTCTAACTAATATTCTAATGCATTGTGTCATTAGCCCTTAATTACTATAAGGCAGACCAAGGAATATTTCAATAATACTATGGACTGGATTATCTGCAGAATGGTAAAGCAAGCCAGGGCTATTCATCTCAGAGGATGTTTGCCTTTCTGAAGGACATTTTAAAGGAAAATTGGCTCATATTTAGATTACACACAGGTAAAACTACAAAAATTTCCATGCAGTCAGCATGTTCTTTTAAGATCTGAACTTTGACTGAATACTGAATATCCAGCATACAGCAACCTTTTTATCCATACTAGTCGGCAACTAATATCATGATTTGCTTTCCTTCTCCTATAATATTGGCCCTTGAAGCATTTTTGAATACGTAGCAAGCACAATCCATTTATTGAGCTACAGTTAGTGCAGTTTTAGCACAAATTTAATAAATTGTTATTGCAAATTTTGCAAATGGCTGTCTCTTCAACAATAACATCAACTTGCTCACTCCATAATCCAACATACTGCTGCCTTCTTCAGAGCTCTGGAAGCAGCAATCTATTATTAGGTACCTAGTGCATGATTTTTGGCTTCTCAAAGTATAAATAAAGAAAAGTATAGATGCCTTGTAAAATATATCAAAATAACATACTTCTTTATTTTCAGGTCTTTTCTTAGGGGAATTCAAGATACTAGTTAAATGAGGATATTTCACAGTACGATTTTCAGATGAAGCAACACTTGGTATACATTCCTTTTCAGTAGGGAGATATCTAAAATTGTACATAATATACACATGCAGAGTGAAAAAAAAAAAAAAAGAACCAATATTTAACTAAGCATACACACAAATATAGAATGTGCATGTTTGCTAAGAAAGTGCTATATGAATAAGAAGCATTATGAAATTATTGCAAAAAGTTTCAATGTTTGAGGACTGTGAAATAGCTTTTACTTCATTACGACCACAAAATCTACAGCAAAACACAGTTATCTAAAATTATTCAATTATGAAACTTCTTCAAAATAAATAATAATAGCTTCTTATATTAATTTTGGTTTATTTAGCATACAAATATTTTAAAATCTAAAAATAAAACTATAATACAGGGTGTTTACAAAGTTCTGCACCCATTTTGATGTTTAATAACTCATAAAATAATGAAGATATAAACAAACTTATGGCATTTATTGATGGAATAACTTATATATTTTCTTTTTCAGGTTTGAATATCTTTACTTTTGTAAATGTCGTCTGCGCCTGTGATTAATTTCAGATAATTTCATTTTCCAGTCTAAATATCTGTACTTTTCTAAATATCGTTTGCTCATTAATTGCATTATTTAATATGGGGATCTGAAAACCCCCGTGAATATCGTGAGGCACAAAGGGATTCCCCAAAGGTTAATGCGTGGTGTGGACTAATGCATGACCGAGTCGTTGGGCCTTTCTTTTTTACAGAAAAGATGGTCTCATCAGTCGTATACTTAGACATGTTGGAAAACTTCATATTTGCACAACTAGAAGAGCTTCAGCCACATGCCTTTTTGCAACAAGATGTGCACCACCTCATTGGGATACCATCGTTCATAGTTCTTTGAATGACCATTTTACAGGAAGATGGATTGGGTGAGGAGGTTCAATTCCTTGGCCACCCACATCACCTGATACAACACCGCTGGACTTCTTCCTTTGGGGATTTGTAAAGGACAACATTTACAGGATTACATCCGCAATAGCCTCTGTGGATGCAGACATGCTTGCCGGTACCTGGCGCGAAATTGAACATCGACTTGATATTCTCCGTGCGACGAAGAGGGCACACGTGGAAGTTCATTGACAAGGGTCATGAAACTTTTTGAGTCTATCTAACCATTTATGTTATTAATTTTAATTTATCTTTATTATTTTATGAGTTATTAATCATCAAAATGGGTCCGAAACTTTATAAACACCCTGTATTAAAAACTAATGCAAGAAAAATTAGTAAGATCACATTTTATCAATTTTATCTTGCTGTGAAACTAGAAACAGTTTGCCATGAATCAAACATGTACAGTACATAGTTATAAACAAAATGAATACAGATTTGCAGTTTTCTCATTTTTTGTTAAAATTCAAATCTTGGAGAAGGCATGGTTGTTTGTAAACATATAGTGCGGCAAGAAGGCACTCAAAATACATAGCCAGCTAAAGTCCTCTCGAGATGTTGTGGTAGATGATGAGGGGTGGGAGACCTTTGGAACCACACCAGGGTGTTCTCCCTCAAAATTGGGGTGAAACTGCAGTAAGACTATACCTGTACAACCAAAGATGTACATAAAACATGGTAACATAAAGGAATTCTACTGCTGCGATATAAAGAGTTTATATTTGCAAAGGATTTAATGAATTTTATAAATGACAATAGAACAATACTTCGAATTTTGGTTTGATGCTTTTGACTGTATTTCTATTTTAATCCTTTATTTTTGTTTGTCTGTGTTGGGAGTGCTGCATTAACTACAAGGCCCATTATTATCGGGCAGGAAGGCTGCAGCACACTTATATATTACACTCATTATCTGTACAACTAATACTGAAATTCTGGTAACCCAACTACTTGTTAAAATTCAAAAGCAAATTACTTAAAATTAAGCAAGAGAAAATCCCCAAACAATTTTGTATTGGTTAAAAATTTATAACATTAAAAATATCTTTCGGTAATTACATTGATGAGTTGTATATTTTAATTTGTATCAATTAAATATATTATTAAAGATAATATGGATCTAAATTATTAAGAAATACATTTATTACATTTAAATGATTCTATTTGCATTGCTCACAATTATAGATTAATTACAAAAGTATGTTTAACATCTTATGGCTTGCTCAGTGGCAAGACACTCAAAATCAGTTAATCTTGGACTGAACTACCAGTGCTCACTGACATTATCACTCGGTCGCTGTGGGCCTGATTGGTACAGTGTTTAATACTGCTGGTTGCCATATTGTTGGCATGGGCTTGAATCCCAGAGAAAGCTCGGATGTTGCTAGTGTATAGTGCAGTGGTTGTAAGCCCTTGTGGTCCCAAGCACCCCTTTCACCATTAGTAGTTATCATCCCCCTTTTCCTAACTTGAAAAATACATATACATTTATTTAAATTTAGATTAATTTTAAATGTGTTTCATAAATTAAACAAGTATAGAAAATGTTGACAAATACTGAAACTTGAATAAAAAGATACTTCATATTCATAAACTGAAACTAAACTCTTAACAGGTAAGTCTGATTGCATTTCTCTCAAAACTATGGAATTTCATTGTGGTTGAGAATACTACGTAGAGCATTTAAAATATTAGCAAGCCAGAAGCCCTTTCAAGAGGTTTGGTGATATGCACATTACATGCAAGAAGAGGCATTCTATTTTTTACAGTACCTTATTTTAAAAAATACTGTACAATCAAAACATATTTTTTTTTCATATTTGTAAAATAAAATATACAAAAACCCAATCTTTACAACAAAATTAAATAATAATAATAATTAAAAAAAACTTTTCCATTTGCTTAAGTTACCTATTCTCTGATCTCTCTTCATTAACTTTTTTTGAAATTTCAGTATTTGAAAATCTCTTTGCAAGAGTTTTGTTATTCTTCTGAGGAATACTGACAGAGTTATTCAAAGTAGAATTTTTGGTAGCCTTTTGAGCCAATGCTGAAGTTTCAACTGTAGATAACAGACTATTATCCACATCGTAGTCATTTTCATTAATTGCTTTGCATCTTTCAGGTGTCACAGCAGAAGAAATGGGTCTAGAGAAAAATAATAAATGTTATTTAAAAGAAATATTTAAAACTTTACTTCTACAAAATACTACTAAAAGAATGGTGAAATCTGCATAGATCTCTATTTTCTATAATAATATGATACCATTCAATAATGATATTTTTTTAAAACTGAGCATTTATCAGATAAGACTGTAGTATATTTCAATTGGCTAGGTTTAGACATAAATGTATTTTTTCTGACACAGTTTTGTAAATTTCAGTATTAGAATTTTGCAGTATCAACAAATTCTGAAAAGAAAAAAAAGTTACTCAAACTGTGTGTAAACAAATTGAAAAGTACATCAAAATCTGTACAAATCTTTCTTTTGCTCAATTATATGAATGCAGTACAAGACCAGAAATCTGCAGTGCTTGGTTGGAACAGAGGTTATAAGGATTTTAGAATTTTGCAGATTTCAACACAGAAGAGATAAATCATAATATTTAGACTAAAAGTGCAACATCAATTAGGACATTAACTCTTTCAGGTTGGGTGCCCCATATACACAATTTTTCGAATGTCTCTCACAGATAGACACCCCATCCACACATCACTAGAGAACTAACTCAAGGAATGGGAGAGGTGATGCAAATTCACATTTTAAGCTGAAACATGTTTTAAAGACAGCCAGATGGCATCCTCTGCCCATTACCTTTGAAATGAATATAGTTAAGATCCTGACCTTCAATTTGATCACATTGTGTGTAATGTTTGTGTCAGCTGTTGTGGGGAAGGAGCCAAAGCATAATTGTAAACAAACAGAGCTTGGCTCTTTTAATGACCATGTGATATAAACATTCATGTTTCTGATATCCTTTTGAATCCTTTTTAACTACTGTGTAAGGTCTTTTAGGGTTACTATGTGGAGTTCTATTATGCTTTGTACTACATTTATGGCTTGTATTTATTTTGAAAAGACTCTACTTCAGTTTATTAAGGAGAGAAATTTATTTATTAGGGAAAGGATATACTGCCAAGGTAAATAAGCCAATTAGTGACACGGATTAGAGTGACGATTCATTTTAGAGCCTTCCATTTCCCGTGAAAGATTTTGTTATTTCTTCTAATAAACAGGCCTTCTTTTATTTACTTTATTAATTTTCAGAATAATTTGAATAGCACTCATAAAGTAAAAGAAATGGATTATTAAATGCCAATTTTAACATATATGATAGCTTAAGTAATAATCTAAAATAGTACCAAAAATTATGATGTTAGGACTTAAAACTTTTTTTCTAAAGTTAGGCTTAAAGATGCAAAACTCCCATCCTGTGGGAAGATCCCTTTCGATGAAACATCACAAACAAAGCTGTGCTGTCTCAAAAGGGTTAAGGATATATACAATAAAGACATATGAAAATAAGGGGCATTAATTAAGCATAAAATACTTCATTTTAAAGTTTCAAAAATTTTTTTAATAGAAGTTTGTTTTAAAACTTGAAGATGCTTCAGAGTAAGTTTTTCTTTTTGTTAATTATATAGAGTCAAATCTCTGGCTCCGTGACACAGCTCTGTTGTTCTAAAACTTTTAAGTATTTTTTACCATGTTCCAAACCTTCATTAAAAGATATTTTCTTACACCTATCAAATTCACTATCTGTATTGGTGTTGAAAGTTTTCTTGTTGTGCTAAGTTCAAAACAAGTCAATAATTTCATATCGATCATCTGATATGCCATTGTTTGCTCATCTGGACACATCATTCATTCAACAATACCTTCTTCTTTCTTTCAAATACACAAGCAATTCTCTTGCTTTGCTGCAAGTGTCACTAAAATAAGAAAATTCACTATGATCACTCTCAGTTTCAATAAATAGAGAAGAGGGACATACATTACTCCAGCCATTTACGAATATTGATTGGAAAAAGAAATTCCACGATTCTGCTAATAAATAGATGCAGTCTTTGATGTTGAAATTTTTTTTATAATCACAAAGTGAAAAAAAAAATTATCTCTCGAAAGAATTTTTTTCAGAAACTCTGATTTGTAGTGGCATTTATACTGTATTTTGGTTCCTGGTCCATTGGTTGGATCAATGATGTAGTATTCGGGTACAGAAAAAAAGTCACAACATTATCACACGTTAAAATGATTGCATCTGGATGTGCAGACCAATAGTAAAATCTTAGAATTTGATGACAACCCCACTCTGTTATAACACCTTCTAGCATCTTTAACAAAATATTCCATGAACCATTCGGTCATAAGTTATTTCATGAATCAGGAATTTTTAATATTCCTATAAATCACAGGTAAAGATTTTACTCCTTTCAGAGCTCTGGAATTGCTGCTCAATTCACTAGTAAGTTCCAGCTGCTTTCTGCATAAATTACTATTCTTTCTTTAGCTTCTTTCACCCCTGATGGTGCACATTCTTCGCTTGTCACAAATGTCTTTCTTGGCAGACATCGTCAATAAGTCCAGTCTCATCAATATTCAAAATCTGTTCTCAGTTTTGATTTTCTTTTGCCACCAACACTGAAAATTCATCAACAAATTCCTCTGCAACATCTTAATCTGCTGGAAGTTTTTCTTCACAGGCATTTAGGCACATATATCCTACCTCTGCTTAAATCTGTTCAGCCAACCACTGCTGAAATCACACATCTCCTCTATTTTTAAATCAATGTGAATCTGTTTTTCCTTTTCTCAGTTTTTTCTGAAATTGGTACCCCATCACTTGGCCACTGCCAGAACCATTTGTAAAAGACAGCACTGAGGTTTGCCGATTTCACCTCGTGCAAAGATTTCTGGTTTGGGATTCTGGTATTAGAATCACTATTGCTGTAAAATTTCACAGGTTTTCTTTATTTTCCCATATATCACATACGGTCCATGATGTAATTCTGTATGATTCTGCCATAAACTGAGGATGTAACACCTCCCTCATCTTTTGCAAAATTTCTCTTTTTTATATTACTGTCAATGCAACATGTTTATGTTTTTCAACATTGGAAGCAATAAAATCATGAATGTATTTCTTTACCTGCCACTGTATTTTAAAACACTGAAATTAAAAATATTTAAAATTTTATCTGTAAAATTTGGATAAAACAACAAAACAGCAAACAGCAGCATTAAACAATCTCATGAAATAAGAAAGCTCGGGAAATAAAACAATGTTTGTCGTGAACCTGAAAAAGAAGTTGAGTAAAGTCATCTGTTTTTTTACCTTGATGTAGATTGGAGGTTAAAAAAACTTTTACTATAGTGTCAATGATTTGGTAAGTATTTCCATTATGATGCCTTTTTCTGGTAAATATTTCTCTTTTCTTTAATATTTTATTCTCCATGTTGCAGTTTCTTGAACCTATAAACTGAATGTTTACATTTTGAGAGGTTTCACAGATTTCAGGTCAGCAGATTTTTGCTATTTGACTGCAATACTATTCAATAAGGACATTCATTACAAGAAAAAACTGAACTCTTACCACATACAACTACAGTCTAACTATATTTCCATCAGTGGGGTTTGGACATAAACATATTTCCATTGATGATATTTTGGGAGACACAGTATTGAATTTTGCACTACCAACACATTTTTGGGGGGAAAAAAAAAAGGTTATTCATAAACTCTGTGTAAACAAGTTGAAAAGTAATTCTGTTTTATTAACAGAGTATGACTACTCCTTCATGCCATTTGTTTATTTCTGCAAATGATAATATGTATATATATAAACCAATAATTCACATTAAATTATAATAAGAAAACTCTCCATATACCAACTCCAAGGAACAGAAATTTAATTTAAAACCATCATCGAAAAACGTTTTTGGTCAGAATTTTAAATTAGAATTTTCTAGTCCTTCTTTGCTTTAAAAACAGCTAAGGAAAAACTTGAAAATTCTAACTTAAAATTCTTATTAAAATTTTGACAAAAATTTTTTTCAATGATGGTTTTAAATTAAATTTCTGTTCCTTGGAGTTGGTATATGGAGAGTTTTCTTATTATAATTTAATGTGAATTATTGGCATATTACTTTGCAGCAAGTGAAGTGCTTTTGAATTTACTTTTAATTACTTTTATTTTGAATATATAACATATGTGTGCGTGTGTGTGTAATATTTCAATTGTGTAGAAGACATCAGTACTTTTAACTTTTGATAGTCATCATGGCTGAAGGTGAAGGCATACAGACGAAACTAACGAAACTGGATTTTGACGAATCACCAGTCTTTATTTTCACAGATATCAAATTATTTTGGTAGACAATTTTTTTTCAGTCGTAGTCGAATACAATAATTTTTATGTAGACTGGTTTTAAAAGTATGATGTAAGCATTTTAGACAGGAAAGAATAAGCAGTGCAGAGACGTTGGCAGGGCAGAAGGTAAGAAAAGGACTGTGCAGTTGTTTGCGAATCATTATGTATACAAAGTAGGTGCATAAGTACAGGTGAGGTGTCATTGGTTAATTTTAGGTTTTAGTTCCATTTTTTAAGCAGCGTTATGTAACAGGAAAGATCTCACATTTGGGAAAATAGATGAATTTAGGGAGAGAACACAAAATCTAGAACAGTTAATTTTGAGGTCACCAATCGTTTCTTAGCATAGCCATCCTATTTCGTCATATCTTATATATATATATATATGAAACTTTTGCTCAACAGTACAAATTGTAACAGCCTGGTCAGATCTAAAGTATTGATTTTACTTTTCAGACAAGAAACTGTATACATATAAGTTACCCTTTTATATGACAGAGATGAAATTAAAAAAATAAATAAATAAATAAATAAAAATATTAAAAATCCATGATTAAAAATTTGATGTCTTAGTGTAATGTCAAAAATATATTTGACATCTTTTTAAACCAAAGTATGTGTAATGACAAACTTATAAAATGTATAATAAAAAAAAAGAGGATTTTCATTCTTTTTAAACAGTTTTCCAAAATCATGACACCAAAATGAAAAAGCTTCCAAACTGTGGAATTAATGTGTTTACTCGCGTAAGAGATACACTTTTTTGCTAGTTTTTCATTGTGAAAGTGCGACTATTATGCAGAGAAATCTACTACATTTAAGATTGTAGATTGTACACTCTAATGCTAAAACACTACTGGTATAAAAAATATACAAATATTATAATAAAATTAGTAACTTAACAAATGATTCCAGATTATGTGCTGTTCATTAATTAGTCTTTTTCTCAGTTACACACAAAAAAGAGGCATTTTTCTTCTTAGTAATACTTTTACAGACATAAAATTCACAAATAATCTTTGAAAATTTTGACAAGAAATTCTAACATAATATGCAATTCATAATAAATCACTTTCACTAAAGGTATCAGTATCACGGTTGTAATGTGAATCTGTGTCTCAATATGCAACTGAGACAGCATCTCCGTTATTCCATAAAATGTCATCTTCGCTTCCAAAGCGTTGGTGATATCGTATATCCATCATTTCATAATACAGGAATATAAGAAAGAAGTTGATTTTCTATCATTGGGAAAATCCATGCTTTGGTCCTCTGAACACTCATCTATTTACATTTGTTTCTTGTAGCGACTATTTGGATTTTCTCTAGTCCTTTATTAATTTTTCACTTACATTCCATTCTCTTTCAGCAGCTCTGTTTCCATTCTCTTCAGTATATTCAATAATCTTCAGTTTAAATCCCACCGTATAACTATTATTCTTTCTAAACTTTCCCATATTCCAGTAAAAAAAGGGGGTGGACGTACATCTAGAACACACCTCCATGAAATTCACTGCAAAATAAAATACTGGCAACGATCCTTTTTCTGTAACTTTAAATATGTGCAGCCCAGCAAATTTAGAGCATGCGCATACTTTTTTTAATGAAGAACGAGTTGAAAGCTTTAAAATTTACAAATAAGAAATCCTGCCTTTAGGGAACTTCAAGGAAAGTAGGCAATTCCTTATCTCACTATGGAGTCATTGAGAATGTCAATGGGAGTGACAGAACAGATGAATACATTAT
This sequence comes from Stegodyphus mimosarum, assembly GCA_000611955.2. Lineage (NCBI taxonomy): Eukaryota > Metazoa > Arthropoda > Arachnida > Araneae > Eresidae > Stegodyphus > Stegodyphus mimosarum. Next base: position 1,290,083 of record KK117600.1, on the reverse strand, counting down.
GAGTACTAAATCTGGGAAAGGTAAAGCGGATAATTTTCTAATTGAAGATCAAATATGCAACTGAGACTTTTATGCAGCGAAATTAATTTGACAGTTTTTTCTGCTTCAGAATAGGGGCAACTATTATGCATATAAACATAAGAAGTAACTACAAATTTGAACTTTGCTTAAATAATTAATTAATCCACTGATGAATGCACACTACGTATAGCTGAATTTAGTAAATGTGCTATGTGATGCAAATAACTGTAATCTATCCATCAGTTAATGCAAATTTAAAAGGGGAGATGCAAATTATTTAAATTCATAAGACCTGATTAAAAACCATTTGCTAAAATTTTTTATATAATGTCTAAATATTTGACCGAACTTTATTTGTTCAAAAAATTAAATAACGTCTGAATAGTTACTGTTCATATATTTTACACATGAGCATCCCTTGTTTCACATTTTTACAAATCATATTTTCATGAAATTTTTGACAGCTTGAACATTACACTCAGTTTTTAGTAAACTTCATTCCCTATCAATATCAGAATAATAATTAAAAAAAATTCTTTAGTGTACTCAGTGTGACTGACTATTGGCTCAAAATGGCTTGGTCTCTTAGAATTTATGCGAAAGTGCTTTGTTTCTTTCATATAAAGGTTTGGTTTATTTGATTATGGAAAAGCACTCAAGAGCTATCTGCCTAAAGGAAGGGATGAATTCATGGAGGTCTTTCTAAGGGGAACTGGCTTGTATACATGTTACACATGAGGAAAACCATGAAAACACATATACAGCCAGCCTGTTGCAGGATCTGAACCTCGGACTGAATTACCACCGTTGTTCAGCGTACTGCTCAGCCCTTCACATAAAGGGATCCTATGTTTCTTCTTGTTTTTATTGCAAATACTGGGCAGAGGAAGAAATATTACCATTCATAAAAAATTGACATGATACTTTGTCAGGACTGAGTGTTCTGTGCATACTTTTGGCGAACATATTCGTGAAGTAGTTAAAGTCCTGATCTTGAACAGGGAGCTGAATGCAGCTATGTTCTGTGGTAGAATACTGTGGTTAAGTGGTAGAATAACTGCATGTAAGAAGGATTCAAAATCCTCTTTTATTAAACCACTATTATTTACAGCCACTTCCCAACTCGAGAAGGATAACAGAAAATAATGACCGCACTTGGGTCTAACTTGAACAATCAAATAATTTAAAATAAAGTTAAATAGAAATTAAATAATCGTTGCTCACAGAGCTATGAACACGAGGTAGGTCTCTATGGTAAACGATCAGTGGTGCGTAGCAAGATTTAGCTAATACTAATGCACTTAGATTATTTCAAAAACTAATAGCATAACAGCGCTAAGGCTTAGAATTTAAATACTAGCTAGTCAGGTGGACGTTGAACAGAGCTGCAGTAATCCGAGACTAAAAGCTCTCTCACACCGAGAAGTTCCTTGCTAACCTTTAAATACCAAAACTTGGCTCCACTTCAAATTAGCATACAGCTGAAACGCGTACTCATTCTAACGGGAAGTTGAAATAAGAACTCACAGGAAAGAGAAAATTAACATAAAACTTTGTAAGTTTAAACTAAAACCTTACAACTTAGCACGTCTATTAAAACAGATATTTTACTGCAGATATCACACTGCCTCTCAAAACGATTTTCTTTTAGCATTTATGTTTAATGCATTTTTAACCCTCTACTGGCACAGAGCTTCAGTAAGAAATCAATATTTTCTAAAACTGATACATTAAAGAGGTATTTTCTTGATTTTTAATGTCAAAATGTCCTTGTTACCTTACACTGGGATTTATGTATTGGATTGGCAAGAAAATAATTTTGATTTGCACAAATAGATAGCATCATGTTCATGTTGTTATTCTTCTGTCAATCTTATGTACATATTCTCTTTTCAGATTTGGCGGGTGACACTTTTAAGTTGCTATAAAAACAAATTCCAGTTTTTTTTTTTTTTTTTTCAACTGTTAGTTTCAGGTCAATTTTAACACAAGGTGAAAAAATAAAAATTTTTGACATATTTTACTTTTCTTTATTTTCATAAAGGCAAGGAAGTAGCTGAGACTCACATAGAGTTTATCTGCTTAACAGAACACATGTGTGTCAGAACTGGTTTAAAAAGTTTCATTCTGGAGATTTTTCATTTGAAGAGAATCAACGTTCTGGTCAATCTTCTGAAGTTAATGATGACCATAAAGCTATAACTGAATCAAGTCAGCATATAATGGTGCACGAGATTGCGAAATAGTTAAATGTATCACACATAACAACTGGAAATCACATAAGATGCTTTGGACTCATTAAGAAGCTCAAAATTTGGGTTCCAGATGGTTTGAAAGAAATTTACTTAACACGACAAATCAATATTTACAATATGCATTTCTTGCCAACCTGATACTAGCTTTAATTTCTGGGACATATTTCAAGATAAATACACATATATATATATTGTTACAGACATCACAAAAATACTCTAAGCTATACTTATAATATTACACAGACTGTTTACAACAAAAACACCCCAAATAATCTCTGTACAAAATGCTACACAAATATTTATTAATTATAGACAAAAAAGTGATAAATTTAAAACCAAAACAACGAAGACATGAAAGAAATAAAACAGTACAATCTGAAATTTCCCAATACAAATGTAAAAAGATCCAATCAACTCAGTGTATTGAAATCAGAATAAACTCCAATAGCAATAGAAATACATAAAAAAGAAAAGGGAGAGGAACAAAATCAAAATCTGATTCAACATTATCAGAAACACAGTGGCTTTCCTAGGAAACTAACCCAACTGGGATCTGATCGACCTCCTCTTGATAATGTTGAATCATATTTTGATCGTGTTCCTCTTCCTTTTTTTCCCCCAACAAATAAATAGAACAATTACCTGTAAGAAGTTTGCACTCATAGAGCTAAACAGAGCTCCTGATAAAATCAGAGGTATGACAAAATAGATAAATCAATGGAAATAAAGCAGAAAAATGAAGTGGGTCAAATACTGATTGTTTATTAAATAAAGAGGCATCAGTTACTTTAGAACTCCACAGGAATGATTATACAATTTTCAAGGGATGTCCATCAAATTTCATGATAGCCAAGTTTCACAGCTAAGAAGATAATATGTAAGTACCCAAAAATTTATTGACTAATTTTATTTATCAAAAAGTAAGTAGAAATTGTATTAGTCTATTTTTCAGCAACCCCCTCCCCCCCCAAAAGTTTTTACCAAACAAACTGGATAAAATTACACAGCAAAAATTCCCATAAGAAAATTTTTAAACAAACATGCTGCCAAATGCTTAGAGGCTGTAAAAATGAGAAAGTAAATTATACTCACTCTGACTGCAGAGATTTTTCAGTAGTATTAAGAACATCATTGATAATCCTGAAAAATTAATGAATATTAAATACAGTAATCTTGATTTTTGTAAGTACATACATTATGTCATTTTCAAAGCAAAATTTCTTAATTAGTATCCATTATGCTTTATTAATGCTATAACCTACTTACAGGAAAAAATAACAATATGTTCTTGTCATCAATACCTTTCTATGAAATGATTAGTTTAAATTCATTATGACAGTTTTTTTTTTTTTTGGACACTACTCTGTTATCAAAACCATACAAAACCACAGCAAATATATATATATATATGTGTGTACAAAAGCACCAAAACTAGCAAGTGTGCCCATTTAATAACACATAAATTTAGATAATTCCACATTTTAAAATTACCAGTGAAGTATTGGTTTAATTGTTTAATTCTTTTTTAATAATGTAATGGATCAAACAATTAAAATTTGCAATAGAACTTTTTTCAATGAAAAGGTATCATTCATGACAGAAAAGAACCACGAGATGAAATTGTGTTTTATCGATAACTCAACAATGATGGAAAAGTACAGGAAAGACTCCTGTAATCAGAAGGATTAAGAACACAAAATTGGTTTGAAAAATCAAAAATTCCATTCTTCGTCTATTTTTGATGTTAAGAGACTACATCTCTTGAATTTTCTGATCTTCACCCGAAGACGAACCATAATACAACCGCAGACTGGAACAGTTACATGCATGAGGCGTGTGCCACAGCTTTAATTGTTCAATCTAAGTCGAAAATCAGCAGATGTGAAAAAATTATTCTAGTAGACAAAAGCTTTTTCACTTGAATAAAGAAATATGAAGAAAGAAAAGAACAGAACTTGACGAAGAAATAATGCTGAGCATGTTCTTTTGCTACAATAAGTTTTCAATGCATTGTGCAGAACATCAAATGAATGTTTTTTTAGTCACTGTTCCAAATTGATTGGTGAAAACTTTTAACGTCATAAAGGAAAGTGTTGCAAAAGGAAGCATTATTCACTGCTCAAAAGCACTTTGATTCTTATTTGTCTGAATTTATGTGGAGACGTTTGCATAAAATCTGAAATTTTCTTTGCAATGCTCGAAGACATAAAAAATTTCCTACCTTCATTTTAATTTCAATTATGTTTAGTCCTTTTTTTAATGGATTATAGTACAAAAAAGTAATATATGAAATCAGCTTTCCATCCAAATTAAAATAACATTATTAGATAGTTATTTATTGTTATACTTCCATCCTTTTGTTAGGATTACTCTAATTATTTTTGGCATCCTTGGCATCAGCAATAGTTTGGAGATTTTTTATGGTCCCACTAACGGAACTCAATCTACTTTAATACAACAGAAGAAACAATAAAATGTTAACATTCAAACTGATGCTAACCACACAGCATCCTTTTGATGAATGTCTTAATTATATAAATATATTATTCATTAATGCAAACAAAGTACTTCCTTAGTTTTCAATGTCAACAGAACATTAATCTGATTAAAAAATATTTTACAGAATATATCTTTGAAATTTACTTTAGATATTAAAAATCTGTCAATAAATATGTCAACATTAATGAGAAACCAATTGCAAACTGTATAAAAGTCTTTTGTTCTTCCTTTATTCCATGAATTGCTGTTTAGTTACAATATGGTCCTTTCCCTAAAAAACAGACTAAACAAATATGCTGAAATTGATGCCAATTCTGTTTTGATTTTTTTCTTACAATATGCAGAACAACTGTTTTAAATTTCTATCAACCTTTTGGTACAGTTACATTT
>KK117600.1:1236673-1276290 GCA_000611955.2 Stegodyphus mimosarum | reverse complement strand
TTTTTTTCTTAAAAAAAAAAAAAAAAAAAAATGTATAAGTGATATTTAATTAAAATTTTTAAAAATGTCACTAAATTTCAAATACAATCAGTTTTAAAATACCCATATGCTAAAAAATTAGACTAATTACTTAAAATATTTTAAGGAAAAATGGTATATTAAACCATTTTTGTGCAACTGTTAACAATAGCATCAGACTAGGGTTGGTAAGTTGGAAGTCTAAGTCACTGTTATGGTATTAGTTGATTCTTCTAATGCCTGTTAAAATTTAGCTGCCGTAATAATTTCAAACAAATACGTTTGATTGAAATTATAACTGTAACCAATCTTTTAATATAAACTCTGCTGATAATTTAAACCAGCCATACTCAACCTTTTCGTCCACGGGCCACATTCTCAGAAGCGCTATTTCAAGTGGGCCGCAACATTATCACAGGGTAAGATAACAATGCGAAATAACCACACCCATTTGTTTTATCATGAAAACGTATTTTAACATATAATTGTTAGAGAAGTGTATGTTTCCGACTGCTTAGCTTTTGAAATATGGCTGAACATATTGATAATTAAAATTTTCTTAGTTTTTGTTAAAAAAAATGTTCACTTTATTTCAGTTGCTATCTGTAACTCTGCTGTAATCTCTTGACAGTCATTTGTAAGCAATTATGTTTTTGTTAAATATCTTGCAAGGCAGACCAGACTAGTGGTTACTGTGAACTGCCACTATTGTTCTTGGTGACATTAAAAGGGGAATGATAAATTTTATTTTCTTCAAGTGCTGATAAACGGGGGCTTGCACTAGTACCGGTCAGCTGTTATTGTAATGCAATACAATTAATATAGGAAAATTATATTTTACACATTTCACGAAGTATCATGTTTAATATTGCATTAAGTAGAAATTCTATTACTATTGAAAAAATAGAACAAAATGAATAGCAGGCACCAAATCATAATATCGCAAATATAACATAAAACACATATATATTCACAACTACTGTGTAATTATGATACACCCAAGGATTAAAAGTTAGTAAAAATCTTGCTTAGGTAACTTATTACAGCTTTTAACACTTACTTGCTCATGTTTCAAAAGTAAATAAATGACAGTGTATGAGAGTTTGTTTGCTAATATTTGATTTAACTTTTAACTCTCCTAATATGGTTACGTAAAATACATAATTAATGTATTTATTACACAAAGACTAATGAGATCATTGAAATTGTGTACACTTTTTAACAATCTTTTCTATATCAGGCTTATAATTACTGCAAGCTACTCATAAGACATCATCCAAATGATAATCAGTGAGCCGGTTTCTATATATATTTTTTGCATACTTCATTTTAGAGTATGACGATTCACAAAGATAAGTTAATGCGAAAAATGTGAGAAAAATTTGAGCACATTTTTGTACAGTTCTGTATTGTCCAGGCACAGTTTTCCAAAAATTGGCATAATTCATTTCTGCCCTCTTTTCTTTAAAAAAAGCTTCCAAATATGTGTTGTTCTTAACTCTATAAATTCGTCAAACAGCTGTACGTAACTACATCCCAATATGTCTGCCAGTTCTGATATGACTGTTGGATCTAAGTGCGATGGATTTTCGAGACAACATGCTTTTAATCTTCCTTAAATCACTGAATCTACTTTTAAATCCTTCTGATAATGCCATTAAGTAATTTGAAATCTTCATAGTTATCTGAAGAAACATTAATACCTTCCTTTTTAGCTTTAGCCATTGTTGGAAAATTTTGCAGTATTTGGTTCTGAATCTCTTTTTTATACACATTAAGCTTCTCTTTGAATGCAAATATTTGCCATCTGTGAAATTATTTTATTGTCACCTTGTAAATCCAAATTGAGCAAGTTAAGTTTATCTGTAATGTCACACAGAAATGCTAAAATATACCACTATCCATCATCTTGCAATTCACTGCACATTTTATTGTTTTGCTGTAAATACAGCATAATTTCTTGCCGCAAAGAAAAAAACCTTTCCAACACCTTGCCTCTGCTAAGCCAACGAATTGAAGTATGTAAAAGAACATCGCTGTATTGACTGCCCACTTCCTCCAAAAGGCTTTTGAATTTTCTGTGGATAAGTTCTCCTGCTCGGATGTAATTCACTGTACTTACGACAGTTTTCATCACAGAGTTTATTTCAGGACATCTAATGCGCGCAACCAAGTTTTCCTGGTGAATAATGCAATGAAATGCTATTACATTGTTAAACCATATTTCTTTTTTAACAGAGAAATAAATCCATTTTCCATGCCTGTCACTGAAGGACAGCCATCGATTCACACAGAAACTAATTTTCTTATATCTATATTGTTCTGGTCAAAGAAATCGCAAATAATATCAGTATAGTCTCTGCCTCTGGTTTGGCCCTTCATAGGGAGAAATTTTAAAAAATCTTCTTGAACTGAGTTGTCTTCAGCACAATATTTAACAAAAACTGAACATTGTGATGTTGCTGGAATCAAGAGCCATGCTAAAGAACTTGCAGTTTTTTAAGTCTTGAACTATGCGATCATGAATACAGTGTGCTATGTCTTCAATACATCTAACGCAAGTTGAATCTGAGAGATGGAGTTTTTTAATTTCTTCAATTACTTGATTTTTGTTGTTGAATTTATCAAATAGTACACCGGAAACAGTTAAAAAACACTCCTTTATTATTTCTGCATCAATAAATGGTTTCATATTCTTACCAAGTATATAACAAATTTCATATGATGCCTTTGTTAGCCCTGCATCCTGTGACATCACCGTTGACATAACGTTTTGTTGTTGCACCAAAGAACTTCTCAAAGCTGCCAGTTTCTTCCGTCTTACGGTGGATCCTCGAGGAAAAGTTTCACTAAATGATCCGTGTTTTGTTGTAAAATGGCAATCAATATTATATTTCTTTAATATAACACTTTCATGGCAAATTAAACAAGTTGCTGAGCCATGTTTATTTTGCACTACAAAATAGTCAATTTCCCACTGATCTTGAAACAGTCTTCTTTCATTGGATATTTTTCGTTTTTTAGAAGCCACTCCTGATATGGTGAATAACTATTTTCTCAGTCTTCACCCTCACTACAGACACAGAAATACAGCACCCGCATGACACAAGCAAAGCAAATGTACTGACTTGTCTGTGACCTGGTGACAAGCGAACACGGGTCTTGGTGGCGGAAATGGCCTTTTCCCAGATTTCTCAAATCCCGCAGGTAGCCACAGGTCACTGACACCCTTGTTCAGCAGCTTAGTCAGGGGAGCAGCGCAGCGCACTAATGCGGCCACGCCAACATAAACAGTGGAAGCTAGTTTATGTTGCGCATGTAATAAATAGAAAAGCCATATTTGTTAGAATACTTGAGTTCTTCCCCATGGAATTACACAGTCAACAGTGGAAAATTTAACAAAACCGGTACTGTTATTGTTTTTGCTGTAATTGCATAGATGTTTGATTTGCAACTTATACAGTTTACTAACTTACAGGTAACAGTGGCATCAACATTTACATTTGCTTTATGATTTATTGCCGTGCAGAATTTAAAAGTGAGACTTGACGCAACGCGCATGCCGTGTCGTCTACTTGTGAGGCCCGCATTCACGATGACATCACAAGGTAGCCAATGGAGGAGGAGATCGCTTACTGCCCAACTGTATTATTTACTAACATTGAGCATAGTCCTGTGTGGAGATTCATGTGACTGGCGTAAGAAAAAACAGGTAAACTGTGAGTGGGGACACTTGTGCTCGCTCACCAGGTCGCAAATGATATAATTGTTGACATGTCGCTTTGGACTAGTTCTCATTGTTAAAAATCGGAAGAAATCTGTAGTCTCCGTGGCTATCGCATCTAGTATTAAAATGCTTCCAACCACAGCAACCCGACTAAATTCATTCTAGGCATACTTTCTCATACCACGCAATTACTGAGAGGGACTGCACAATAAATCCCATGCGTTGTGCAGAATGTGCTGCTTAAATTCAGGGCATTGGTTTCGTCATTATCCTTGTCCGCATCTCACCCATTTTTATCAGCCAATCATTTAAGATTTTTATAGCGAAATTTTGAATATGGGGAATAGCTTGCCGGGCCACTCAACAGAGCTCGGCGGACTGCAGGTTGAATACAGCTGATTTAAACTGTTGGACTAACTGTAACAACGAGAGTGCCCTCTGGTGAGTAGCCAAAGAAATACTCCAGTAAAAGCCAAGTGACACACATGATAGGTTGTATCAGACTCTTGCTTTGTAGCTTTCTTATGTTAAATGTAATATGTAACTTAAACCTGATAATAAATTATTGTTACACTATAAAAAAACTCTTTTATGACCCCATCTAAAACGACTCCCATAATTGACGCCCAACGTTAATGTTTAACTGTAAGAATTTTCGCCTGGCTTTTGCTCAGTTTCTTTTTCCAAAACTGTACTTGCATCCATACACATTGGATCCAGCTTTTAAAACTTTAGGTAAAGAATACCTCGCTCATCAGGAACGATTTTTTTTTTTTCTGCCAATCCAATGGCTTAAGCAACAAATGGTTGTCAATGATATCATTTGTTTTGCCTTTAAACATTAATCTTTTGTAATGTAAAAATCTCTTAATGTTGTCCCATCATAACTCTTAATGTTGAAGCGTGCAAATATTTACCTAGCAAAGGTAAAAATACTTTACTGTGTTCTTTAAAAACACAGTATTTTATAAAAGTAAAGTATTTTATAAAGTCTTAAGTGTGTGTATATATATATATATAGTATATCTTTTATGAATATTATGTCATTTCGAAATGATTAAGAAATTCTTTGATTTTGTTTACACAAAATGCGTGCACGAGAACTGTATAATCTTAATATTCAGTTTTGTTTCGAAATCGTAGATGTGGTAAAACATAAAAAAGGTGTAATACATTCAAAGTTAGGCATTTTAAGAGTAAAATTCTGTATCAAAAATTGTTATGTATAACATACTGAATGTATTCAATCTTATGTCCGTAGTTTCGATTTCACTGGCGCCAAATGCACCTGACGAGCCAGTAACTCAATGACATGTTTATTACCCTGTGCCTCCATAACGATTTTTCTTTCTTTATATTTTTTTTCCTTGCATTTCCAGTTACATTGCTAGAAAATTGTATATATTTGATGATTAAATGTAGTGTAAGATGATTTAGAGTAGAAAAGTTATTTGAACTGAGCCATTTCTGTTATATATTTAGTCAACAAGGTTTTTTTTTTAATATATTATTTTGATACTGTGTTATATATTTTTTTTCTTATTAACTAACTTTAGTGTATTGACATTCGTAATAAAATTCATAGTAAAATAACTATAAATCTTTTCTGGGTAAGGTGAACTCATTACAACCTTCTATTCAGTGCCATAATAAAGTGTTTTGTTCATCGAATAATTTATATTAAGTGAAATACGTCACTATGTCATTTTTGCTAAAGGACGTAAACAAGATATGTGTGTTCTAGGAAGTGAACACGTTGTGAATATTACTGAACAAATGACAATAGCTGATATTAAGGACGAATTTTTAATGAGTATGGGATATAATGAAGAGTTTACAAAAGATATAAAGATCTATTTTTTAGCATAATTGCAGAACAAAAAGAAATAGAGGAATGCAAATTTAACGAAAGAAAACAGTATGAGGAATGCGATTATAATGAAAGAAAAGAGATAGAAGAACACAAACACAAGCTTGAAAAATTGGAAATACAAATAGCTAGTTCAGGTGCTAGTCATGATTCCGTACTTGCTTTTAAACTCACCGACATTAATATCTCTAAGTTACTTTACAAATTTTAATCCAAAAAGTGATGACATGAGCCTTTTTCTCACTTTATTTGAAAGTCAATTAACACTTTTGAATATACCTCAAGGCATATGGGTAGTCTATCTCTTAGGTTTGTTACCTAATGACGTTACAAAACTAAATGCATAGGAATTTGCTAGTGATGCTCAAGATTATGACAACATCAAACAAATTCTCTTAAAGTGTTTTAAATTAAGTGCTGAAAAATTCCAACAGTTATTTTCACAGGATCACAAAAGTCCTGATGAGTCATGGTGAGATTTTTACTTTTAATTGAGAAATTTTTTAATGGCTGGATTGGCAAATTAAAAGTCAATACTTTTGAGAGATATCCGACAAATTAAAAAACGATCCCCTCCTGAGTACAATGAACATTTTGTGGATCATTGGTCCGAGTGGACTGATCCTTTTCAACTGGTTGATAAACTGGATTTATATGAAGAAGCTAAAAACATCAGTAACAACACTCCAAAACCTTCTCAACGTAGTGGTCCCCAAAATTATAAAAATAACCTTCAAATTGTTAAAAACTCAGTGACAAGGAATTCCAGTATGAGAGAAGATCAACCAACTATAAGTGAATTTCGATGAATTAACAGATTTTATCTCAAGGAAGATCCACATTGTCAAATTATTACGGGAAAAGGCTCGACAATGAAATCATCGAAATAATTTTGCCGCGGTTGCTTCTGTCAATTCAAGATTTTCTTGAAGTTAGAAATCCTCAAATGCTGGAAAAGTTATTTGAACTAGCTGTCAAATTTCAGAGTAGGCGAACGGCGGAAAATGCACGTGCGAAGAATTTTACACAGTACTCAAGGTTTCACCCTCAAATAAAACCTCAAGCTCAGCAGAATTCCTATCGACAAGAGGGGAAGGTAGGAAAGCCGGTCAGACCAAAGCGTGGGGAAATAAAAAGCAGTTGGACAAAGGGGGCGAATAAAAGGATTTAAACTAATCACGGTGACTAGGAGGAGGGTGAAGTCACTGTGAGAGAAGATAAATCCCTCAGAAACCAAGCTGAGTACTGTAGTTGTAAAAAATTTGGCCTTGCCAGAAATCCAAATACCACTAAACGACGTCCCTACGACCGCCTTACTAGATACTGGGGCTCAAAGCAGCTTCCTGTCGCAGGATTTATTTAAAAAACATTTTCATTGCTACAGGCTGTTTAAGACAATGGGACATATTGTGGCTGCTGCCCAAAGCAAACAGTGTGTCTGCTTGGGAAAAGCGGAGCTGCATGTTCAAATAAAAAACAAGGTCCAGAAAATAAACTTTCTCGTAAAGAATTTGCTAACCAAAGTCATATTCGGGGTTGATTTCTTAAGCGCAACTAGCGCAAAAATTAATTTCAAAGATTCTACCTTACACGTCAAGATGGATAAAATGGAAGTTGAACAAGCCACCATGCCAGAACTTGAGCTGAATCACCTCGAAGAAGGAGAAAAAGACAAGAAATTTTTCCCAGTTATTTCATGAAAAACCTGATTTCTGCCAGATTGTCTCGCACAGCATCGATACTGGAAATGAGCCCCCAGTTCGGTCCAAACCATAAGGAAGATATGCTGGAGCAACTCATTAAGAAAATGCTCGAGGACAAAATAATTACACCAAGTACCAGCCCCTATGCTAGTCCTGTAGTTTTATGTAGAAAGAAGAATGGACTGCCAGCCGCAGACCCGAATGCATGGAGATTCGGTATTCATTACCGAAAATTTAATAGCATAAAGAAATACCCCACATATATCCTCCAGATAATAGATGAAATTATAAGAAAAATTTGGTCAACTAAATATATGACAACCTTAGACCTGACGTCAGGGTATTTTCAAATTGCAGTAAAACCTGAGGATGTCGAAAAGACGGCTTTTATCACAAAGTTGGGCGTGTATGCCTTTTTGAGACTGCCGTTTGGCTTAAGCGGAGCTCTGGTTACATTAAAAAAAGTTATGGATATTGCCTTAAGGCCAGTTTTGGGAAAAAGTACTGTCATTTATATCGATGATATCATTGTAACAAGCGAAACCCTAGAATAACACATTAAACATTTAGAAGAAGTGTTTACATTATTACATGAAGTGGGCCTTAAAGTTAATCTGAAAAAGTGCAAATTTGCCCCCAACGAATTGAAATACCTCGGCTATAAAATCTCAAAAAATGATATAGAAACTGAGAATTTGAAAATTTTGGAGATCAAAAGTTATCCACGCCAAATCTGGCTAAGAAGTTATCGTCCTTCTTGGGGATGTGTTCTTATTATAGAGTATTTATTCATAAAAGATTTCTCTAAAATAGTTGAACCTTTGTTGGTGCTTAAACAAAAAAAGACTAGGTTCACATGGACAGCGGAGGTGAACACAGCGTTTGAAGAATTGAATCACATCTTAATTAATGACCCAGTTCCTAAATTCCTGGAAGGGGATCAAAATTTAGAGATTGCACCAGATGCATCAGACTATGCAGTTGGCGCAGTTCTTCCTCAGAATGGGCAACCAATAGCTTTTTTTTAGCAAAACGCTTCATCAAACTCAGCGATATTATACTAAAACTGAGGGAGGAAACTCTCGGAGTCCTACTATCAGTGCAAAAATTTCGGGTGTTCTTTGACAGTGCCCCAATAACTGTGTATTCAGATCATGCGGCAGTTGAGTCACCTATACTCCAGAAAAAATCTTTCGCCTTAGCTCATATGTTGGACACTAAACCTGCCAGAGTTTAACTTAATTATAAAACACATGCCAGGGAAAGAAAATGCAGTTGCAGATGCCCTTTCGAGGATTAAGATGGATGAAGATGGAAATACAATTAAATGTATAATGCTAACGGCGAAAATAATTCAATCCTGGGAAACAATAATCGGCGAGTTAAAAACGAACCCAGAATTTAAAGATATTTACGCTTACTTGGAAGATCCAGAAAATTTTGAACATGTAGACTTAACAGCTATTCGCAATAGGGCGGCCCATTATGAAATTACAGATAAATTCCTCTTTTACACGAAAACAACCAACGATAATCAAGAATTGCAGCCAGTAATTCCAATGAGTCTACGCTTAAGTATTCTAGAGGAGTTCTATGACCCAGAATTAGGAGTTCATCTTGGTGTTAAGGAAACCCTGCAAAGGGTCCGCGAAGTGGTGTATTTTCCACAGTTATATAAAGTTGTGACGGCGTATGTCAGGTCATGTCACTTGTGTCAATTAATTAATGATGTTAATTACAACCCAACCAGATATTTAAATAGCATAAAAACCACTTTTCCAAATGAATTGATTGGCATTGATTTGCTTGGTCCCTACCCTAGAAAAAAAGATTAATAAAAACATATACTTGTTAACCATCGTGGATCATTTCTCAAAATAGGCAGAAATAATTCCCATTAAATGGGCTTCATCAAAAATAGTAGCAGATTCGTTTCTAAACAAATATATTTTAAAATATGGGGCCTCAGTAAAAGTAATATCAGATAATGGTAGACAATTCGTAAGCAATTTATTTGAAAACTTGTGCACAGGCCTTGGCATACAATATCTAAAAATCGTACCTTATAGACCGCAAATATTGCGAAACGCATAAATAAAAATATAGTTAAAATTATTTAGGGATATGTTAAGAATTATCATGACCATTGGGACAGCTGCGTCAATGAATTAGGCTTTGCCTTGAGAACAGCAAAGCATAACACTACAAAAAAAAAAAAAAAAAAAAAAAAAAACCTGCACAATTGTTCCTAGGAAGAAAAATTTTAACATCCCTGGATAAGCTATTTTTCGCTCAACAAAGACAAGAAGAGTTTAAATTGAATGATATTCAGAAAATTCTTAATGAGGCCATCAAAAATTCTGATGGGGTGAGGTCGAAACAAGAACTATACTATGATAGAAAGAGACGTAATGTAGAATATACCATAGGCCAGAAAGTGCTAAAATTAAAGCATTCTTTGTCATCTGCACCCAAAAATAGGGTAGCCAAATTTGAGCCCAGGTTTGAGGGCTCTTTTATCATAAAGAAGATAAAATTTTCAATGGTCTACTTAAAAGCAGAAAATGGACAACAATCTATCGCAAACATCAATCAAATTAAACCCTATTGCAGTCATATGGATTTTCTAATCTTAAAAGATTTATTGCAGGCTTCTGAAACAGCGCCAAGAACATTAATTTCACTGTCGCCAAGCACGGATCCCCCAGCAACGAAAAGAAAGGCCGCTAACACTGAAGAAACCACAGACAAACAAAGGCAACTTCAACAAGATCCAAGCTCAACCAGAACGAGGAGTACTAAACAGATAAAAGTTCTCCTTCAATAAAAGCCAGTGCCTATGGGACAGCGGAAAAGGCTCTTATAAGATAAGCAAAGAAAACGGCAAACTACAGAATTAAAGCCACAAGAATATGCCAGCCGAAAGCAAGTATGAAAAGAAAGCAACCCGACGACATGAAGTCTATTCCTTTCCAGGAACTCAGAAGAACTAAGAGGTTTTTTAAAGATTCAGAAACAAGGCCACGCCAAAGTAAGTAAAAACAAGTACAAACCAAAGAGGAAACTGGAGTTCCAAAATCCTCAACCGACAAGGAAAGCTCCCCGTTTCAACGCCCGAGGAATGAAAAGAAAGGAATGTCCAGAATCGAATACCAGCCGTCGAGATGACTTAAGAGTCCAAAATTTGGCGACTTCAACATTTCAAGAGTTCTGCACCAAGAGGATGCAGGTGTATAGAAGCCAAAAAGATAAGTGACAATTTTCCTTGTTTTCTATATCGTATTGAAAGTTCGATTTATGTTATCTGTTTAAAGTTGCTAAATACTATTTAAAACAAGAAACTAAATTCACAAGTTTGTGAGAATGTATTTGTAACTATCTGTTAAACAGAAAAGAATTTGAGTTCACAAGTTGGCAAAAAATTATTTTGTGAATACTGTTTTTTAGAATTCTTAAGTTCCGAGAAACTAATTTCTGAATATGTTTAATTGAAAGACTTCAATTGTGTTAACATAAAGATTGTAGCCAAGAGTTGTGAATTTTGTATAGCAACTATAACGAATGATGTAAAATGAATTTTAAAGGATTACATGTTAAAATGTTCTATTGAATGTGAAATGTTGATGTTAGCTTTTAAACTATTTTAAAAGTTAAACTGATACAAATGTAAGTTTTGGTCAAGCATCATTCTTAATATCTTTGTATAAACAATGACTTGAATGAAAGTATAGATTGAATGTGCTTAAAAAGTTAGGCTCTCCAGGCTTCACTTAAGAATTTTAAAATTTAAGCTTTTTTTTAGGACATTAGGTCTAGTTTTGTGTTTAAGGAGTTTTCTAAGGTCTGGAAAGTCGAGTTTTTAACAAAACATAGCGATTGGATAATGGTAGATTGTCATCGTGGAATTACAACATAAAAACCTCGTCTCACTCAGAACAATTTCTGGAGAGGATGGAGGGTAAAAGAATTAAAGTTTCGTGTGAATGAAAATGTTTCAGGGCCAAACTAATTGCAAGAAAGAGTGATTATAACACTTCAAAACTGTTATGAAAAGAACTAATACTTTTCCCTTCCAGAGAACTGGAAGGTGAAGACTGACGTCTGATTGAAAGAAAAGATGAAGTAGATGAATGCACTAGCTATTCTACTTGTGAATCTGTATTTTTCTTAGTTTTAATCCACCTTTAGATATCTGTGTAAAGTTGTCCCTAAACAGGAAAAGTTTTAATGATCGAATTCATTCAAGAAACAATTTCTAGAAGTTTAAAATTTTGATATTAAAGACTTCTTGTCTGGAATTTAAACTCTTAAACAAGGTCGTTTAAGACCTTATTCATCGAACAGTAAAATTCTGGTGGGGAAAGATGTAAGGTTTATCCTAAGTTTATTAACAGTTATTTTAAGTTTTGTATCTTTCCTATCTTATTCTAATTTCAGCTTACAATTTCCTGCCATAATCTAAATTCAGAAATGCAGTTAATGCAAATGAAAAAGAGTACTATTTAAGTCATCACTTCACCAACTTCGAGAGAGAGAGAGAGAGTCTTTTTCCCCGACTAGCGCGCATTTGCCTCTTGGCTATTGCTATGCTCAGCCATACTTTAGGCCCTTGCTTGGCTTCGCTGATTTAATTAATACTTAGAGGCCAACTAGTTAGATCTCTGATAGCTTCGGCTATACCTTTCAAATAACTTACTTAAGCTAGTTTTAGTTTAAATTATTATTATTTTAAATTCAAGCCTGAGTGGCGGCTTTGTGTAAAGTTCTAAGTAGGAACTGACTGTAAATATACTGAAAAATAAAGGGTTGTAAACCCTCTTGAAGTGTTGCGTATTCTGTTCACACAATTAAACGACTATTTGCTTGTTAGTGTTCATGGGGTTCTAAGTTAGAACTTTAGGATTAAACAGTAAAACCTGGCAAATTTATTGATGATGATTTTAAACCCAGTGATCAAACTGAATGTACATCGGAAACTGACACTGTACTATTAAGAGAATGTGAAGGACAACATCTATCTCCTCATCAAAGATCACAATTAAATGAATTATTGAGTCAGTATTCAAGAAAATGGAACTCAACCTTATACTCTTCGAACTGATGCTAGCAGTTATGCTCTTGGAGCTGTTTTACTCCAAGGGGAAGGGTCAAAAGAGCACCCTATTGAATATGTCAGCCAATTGCTTTCTCCGGCTGAGCGAAACTATTCGATGACTGTACGAGAAGCCCTCACTGTCGTCTGGGCCCTGAAGAAATTCCGTGGTTACATAGAAGGATCAGAAGTAACTATAGCATCTGATCATCAACCTTTAAAATGGCTTTTGAACCTCAAGTCTCCAACCGGAAGACTTGCTAGATGGGCACTTGAAATTCAGTCTTTCAACCTGAAAGTACAATACATCCCTGGAAAGGCAAGCATCATTGCTGACATGCTGTCCCGTCCAAGCTACGAACATGAAGTTTCACCTTGCGAGATTTCAAATCTATCTGTAGTGGACATGCTGACAAGAAGTTCAAAAGACATGCGTGAATCCCAGCTTAAAGATGAAAATTTAAAAAAGATTATAGAAAGTTTCGAAACCACTCAGAAAACTGAAGAATGTGCTAACTGGACTGAATGCGGATTCTTAACGGATCAAGGTGTTCTCTACCAATATGTCAATGACTCTGATTCAGAAGAGGTCCAGTTAGTCATTCCAACTGCTGAGAGTTAATCCATCATGCAGAAGCACCATGATAACCCAATGGCTGGACATTATGGAGAGGAAGGAACATTCCAACGAATTGTCAAATGCTATTATTGGACTGGTATGAAAAAGTACATGTCTGACTATGTGAAAAGCTGTCCTGAATGCAACCACTACAAGGCTACCAACCAAAAGCCAGCTGGACTGCTAAGAACCGCTGTCTATTCTCAACGTTTTGAGATCATAATATCTATTGATTTGTTTGAACCACTGCCAAAAACTGATACTGGAAAACAATGAATCTTCATTGTTGAAGACTGTGCTACCAGATGGGTTGAATTATTTTCTCTTGCTTAAGCTACAGCCCGTGACTGTGCTATAACCCTCATCGAAGAAGTAATCATGCGGCATGGTATATCACGAAGAATCATCAGCGATAACAGAACCCAGTTTATTACTGCCATCAAGCAACAAGTTTGCTGCACATTAAATATCAATCAAAACTTGATACCAGTTTACTTTCCTCAATCTAATCGTGTGGAACGGATAAATAGAGACTTAAAACCTTGTCTCGCAATCCTTGTAGGAGATGCGCATGACAATTGGCCTTCGAAACTTGCAGTTAGTCGCCTCACTATGAATACGGCCATCTGTGACACTACAGGCCATACACCAGCATTCCTAATGTTTGGAAAAGGACAGAGGACTGTCGACAACGTTGTCCATGATTTCAAAGCTGCGGGTGAAAATGATAACTTTGTTCCTGAAATCACTGCTTATCTTAAACGATTTGCAACTCTTACAAAGGGCATATGAGAACGTATCGAAATGAAGCAAGATTAACATAAAAAACAATATGACAAAGGAAGACAACAAGTGTTTCATTCACCAGGTGATAAAGTGTGGGTCAATTTACATCCTGTTGGTAATGCAAAAAACCAAAAAGACTTCAAAGTTTATACCAAAACGTGACGGCCCATACTTGATAATGACACAGAAATCACCTACTACCTATGTTATTTCAAGCCTTCATAAACCATCAGAACCCTTAGGGACGTACCATACGTCCGCATTAACACCTTTCAAAGACACGTGCACTTCTCCCATTGTTCCGCTCAGGAAGAGAGGTCGACCACCAAAAATTACTTTGCATTTCCGAACTATTCAACAACTTGTGATTTCGAACAGTGCTTCAACAAAAGGTCCCCTTGCCTAGGAAACCAAAAGACCTGAGACTAGAGACAACATTACAAGAGCTCCCAAATCTTCCAGTTCTGTCTTCTTGCCGGGAGATTGGTGGAGCCAGTTTGTAACCAATCTTTTAATATAAACTCTGCTGATAATTTAAACTGTTGGATTAAGTGTAACAATGAGGGTGCCCTCTGGTGAGTAACCAGAGAAATACTCCAAGAGTAAAAGCCTAGTGACACACGTGATAGGTTGTATCAGACTCTTGCTCTGTAATTTTCTTATGTTAAATGTAATGTCCGTAACTTAAACCTTTTAATAAATTATTGTTACACTATAAAGAACTCTTTTATGACCCCATCCAAAACAACCCCCATATAACAGTTTTAAGAAAGCTTGTGTTTACCATAAAACCCAAGTGATCAGTGCATTTTTTTTTTGGCTGCATAATTTTAATTTAACTCTCACAAGTAGTAAGGCAAAATAAATTAGAATTTAATGTGTAACCCACATCAGCTTGTTTTAAGATTTTAGAAATTCTGGCCATAGTAATTCCCTCACAGAATCTACATAACAATTACATCAATTGGAATGTAACTAAGCTAGCTTAGTTCCAAGATATGTTTACATTGGCATCACCGCTTCCATACACAGAACATCAGAAAGTAATTATTTTAATGCAATCAACAATAGAATATTTATGTTTTAACTGCAGCTATTTTTATTCTTGCATTTAAGTACTTCACAGTGATTTCACTGTCCAAAAATATATTTCTTAATAAAATAGCAACATGATTAGAAGCATTCAGTGGTGGATTGTGCTCAAATATAAGAATTTTTCGGCCCTTTCTACAGAAAAATTTAATTCTTTCATTTCATTAGTAAAACTTATGCTGTCCTTGTAATACATACATTTTAGTACATTGGCCTTTCCATAATGTAAATTTAAAAACTAGCAATAACAAATGGAATATACTAAATATGCATTACATTTCTTTGGTGAAATAATGCACAGGAAACTGCTATTTTTGGGAAGGGCATAAGTATTTTACCATTTTTTCATTGAAAATCCTTAAGTAACTTCAACAAGCATGTGAAATGCATATAATTTAGCAACTACAGAAATACAGATAACTAACTGGACAGTACTTTGTGTTCAATATTTAATGAAGCAAAAAAAAAAAAAAAACCCTGCAACTGCACTTGATGCTCACTGGAGAACAGAAACATGACATTTTCAGATACATCTACTTCCATATGCATAGCAGCAGTAATTGATTTTTTTTTTTAATGGATAACCAAAAGAAAAAGCAAATAATTTCAGACACTGGTAATTGCAATTTTTGCAGAAAATAATGAGTTATTAAGTTGAATTGATAAAAATCCTGAGAAATTTTAGTAATGAGAGAAAATTAAATTATATATGTCATAAATAAGTTTGGTGGGAATGTGGTTAAAAATCTGAAGTCTCATGTCTAAATCACAAGTTTGGTATGTCCGATACAGTACACAGGAAAATTAAGTTAAGAGTTAACAATTCATCATGAGACACGTTTTCAACTTGCTTTATTGTGTGTAGTAAAAATAAAATATTTAAAAGGAAAAAAAAAATTGAGGGAATTCCGACTTGAAAATTTAACCACAGTTATACTTTTGCTGAGCTCCCAGTTTACCAATTTGATCTTAGATTAACTCCTAAATGGCCAGATTCGAGTCTAGAGACACCATGGAGAGAGGATGATGTGTTATGTACCGTCACACTGGTCTGCACTGGGTATTATGATATGGGGCGGTACTGGATATCACTCTCGCACTCCTCTAGTACGCATTGCCTGTACTTTAAACAGGCAGCGCTACATCTCCAAGGTGTTGGAGCCAGTTGTCCTTCCTTACCTTCAGGGCTTGCCCACAGCCATATTTCAACAGGATAATGTGCGACCACACATGGCACGCATTATCCAAGGGTTCTTCGTCAATCCCCAGATTGAATTGTTTCCCTGGCCAGCTCGCTCTCCGGATCTTTCACCAATAGAAAACATGTGGTCCATGGTTGCTGAACGATTGACCCAGATAACATCCCAAGCTGCCACACCAGATCCACTTTAACAACATGTGGAAGCAGCTTGGTCTGCTGTACCCAAGAACACATCCAAAGTCTCTTTGAATCAATGCCAAGGCGTGTGGCAGCGGTTATCTCCAATAATGGCAGCTACTCTGGCTACTGATTCTGGAAGAAACCACACTTCACAGAAGTCTATATATTTAATCATTTGATACTTGGTCAACATGTTATCTACCAAATAAATTTTGTTGTGACATCTCTTGTCTTTCTTGGTGTTGCAATTTGGGTGGCCAGCAGTGTATTTAAAAGCAGTGTATCTAGATTTCTCAATAAAGTGTTAAATATTGCCATGTATTTTATATATTCATTATATTATTTCTTTAAAAATAATACACAGTTATAATATTTGGTGGTAATGTCCTTTTATTTGAAAACTGAAATGGACAAAAAGGGGAGAATGAAGACAAACAGCACCTCTGGTGCTAACAATTCCGAAACAATCTCCAGCTATAAACTGATAAATAACAATTATCTTTTGCTTCCTAAAATGCTTTAATTTTCAACTTAAATAAAATTTGATACTGCTTTTTTAATACATTAACACTTGGCCATTGACAGATTAAGTGCTGTAGAGAGTAAAGTGGTATGTGAGTGGTGTTAAAAGCTATGCAAATTTAAGTGATCTAGATCTCCTGTCATCAAGAATAAGGATATATGTTACATGCTATGTATTAAACCTACTTCGTGAAAACATGTTATTCTTATCAGCAATTCTGAAGACATTCTGAAAACTAAATATTCCAAAATCCCTTCTTATTCAATTATTTACATCTACAATAGCATATGAAATACACTTTCCTGTGAACATTAAATGTCTACTTGATGGATATTTAATTTTTACAAATATTATTCTTGAAGAGATTTGCTTTCTAAAGGTGAAATGCAAACCCAAATATGAGAAGTAAATATCAGCAGAGATATCAGAATGTATTGTGTAGAAAAATAAATTACTACTTACTCAGATTGTAATGATTTTAGATATCAGAAATGTAATGTGTAGAAAAATAAATTATTACTTACTGAGATTCTAATGAATTTCCAGTAGCATCTGCTGTATCATGAACATTCCTGAAAATATATAAAAATGGTATAATAACACAATAAAATTGATACACTGCATGCAGGAGTCCTCTTCTAAATTCTGATACTCAGATTGTAATGATTACTACTTACTCAGATTGTAATGATTTTCCTGTAGCATGTGCTATATCATGAACATTCCTGAAAGATTAAAAATAATATAAAAATACAGTAATAAAATTGGTATGCTGTATTCATGAGTCCTATTCTAAATTCTGATTAAGAATCACAGAGTTCCACATATTCCTATCCTCTTTTAAACAGTATTAGGAATTTTACTCAAAATACTGATTAAAATAATGCTAAAATTGAAGATCATTTACAAAATATTGATTTTAAAGTCTAATTTTCTATGAGTTTCGGGTCTATAGTATTATGGCATTCTAGCTTTCTTTTCTGCAACCTTTATCAACAACTCTCAACAATTACAACTCTTAATTTTTAATAATCACAAATCAAATACCATTGGAAATGTTTAAAATTTCACAATTTATTTCAGAAACAATTCACTCATCTATGGATTCTAAAATAATTTTATTTAGTTTCTGTCTGATAAAGCATAGCACTTAAAAGCTGGCAAAGGAGCCTCATTAAAAATGACAAAATATCAAGATTGATTCATATTGTCTATCAAGGAAACTAATAAATATTATTCACATGATGTTACCTAAAGCTCAGAATGATTAGTTTTCATGAAATTTGAAAATGGTGGGGAGAAAGTGAAGAAAATAAGAATAACAAAACAAAACAAAACTTTCAGCAGGTATCATATCATCACATTTAAAGAAGTTAAAGAAGTTTCCTATATCGATATATAATAGATGTGCAGGAGAACCAAACACTGGACAAAAATCAACATTCATTTAAAGACAGACAAATGATGGGTCATTGTGATCCTATTGTCAACTTTAATTTTAAAATTAAATTTCAGTTTTATACAAAAATTATTTAAATTTGGTATTTTTTATGGAAATAAAGCATTTTTGTATTGAAGTGCAATACCATATCAACAAACAGCACTTTATAAAAAATTATTATCGCTCCTTAATAGCAGAGAGTTCAGTACTCCAAATAAAATGTGATGGAAAGTGTCTGTATATTTTTTTTAAACTCTACTGCTCATAAAAGGCTTGCATTTTGGATAATTCACATATTCAAGGACATTATAATGCGATTTTGGCTAAATGATGGTTTGGTTTATTTCATTATGTGAAAGTCTCGAGGGCTAATTGCCTAAGGGAAGGGATGCCTTCATGAAGGACTAAGGAAAACAGGTTCGTATACATGTTTACACATGGGGAAAACCACAAAAACGTCCATGCAGCCAGCCCATTCATGGGATCCGAACCTCGGACTGAACTACCAGTGTTCAGCAACTTTACCGCTCATCCGTTGGTAGGTCTTGGCTAAATGATGAATCATTATTTTAAGCTAACTGAAGATTTGCCAGGATCTTCTGGTCTATTATTGATGCATTTCATTACATTTAGGGTCATACAAACTCAGATCTTTAGATAATAAATGAAAAATAAGAAGCCATAATTATTATTTTTTAAAAACGTTTAACCGAGAAAAGAACTTAGATGTTGCAATGAAATGTATACCCAAAAATGGCACACTGGAAAAAGTACTTACTCTGATTGTAAGGAGTTTTTTGTAACATTTGTTTCATTACTGGTATTCCTGAAAGATTAACAATAATTATAACACTAAAAAACTTCTGAATTTCCTAAGCAAATCATGTACCTTCAGTATTTTCAACAAAATAATTAACAGGGTTTACTGTTCTTTAAAATAAGATTCTTAAAATCCACATTTAAAATTTGTACATTTCAAAATGTTTTTGTGCATATTTTCAAACTTGTATGCACTGATTTATTAAACACTACAATTTTATAAAGACAAGACCAGAATAGCAGACAAGACCGAAAAGTAGGCAAGAAAAAAGATAAGATAGAAAGACAGAAAAGTAGGCAATAAAGAAAAGACAGAAAGACCAAAAAGTAGGCAGAAAAGAAGCCTTCAAGAAAAGTGGCAAAGAGAAAAAATAATGATTAATTAATTTACCTACAACCACATTATTTTTATTAGTACAATAAAATTTTAAAATTTTATACAGTTAATGCAGAATGTCTTTAATTATTTTATTTACTGAAATAAAAAATCAATCAATGTTACTTCAAGCAAGGCTCTCTCAGGGGAAGTCAATAAGCATAACATTTATTTTCTAAAATAATGAAATGATGCCAAACTGATAGTAAGCCATCTCTTTTGGAGAGAAGACAACTATTTAAAGTATCAAAATTATTACAGAAATTTTGAACATCCACCAATCTTAAAATTTAATGAGATTCTTAAGAATGAAAATGAATATATGTAGTAAGGTATTGATATGAGACATTAAATAAAATCTGACAATAAGAAGGAATTCCCCATGAAACTGGAAATATATTACAGTTGAAGCAAATAAAGGACTGCTACTTACTCTAACTGTGTGGATTTTTCTGTAACATTTATTGAATCTTTGACATTCCTGAAAGATTTATAATTATAAATATCATAAATAGTATTTTAAAAGTAAACCATGTAAAATGGCTGATTTTTAAAGCAGAATATATTTGAATAAAATCTGACATGATATAAACATACTTGCTCTTTACAAAAGCAAATTCAAGGAATTTTGAAAATCAAATATGGAAATTTTGAAGTATTTTTATGATGTATATTTTTCAATATTTTGCAGGTTTCCTCCACATTTATTAAATATAATTAGTTTGAATTAAACATTCTAAATTACTTATTTAAAAAATCACTATATAAACCACCGCTGTTCTGCTTTTTCAGAATAAACCAGATTCAATATATTCTCTTTGATTTCGAACTGTTTTATAAAACTGTTTTTGTTTATATAACTGTTTTTTTTTTGTTTTTAAATAATTCATTTATTACTACATTTATGTATGGCCCTTTCTGATTACTAGCATCCACACCAAATACTATGAACTCTTAAAGTGACTCTGGATAGCATTTGTGAATTCATAGCTGACTTTGGAGAGAAAAGTTTGTTTGAGTAGCTTTCCATGATGCAATCAGTTACTGCCTATTTCTTTCCTTATATATATATATATAATTACAAAACCTTTTAAAAATATATAAACATGCCTAGTATTTTCGTGAATTAAGTTGCTGAAAAAATATCAGTAAATAAGAAAGTTAGAACTACTTTTTCACAAAGACAAAAATTGAAATTCATAATTCAGAAATTTAAAATAATACTATAAATGCAATAAAGAATTTTTTAAATTGTTAAAACCAAAACTTTTAAATAAGCATAGCCCAATTCAAAATTTTTTTATGAAATTTAAAGAAATAACTCAAAAAAAGGGGAATTCAATCAACTTCAATGCCACTTCATTAGGAGAAAGGAACATTGAAACCAAATGAAATCTCTCTTCCACAAAAATTCCTGCTTTTCCGTATCCAGAATCAGCTGATGTGCCATTTCAATGTATTTGGCCCTTCCCCGAAACAAGGGGGAAAAAAAGTAAATTTTAATTAGAATCTTGTACCTTAAATAAATAAATAAATATATATAAGACACCCACATTTCTTGATTTTTGGCACTGTTGTTGAACTTTAACATACTGAAAATAAAACAAGGCAAACTTACCAGTTCCATTACAATTAGTTATAACAAAAACAAATGCACTCAATGCAAAAAGAAATACCAATACGAAAAACGATTGATGAATTTCAAAAGTGCAATTTCACATGCATTGAAATTCATGTGGGCTCTGCACATATCTGAATTGCCACATAAATACTTTTTGGCAACATGGAGTAATGCCTCATTAATACTTTTCCACTGCCTTTTTAATACCAAAACAAATAATCAGAAAGTACCACATGTAACATGTGAAAAATTCAGTGAACACCAGAAATGAGTAATCAACTCCATCATCTTAATAGCTTTTAATATTGAAAGCTCCAGATTGAAAATTCAACAATTTAAGAAAGCAGTTTGTACCTTTGACCATCAGACATATATGCTGAGATTATTTTCCATAATAATATTTAAATTCTAATCACATGCTTGACCTTATAACTAATATACATACTGTTATAAAATTGATACATACTGTTACATACTGTTATAAAATGTCCAGCTGTGGTGTCCAGCTATTTTATACATACTGTTATAAAATGTCCAGCTGTGGTACAATAGCTTCCCGCAAAGTGGGTTTTAGGGTTGCCAGAAAATGGCAAGGAGAGGCATTGTTTCCAGTTTTGGCATGAATTCGCCCACTTGATGACAAAATTGGTGATATGCCATAGATGGAGCTAGAACATTTTAGAACGAATTCTTACTGGTTTACCCCAGAATGTTCTCGAAGGCATGTCAAAATCTTTATAAACTCTGCCTGTACATGGAGTAGTAGTGAACCATTGTATGTATCATGAGTTTATTATGAAGAGTACCTTGAGTTCAGAGATTAGCTTGAGAGCAGCCAAACCAAGTCAGGAACTGTTCTTTAGTGCTTTGCCGTGAAGCTGATTTCAACGTTGTAGTCTGAAGGCTGTGTTGCTGACTGTTTCAGCGCGTTTAACATACACTTTTAGATGACTGTAAATGTGTCTTTGGAACTCTCCTGTATAAACAATATGAATATATACAGACAAAAAAAATCAAGCAAGAGGTTGAGGTATATGATAAAAGTACCTTTGCATATTTTTAACCATCATTCTGAACTTCCTTTCTCATTTAAATGCAAATTTCAAGGAGCTTTTTCGTTATGAGAAAAGAGATGTACAATTTCCCATATCAATATGAATTATTATGCAGTTATTGCTTATCCAAATTTACAGTATTAGCCATATGGCTCCATAATTATCAGTGCACTATAGACCATTACTTTCTGCTGTTTTTAGATAGTGCAAACAGCTCTACCCCAGTTTTGATCAAGAACAGCCTGAGGGGTATCTTACCACTGCTTTTCCTCTTGGTGGTATTTTATACTGGTATCACAATAGCATATGCAAAATGAAATAGACTATTTTTCGTAAAAGTATTCTCCCAGAAATAGTTTAAATGGCAGGTTTCTAGCTACATTCTTTTATGGTAATAGCAAAAAAACTGCATCTGACATTATGTTTTGGACAGTTCAACCAATCAGATGGTATGCTCACGAATCCTAGCTTCACAGCTTGACTACATGAAATTTCTGGGAGCATGAATTTCTGAAAATGTTGCACAAATTTGTTATTTGGTCTGAGAGCAGCTTTAAGAAGATTTATAAGGCACTTTTTTCCTTTTGCAGACACAGTTGAAAATAACCATGCTCTGCACAGAATTTAAACACAAGCTCTAGAACAACACACACCCTGATGATTATCCTCCAATCAAGCAGCCAAAATTGCTGTACAAGTTGCAACTCATTTTCTTCCAAACTTTTAAACATATTGCCTGCAAACAACTATTTTGTCAGCTGCCCTCCCAAGAGCATCCTGGACATGCTCCATAGGTTTAAGGTCAGGAGATCTAACTGGCCAATCTATGTAGTGAATATCTTTCCTTTCTAGACAATCGTCACCTAGCTAAGACTTACGTGGACAAGCGCTGTCATCCATTAACAGGAACTCAGGACCAACTGCACACCTGAGAAGTCAAACATAAGGCTTTGGAAGCCTTTGTCAAACAAATGCAGGGGCGTGCAACTATCCAACATAATGTCTGCCTAAACCAATACATCTCCACCACCATAACAATCCTTTTTTCTGATGAGAAAGGGATGATATTGTGTTCCAGACTCTCTCCAGATACAGGCATGCCGAAAATCAGGGCATACAACATGTTAAATGCATTCTTTTGTGTGCTGCAGTGAGCAGGGTGCAAACAGCTATCTTCTGGCATACAGCCCTATTTCTTGAAGCTTTCAAGCAACTGTAGATCATGAAACTTGGGTTCTGGTGGCAGCATACAAAGTGAGAGCTGTAGCAGTCAGTGTCGAACACTTAAAAATGATAAATAATGATCCTCATTCATCACTGTGAATCTTGGTTGACCTTATCCAGGTCTTGATATTGATCCAGTGTCCTGAAACTATTTCCAGGAGTTGCACATTGACACTGGACATTATATTCAGCTCTGTAGCCACTTGCACTTATGATTAGCCTGCATCCAATCTGAACATTTTCCAACTCCATTTCATCATACATACGTTTGTGGCTACTCATTTTATCTGATACGTTATAAAATTTACCCAACTCTTGTGAGAAACATGGCAAATGTCATGAAGGAATATGAGCAAACAAATCATCCCAAACCTTTCATACACTTATATCCCTTTCGTAATCACAGCTCCACAGACATACAACTGTATGCTTACGTATTTAATTTTGAATATTTTCATAATTCTTTGGTGGCATAATTAGTATCTTTGGCTCAATAATTTTCATAAAACTACACATATATTTGCAAATTCTCCTAATTTTGCACATGAGTGTACAAAACTAAGTGGTTTATCCCCCAAAAGTAAGAGATAGAGTTAAAAACAGAGGGAAATTTATCACATAAAGACAAAATTATTACTCACTCTGGCTGTATAGAATTGCATTATTTTTTTACCATACAAACAATGCAAAACATTGCATCATTTGCATTATTGACTTTATTATCAATATTCCTGAAAGGTAACGACAATGAATTACTGATATAATTATATAAACTTGTCATTTCCAAAAGAAAGAAAACAAAAGGCTGATACGTAGTATTTTCTTAATTTACATAACAGAAAAATTTAAAACATGCATTAGTTTTGTAGCAGCATATTTAAAATAGCGCAAAGTTTGGAAGCAGCAAATTATACTTATTTATTTTCTCACTGATCACAGAAGTTGATGATGATCCCAAAAAACTATACCAATCATTCCAGTTAAAAGTTTGAAGGAACAGATAATTTTTTATTTAGATAATCACAAGCCATTCTTTATCTGATACACAATCAACAGATGC
Organism: Stegodyphus mimosarum; assembly: GCA_000611955.2. Taxonomy (NCBI): domain Eukaryota; kingdom Metazoa; phylum Arthropoda; class Arachnida; order Araneae; family Eresidae; genus Stegodyphus; species Stegodyphus mimosarum. Next base: position 1,251,883 of record KK117600.1, on the reverse strand, counting down.
ATAGGGATATATCATATAAAACCTGTATGAGCTCGACCTCCGAGATTATCTAAAAAATGAATTGATTAAAAATAGTGCCAAATTATTCAAGCACAAATCTTGCACTGTGTTTCACTGTACCATTTTGTTAATTTCACAGTGTTTTAATTTTTTTAGTATACACATGAGTATAACCTGTTCTGTTTGGCATTTATGTTTTAATACTGAAATGCTATTTAATTTTCTTCTTTCCTTTCTGCCTCTTTTTGCCATGATGTTTGCTTCTTCTAGAATTTATTCAGATTTAAGTGGCAAGCAGTGTTTACCATAAAGTTTAGAGAATTAAAAATAACTATGCATGAGTTTTGGCTGCTATCTTGCGGAACGATGTGCTGTGCTGCAGGAGATTACAAAACTGATCTTAAGTTGGATATTATACATTGAAGATAGATTAGTTTTCAATAAGTCAAACGTTTAAATTTCTGCCATAGTCTAAAATCTGTACAAACAAAATTTTCAGCCCCACCCAAATTAGACTCCCAACAATAAGACAAAACAGTTCATCGCAGGACAATACCACCATTACAACAATTTTATTTAGGAGCAACAATTTTATTTAGGATAATCCATCACAAGATAATCGAGAACAACAGTTATTGAGGAATGCTACAAGGACTTCTAATAATCCAAATGACATACCATTCACAGTAAAAGAAATGACAGATTCATAAAAAAAAAAACTTTCCATACACAAAGCATCACGCCTAGATGGAATCAATAATAAACTAATTCAAATCATTCAGAAATCAAACAGGAATAGCTTTACAAACCTATGTAATAAATGTCTGCAACTAGGAACCTTTCCAAACTGCTTTAAAACAAGACAAGGAATTTTCTTCAGCAAGCAGACCAATATCCAGAAAATCTAAACTAATACTGGCCAATAAATCTATTGCCAACACCATTCCAAGTCCTTGAAAGAGCAATACCAGGCCATCTACGCCACCATCTGACCATAAACAAGATTATAAGTGAAATCCAGTTTGGATTCTTACCCAAGTAACTGACAATGCTCTCACTCAAATCCAGAAATACAAAATTCAACATTTACATTCTAGATTAATTTGCCTTGATTTGAAAAAGGCATTCAATTCTATGTGGCGGTCTGCAGTTATGTAGGCCTTCAGGGACTCATACTGCTCAAAAAATATATTCATCACATTACAGAATATTTTATAAAATAAGAAAAGTATAATTATTCAAAACAACAGAATAACTGAAAAGTACCAAGAAAGATGGTTCCCGCAAGGTTCATGCCTGAGTGCAGATGTATAGAATTTGACTTTCAACTCCATCCACCAACTACAAGCAGCCAGTCTATCCAAAAGGAATAGCGTTTGCAGACGCTGCTGCTTTTATCTTAGCAGGACAAGCCAGAAACATCTCACAGAAAAATGCTAATAAACCCTATGCATCTTCAATTCCCTCTGTAAAATTCTGAAATTAACCATTAGCCAGGAAAAGTCTAAAACCATAATATTTCCAAAATCTTCCTAAAAAATTCCACATCTTCATAAATTCGCAATAGAAGGTAAGGAAATAAAAATTACTCAAAGCATCAATTCCTTGGTCTAATCATTGACAAGAAATCTCACATTGATAAGAAACTAAATTGGACTGAACACTTAAAATTCATTAAAAATAAAACCTTAGTTGCAAGCAATGTTCTAAATATGAAAGGATTAAATAGAGGATTAAATCCATACATTCAAAAGACATTGTTTAAAAGAGTTATCGAAAATTCTACTATATGAGGCAGAAATCTGGCTCAATCTCTTAACAAAAGAAAGGAAATTCAGCTCCAGGCAATACAACACTCATTCTTACTAAGCATTATAAAATGCTACTGAATAATATCAAATGCGGCACTCTGTGTACTGCACAAATAGCCCCGTACATATTACGGTGCAAATGGAATACATCAAAGACACAATTTTAAGGCTCAAAAGGAACTGTTCCATAAAAGATAGAATTTTCAAACATTCATTCCAATTATGAATTTACTTGTAATCCACCATACACAAGCCACCCAGCAGTAAACTCAAAATAAAGTGCATTGTAAATGATACATAAATTAGAAACTATTACCCGTGCGCATACATAGATAGCTCCAAAATGGATGAAGGAGTCGGATGTGCATGCATCATTCACACTAATTCCCAAGTTACAATAATACAAAAAGCTAAACTTGAAAATCAAAATAGTATTTTCCAAGCTGAATTATCAGCAATAAAAATGGCCCTATAATACTATGCCGAATTCAAACTCAAATAAGTTCAAATATATAGAAATAGCCAGAGAATGATTCTAGCTATGAAAAATATCAAACATAATAGACCGATCATCCAAGATATCTATGATATCTTTATCTTGAATCTCTATATACACCCTACAATTTTGTGGGTTAAATCTCATGTGGAGATTTCTGGAAATGAGGAAACCGATAAGGTGGCAAAATCTCCTATTACTGACATTGAAGCAGATCTAACAACTCTACCTTAGCCTAAATTTCAGTTAACATATCAACTGAATTGTTTACTGTAACATGTATGGGAAGAAGTGTGAAAAACTAAAAGACTCTTTCAACTTATACCTCACATCAATTGAAATAGAACCAATACTAACCATTTAATCAACTGGTTTATGACAGGGCATGGCCCTTTCCCCACTTACTTTTACTAATGAAACATAACTAATTCTAAGCAATGTACATGTGGGGAAAAGGATGATCCTTGAAGTGTCTGGAATGAACGAAAATGCTAAACACTTCTCTGATAAAATTAATATTTATTTACATCTTTCGCATATCAAATATCACAGACAGAAAATCAATCATTGTTCTTTTGATTTTTGGTGGCTTAATGTTGCCACTCTGGTGAAAGAAAAATCGCATGCGAAGAGTTTCACAGATGGTGCTTCAGTATCGCAAATGATGTCACCATACACCTTATTCCTAATGATAGTGTTTTTAACCTCATAATCTTTCATGTATGCAGAAAATCTCGTTCTTTGTCCATCTCTTCTGTTTTCAAGATGAGCGTCTTTTGAAGGATCATTGTTCCTAGAAAGTAGTGGTGGAGTTATCAGCTTCATGTGTCTGAAGATTTATTATTTCATAACTAAAAACTCAATTTTGCTCAGACCAAATTTGCATTTTGCAATGTTTATGCACAGTCCATCGTTACTGAGTCTTTGGAAGATTAATTCAGGATGATTCTTGTGTGTTTCAGTGTCTGGAGAGGCAATGAGAATGTTATCAAGAAAGCAAAATATAAAATCAAGGCCTCAAAGTACTGTGTTAATAACCTTTAGAAGGTTTGGGAAGAATTGTGTAGGCCAAATGTCATATAGGGAAATTCAAAAAATCTGAAAGGTGTTATGATGGTGGATTTCAGAATATCAGCTTCATGAACAGGAATCAGTTGGTATGCTCTTATTAAATCTATGTTTGAAAAAAAAAATCGTTTTTCCATGCAGAAAATGTGTACAGTCGATTAGAAATGGCAGTGGGTAATGGTCTGGTACAGTATCTGCATTAAGGTCACGGTAATCACCACATGGTCTCCACCCACCGGATTTTTTTAAAGCGAGATGTAATGGACCAGCTGCTTTTGGATGGTCTGCAGAGACCTTTTTGCAGCATATAATCCAATTCCTTTTTCACAGCAATATTGAGAAAGTCTTCTGACTTTAAAGGATACTGGGTTACCTTTGGTTTCGATGTAAAGCTGCACATCATGCTCTTTATCATTTTTATGTTGGGTTTAAGTTGTGAAATTTATTTAGAATGGCTATATATTGGTTTTGAAAAGTATTAGTAATGAATTTAGGAGTGACACTACTGTTCCACAATGTACCTTTAGTCGTTAATGAGTTAGTGCCATTAATTAATTTTCTATTTTTACTATTGACTAACCAATTAAAATGTGAAAGAAAGTCTATTCCAATGATAGATTTATTAATATCTGCAATGATAAAAGGCCAGTTGAAAGATCAATCCAGTTCTAATAATTTTTTACCATATGTTTTGATTTTTGTACCAGCTGTAAATAGTTCAGGCTTACCTACAGTTCTTTTTCCCAATGGTGATGGTGGGAGAACTGATATTTCTGCTGCAGTGTCAATTAACAAATAGGTTGCTGATGCATTGTCACAAATATAGCTTCACAAAAGAAGTGCCAGCACCAGGGTACCTGGGCCGAAGGCCCTACCCCTAATCGAATTTTAGTGCTTTTCTTAATTATATAAAAAATAACTGGTTTTAAATTCTTAAGTAAATACTCAAGACATGGGATGCAAACTATTACTGAATAAAACAAGTAATTTTCTGAAACTTGAGGATAATTCGAAAGTGACAAATAATACGGTGCTGTGAACTGGGCCAGTAGACGATGAAGTAGCCTTCGAGCATCTGGTTATTGTTCGAGCTGGTGAGACATAAACAACACTAGTTATTTGAGCATGAAAATCAGTTATTGATCTGAATCCATTAACACAAGTTATTTACATAATTAACATGTAATCATAGGTAACAATAAGGAGCACAATACTAGCTGAGAGAGAAATCATAATATGTACAGCATGTATACAGAAGTATTTACAGAAATATATATATATATATTTATATTAGATTAAGTTATTAAATCTAGGTATTTTGAGTCGTGAAAATTTCTTCAAAAAGATTGCACAGTATGAAAAGTTTGTCAATGGAGTTTTCAGTAGCTTGTATCTCTGGCATCTTAGCCGCTATTTTCTGAAATATATAGCTAGTGATAATCCTCTACAAATACTGCCTAATTCCTTTAATAACTTGAAGATTTCTGCAAATGAACTGATGTTTATACTATTATTTGTATTGGTGTTGTTTGGTTTAGTCATTGTAGAATTATTTATACCATTTTGTACAACACTTGCATAAGATATGCCTGGCTTCGTTGCAGAACTGGAAGTACTATTTCGTTCTCTTATTGATTGGTTGTCATTTAATTTTTGCTGCTTAACTGTTTTCGGAAACTTAGGGCACCCTCTAAAGTTTGCTGTATGACCAGCCTGTAGGCAGTTACAACAAATTACTGTGCCAAGTCATTTTTTCTTACAATCTGAGGTCCTATGATCCCCAGCACATTTTACACAGCGAGGCTTCATGCTGCATTGATCAGAATTGTGATGGAAGTGTTGGCAGTTATAACACTGCACAACACTTCTATTTATTTTGTACTCGGCAACCTCAACAGGGAACAACATGAAATATTTTAATTCATAAATTTTGCCAACTTCAGGAGTGACTTCTAACTGAATTTGAAAGAGGGGCATAGGAACTTTTGATTTAAGCTTATGCATCTGAGCAACTTTATGAATTTTAAATCCCAATTTATCTAATTCTTTCTTAATTTCATCTGTGGAACAGTCTATTGGCAATCCTCTAATTACCACCTTTATTAGTTTGTGACGTTTTTCCATAATTAAATAATGATCCACGTTTTGCGACTCAAGATACCTAGTACCTAGTAATGCCTCGTGTCACATATGTAATTATAATTTAGTATTTATGATAACGGTAACTGTAGTATAGAACATTAGTTGTAGCTTGTAGCATAATAAATAATGTGTAGCTGATCTTGTTATATTTACTTTCCACTTATCTAACATATAAATAAACGTTACATGGCCGCAGCCGCAGCTAAAAAAAAATTATGAAGAACCACACAAGTCATTTATGAATAACCTTGAAAGTATCCTCAGTGTTGCTGTATGATTAGAATTTGTTTACAACAAAATCAAAACTTCGTGGTTGGTAAGTTCGTTATTTATTTTCATTGAAGTGGCTATAAATACGTATATTTAGACTATCTAAAGTCTTAAATTAAATATGGATGGATTAAAGCCACCAAATAACCTAAGTTTTGAAGGTAATATAAGTGAAAACTGGAAGAAATGGAAACAAAAATTTCAGATTTATATGTTAGCGTCCGGTGGTCATACTAAATCGCCTGAAATTAAAGTAGCTATTTTATTGCATGTTATTGGTGAAGAAGCGCTTGAAAAGTTTAATACTTTTGATTTAAATGAGAAAGATAAGAAAGATGTTGACAAAGTAATTGAAGCTTTCGAAAATTACTGCATACCGAAAGCAAACGAAAGTGTTGATAGGCATATATTTTTCTCTCGAACACAACATGTAGGTGAATCGTTTGATGATTTCTTAACAGAGTTAAAGAAATTAAGTAGTAACTGTGGATTTGCAGAATTAAAAGATAGTTTAATTAGGGATAGAATCATAAGTGGAATTTTAAATAAAAATCTTAAAGATAGGCTTTTGAGAGAAGATCAGTTAACATTGGAAAAATGCATTAAAATGTGTAAAGCAGCTGAATTAGCAGAAGTTCAGTTGAAAACTTTAACTGAAGAAAATAAAATAGAAGTGATAAAACGGAATAAAGCTTCACCTCCAGAAGAAAGAAGTCAGTCTTGTAAGAGAAAATTTTATTTACCACAAAAGCAACAAAATATTAAATCATCTCCAAATTATCAAGGAATTAAGTCCAATAATTCAAAACCATGTAGAAAATGTGGAACTTTTCATAAGTTATACAACTGTCCTGCTTATAATAAGATTTGCTTTTACTGTAAAAAGAAAAATCACTTTTCTAAAATGTGTACTAATAAAAGTGTTAGTAGTCTACAAAATTATATAGAGAATGAATTGAATTATAATGATAATGAATATATTTTAGGATCAGTAGAAGATAAAAATCCATTTTTTAAAAACAAAACAGAATGGTTTGAAAAACTAAAAGTAAACATATCTAAATACTTATATGTTAAGTTGGATACTGGTGCTCAATGCAATGTGTTGCCATTGCCTAAATTTAAGCAATTAAATTTAAGAGACAAGTGTTTGACTGAATCAAAAGTCACTTTAAATAATTACAATGGTTCTAAAATTGATGTAATTGGAAAATGCAAGTTGTTATGTGAAACATCTAAAGGTGACAAAGATGAAATAGAATTTCAAGTAGTAGCATGTGACAAAACTGTTCCAGCAATTTTAGGTTTACCTACATTACAAAAATTAAATCTGGTGCAAAGGATATGTACAGTAAATCCTGAATCTAGTGAAAAGTTACCAGAGTCATTAAATGGATATCAAGATTTATTTAAAGGAATTGGGAATTTAACTGGTTATACCTACCACATTAAATTAAAACCAGAAGCTGTTGGTAAAATAGAGCCCTGTAGGAAAATTCCACTTAGTTTATTAAATCCATTAAAAAAGGAACTGGCAAGAATGGAAAAAGATGGCATTATAAAGAAAGTTAATAAACCTACAGAATTTGTGAATTCATTAGTTATAGTAAGGAAAAAAGATGGTAATTTAAGAGTGTGCTTAGATCCTCAGTACCTTAACCAAAATATATTGAGAGAACATTATCACATACCAACCTTTGAAGAAATTTCATCTCAAATGTCAAATGCAAAAGTGTTTAGTATTTTAGATGCAAACAAAGCATTTTGGCAAATTAAATTGTCAGATTCAAGTTGTGAACTAACTACATTTAATACGCCATTTGGTAGATATTGTTTTTTAAGATTGCCATATGGACTATGTTCATCACCAGAAGTTTTTCATAGAAGTTTTTCTGAAATTTTTAGTGACATAGAAGGAGTGCAAATATATATAGATGACTTATTAGTTTGGGGAAAAGATAAACAAGAACATGATTTAAGGTTAAAGAAGGTGCTGGAAAGAGCCAGAGAAAAGAATGTTAAATTTAATTTAAATAAATGCAAAATTGGGTTGAATGAAGTTAAATATATGGGACATATATTTTCTAAAGATGGTTTAAAACCAGATGAAGATAAAATTAAGGCTATTATAAATATAAATACACCAAAAAATGTTAAAGAATTAGAAACTTTCCTAGGAATGATTACTTATGTTTCTAGATTTATACCTAATGTATCAGAATTGACATCATGTTTAAGAGATTTGTTGAAAAAACATGTTGTCTGGAACTGGAATGCAGTACATGAAAAAACATTTAGAAAACTAAAAAATATCTTAGTAAATAAACCAGTTTTGCAGTATTATGACATAAATATGCCTGTAGTTTTATCTGTAGATGCATCTCAAGAAGGACTAGGAGCTGTCTTATTGCAGAATAATTTGCCAGTGGCATACGCATCTAAAGCATTAACAGATACACAGAAGAATTACGCTCAAATTGAAAAGGAAACTTTAGCTATTGTATTTGCATGTGAGAAATTTCACCAATATATATTTGGTAAATGTTTTATAGTTGAAAGTGATCATAAACCATTAGAAACAATTTTCAAGAAGCCATTAAATAAATGTCCAGTAAGATTACAAAGAATGCGTATAAGATTACAGCCATATCAGTTTGAGATAAAATATAAACCAGGAAAAGAACTTTTTATAGCTGATGCATTATCAAGATCATTTACTGATAAAGGATCTGATTTTTTTGAAGGAGACATAGAAGCCCATGTTGGAATGGTTGTAGAAAGTATACCAGTGTCTAAAGACAAAATGGAAAATTTTCAGCAAGAAACAGGTAAAGATGAAGAACTACAAGTTTTAAGAAAATTAATTAAAACTGGATGGCCAGATACAAAATGTATGGTTCCAGAACTTGCAAAACCATATTTTAACTTCAGAGAGGAATTATCGGAAGCAAATGGATTAATATTTAAGAATTCTTGTGTTGTTGTACCTAAAAGTTTACGTAAAGATATGTTAAGTAAAATTCATTATGGTCATTTAGGAGTAGAAAAATGCAAGAACAAAGCAAGAGAAATATTGTATTGGCCAGGAATGTCTAAAGAAATTGAAGATTTGGTTCTTAATTGTCCAACATGTTTGAGTCTACAAAAAGCCAATTGTAAAGAACCAATGATATGTAAAGAGATACCTAATGGTCCATGGGAAGTATTGGGAACGGACCTCTTCTATTTTCAAGGTAATTATTATTCTTATTTAATAGTTATAGACTATTTTAGCAAATATGTAGAAATTGGACATTTGGAAGATTTGTCAAGTGTAGCAGTAATAAAACAACTGAAATCATTTTTTGCAAGGCATGGTATCCCGAAAATAGTGTATTCTGATAATGGTCCACAATATAGTAGCAAAAAATTTAAAGAATTTGCAAGGAGATGGAACTTTGAAACCAGAACTTCAAGTCCAAATTACCCACAATCGAATGGAATGGTTGAAAGGCATATTCAAACTGTCAAGCATATGTTAGAAAAAGCTGTAATTGACAACAAGGATCCATATTTAGTATTACTGGAATATCGTAATTCTCCTATTTCAGCTGAAATTAAATCACCTTCAGAATTGATGTTTGGAAGAAAAGTGAATGGATTGGTACCTATAAAAGAGAATTTCATTCAAACTAAAGAACATGCAGAGCATAAACAACAATTACTAAAGAGACAAGCCTTACAAAAGAAGTATTATGACAAAAGTGCAAGACCATTAAAACCACTCAAGATAGGAGATAATGTGTACATAAATGAAAAAGGGAAAAATCTAAAGGAAAGTGGGAAAATTATGGGACAAGCAGAAAGACCACGTTCGTATAGGATTATAAGAGCTGATGGAAGAATTATAGAAAGGAACAGAAGAGGCATTCTTAAAGGAACTAATCGAAAAAATTTCGTAGTGCAAAATAATTATGAGAATGAAAGTGACAAAGGTGACATTAGTAGGAGTACTCCAACCTTAGATTTGCCTGTAAATCCAAATTCAGATTTGACTTTAAATCCAAATTTAAACTTGTCTTTAAATTCTCCTATACATAACAGAAGTATTGTGCCACTAAATTCTGAAAGAAGTGTTGTATCACCTAATTCTGTAAATGGACATAACTACGTTACTCGATCTGGTAGGACTGTTAAAAAACCTTATTATTTAAAAGAGTATGTATAATTTTATTATTTCTGTTAAAAAGGGAGATGTCACATATGTAATTACAATTTAGTATTTATGATAACGGTAACTGTAATGCATGATAACTGTAACTGTAGTATAGAACATTAGTTGTAGCTTGTAGCATAATAAATAATGTGTAGCTGATCTTGTTATATTTACTTTCCACTTATCTAACATATAAATAAACGTTACACCTCGGTGATCTTCTTCCGTCTTGGGGAAGATTTTTAAAAAGTCACCTGAGACTTTGCCTGCAAAATTAAATTTTGTATCAATACTCATTTTTTTAAGAAAGTCAGAAAATTTGACAACGGGTTTGGCCATAATCGGCTTAACTTTTGGAAGTGTTATCATAACCTCGGGAGGCAAAGTATCGTCCATTTTATCAGTCAAATCATTATCAGTAGTTTGCAAATTTTCAAATTTATTTTTTAGGGGAATTTCTAGATTTGCTTTTACCTGCTTAGGAGGACGGGCTGTTTTGCTGGGCGAAATAAATCCATCCGAGTCATGTGTTTGTTTTATAGACCGTTTGTTGACCTTTTTAGAAGCCCGTGTAGGCTGAGTAACGGTTTTTGATACTTCATTTTTACCTAGTACCTGTTTTTCACTGATGGAATTAGCTGCATCCTTAATTTCCATAACATCATTATCACATGCATTAATCTTAGTATTATCTATTTTAGAAGTACTGAACAAATGTTTGTGAAGTTTAATTTGAATTTCACGAAAACTAAGGTTAGAATATTCTGGATTCAGGTCAACAAAAGATTTCGACTTACCTTCAAATAATTGAAGAAGTCCTTTTGTGATATTCTTTTTCCGCTGGATAGAAGTATAGGCCTGTGTGTGCATAAGATCCGGGATCGCTTCTAACATCATTTCAGATGAATTTATAATCCCTTGAATATTTTCAATGTATCCCAGAACGGTTACAAAATCCATTAGATTTAATTTGTCTTTCATTAATAACTCATTTCAATTTGCGTCCAAGTATTCATCCGCTAGTTTTACAATTTCATCCAGTAATCTATCCACAAGGTGCCAGGCAACAGCCTTAGCCTCGGGAGTGAGGGGTCTAAAATCACTATCTGCCATGGTAAATAAATCCGACCAGACCGCTGTAGTAATTAATAATGCATCACAATAATCAGAGCACCATCACCAATTGAGCAATAATCCAATTGAGGCTGATATTGTAACACATAAACATGAGCCAATCAATCCTCACAAACATATAGATGACTCATCCGGACTCCTTGACATTCAGTCATCATCGAAGGGCGGGGGCTTCAAACTACCAGGCCTGTTTTGAGGCCTGGTATTTGCAAGGTGGGGTGCAATTGTAAGCTCTTTTGCCAAAGCATTGATAAAAATAAGTTATTCAGGTCACTGTTACTTTTGGAACAATTTCTTGAATTTGATCTGTATCTTTTTTTGTGTGTGTGTGGACTGGAATTTCTACGCCTGTTCATTTCTACTATCCGCAGTGTCAAATTTGATATCTGTTTCTGTGGATCTTGGGCTATAATGTTATCAGATGGTGGAGAAACAATTCAAACTACTGGGGGGGATTGGGATTTAATTCCCATAGTTTGTCAGCCATTGTATATAATTTGGACAAATTATTGCTGCTTACATATAAAATGCTCTGCATATTAACTGGTAGTCGTTGCATCCACAATGTTTTCAAAAATTCAACTGGCACTTGCTCAGCCGCCAAGTTACTCATTTTGCAGAGAAGTTGGGATGGTTTATTTTCACTCAGTTGTAATTCGGTCAGAAGTTTCTGTGTTTCAAAATTGGTAAACATTTTAATAAGCCTCTTTTTACTGGCTGGATATTTGCTGTTGTCTGGTGGTTTGGCATAGAAGAAGCCTGGAACTTGTAACAGCTTTCGATGTCCGTAATGGCTAATGGTTAAGGCATACTGATGAAGATAATTTTTTTTTTTTTTTTAGAAATCAACATTCTTTACTTTCGAACATAATTAAATCCTTTCTTAGTAGATAATATATTTCTAGATCATAAGCAATTACGATATATTTTGTATGCACGTTATATCATCTTAGAATAGGAACAAAGGAGGGCATAGCAAAACAGAGATGTTTGCAAGGCAGAAGCTAGGGAAACGAATGCAGCAGAACAATGATCTAATTAGCTCAGCAGAGGTATTTATACTAAGTTTGATGTGCAAGTACAGCTAATCTATGATTAATTTTAGTGTTTCTTTTCAAGCAGAATTACATTACGATGAATCTCAAATTTGGGAGAACAGATGAATTTAGGAGGAGATCACCAAAAATAGAATGTTAATTTTGAGGTCGCCAATTATTTTTTAAAGCAGTTATCGTACTTTGTTATATCTTACATATTGATGCTTTCAGTACAATAGATCAAAAACCTCTTCCTTAGACAAGGTAACTATTTTTGGCATTTTACATATATGAATTCTAAAATATTTTTTCTAATATTTTTAAGTATATATATATATATATACATATGCACATCTTGAAAGAAAGAACTCAACCAAGAAATTACAGTATTATATTAAAAGAATCCAGGTATAAAGTACTAGGGAAATTTTTTTCTTCAATGTGGGTAAATAGTAATTAATTATGAATAAAGTGAACAAAAACTAACTAATCATTATATTTTCCAATTTTGAATCTTTCCTCTAAAGTATACTTATTTCATAAATGAATGAATTTTAGGGAAGACTCCTATAAGTTCATAATAGTATTAGTAAATTTTGCTTATTTTTAAAATTACAGATGTCACACATTTTCACATTTATTACTGAGATCACACATAAATTATCATCACAGTCAAGTGTGAAAGACAATTTGGTTCACACAAAAGAATATTAAAACAGATCATGACAATTTTATTATGCTAAGACAAACATAACTTACTTAGAATCTTCTTCTTTTGCAGGTTTGTCCCGTGATGTTTTTTCATTTGTTCTTTTTGAAGAAAATTTAATGTTTGGTCGTGCCTTCTCAAACCGTGCTCTAGTGACAGGAACAGTTCTTTTGCTTGGAATACACAGCTGGCGCTGTGGTATCAGTTCAGAATTTGGAGCTGAATTTTCAACTGACAGCATTTTTAAGAGATTGTATTTTTAATACAAAATTCAACTATATAAACTCAGGAGTTATCACTGCCAAGATTCATCTCGTTTAATCACTTTCAGGAAGACTGAAATGTGAAAAAGCAATGTAATATAAAAATCAAAGGACTGTAAGTACAAACACAAAAAAGTTGCACACTAGGAAAATGAGTGTTCTGGATTTCAATTAGACCCAATTTAACAGTATGCAGTAGCTTATAAAATTGAACAAATACTTATCAAACATTTTTAACATACATAGTAAACTGCAGTGCATGCATTATTAAGCTAAATTTATTCAGATAAATTTGCACTAAATTTTATAATTATATGCATCAATTTTATTTATTAATTTCACTGGAGATATGCAACTTTTTTCACAAAAATATATAATGTATAACAAAGTTGAGTGAATAATTGAAAAAATATAAGCATTTAAGGTACTTATTTATTATCACTACCACCTTTGTACAGTTTGGTGAATTTTATGGAAGAAAAATAATTACTTTTAGTGTAACACATTATATAATGTACCTAATAATAAAATAAGTACCTGATAATAACATATACATAATAATAAGTATAACTTATTTATTACTAAATAAATGTAATTAAAAACTAAGTATAACTTATTATTAGGTATATGTTAACTGTTATACGTTTATAATATGTTATTATATGTTTATAATAATAAGTATGACTTATTATTAGGTACACATTCAAAGTTTCAACAGGCACTTAGTAAACCTACTTACAAACAGGCTTTTGTTGTGGTGGAAATTGTGTGGCAATCACTTTGTATATCAAGGTTGAGTGAATAATAGAAAAAATATAAGCATTTAAGGTACTTGTTTATTATCACAACCACTGTGGCATAGTTTGTTGAATTTTATGGAAGAAAAATAATTATTTTTAGTGTAAAACATTATCTAATTGTACCTGATAATATGTAGCTAATGATAAATCTGACTTATTATTAGGTACATATTCTAAGTTTCAACTACACATTTACTCCAACAGGTCATCTGTAAACCTAGTTACAAACAGGTTTTTGTTGTGGTGGAAATTTTATAGCAATCACTTTGAAAAAGAATCTGAAGCACTATTCCTTTAGCATTTCTGAGATAAAATGATGTATTCCTGCAGAAACTTCACCTCTCTATTATAGGCAAATCCTATAAGCATAAATTTTAAAATCGAGTTCAAGGCAAAAAATTGACAGTTTTTCTATAAAGGCCATTGTAACTTAAAATACAAAAAGAACACATACAAAAACAGTGACGTTGGACAATGAACATTTCTCTTGTCTGAATATTTGGTTACCTGAATAATTGCTATGTGTGTGGTTACCAATCTTTGGTGCATTCTTAAGCTTTGGCAATTTCTACCCTGGTGGTTGCGATAATACGTAAGTGATGCATTTAATTATAATTTTTCATTTTCGAAAAATATTATATAGTTCTTTTAAACTTTATGTGTCAACTTGTAACTGAATTTGCAAAATGATACTACAAAATAAATAAACTTTTTTTTTTTTTAAATCTAAAAATTAATCTTCTCAGCTCCATGAGCGGCTTTATCCAGTCATGAGATTTTTTGCCATTTGGTATATATGCTTATAATTTAATATATTATGTATTCTTACTTTCTTTAATAATATAAATATCATTTTAATAAATGTAAATGTATGAAAATAGAGACTAAAATAAGTAAATATGCAAATTTAGCTAATAAAGGCTGTTTAAATGCGGGTCTTCTAGATGAAAAAAAAAAAAGGACACTTCATAAGAAATTGTAATAATTATTAAACAAAGCCCACTACATTAGACAGCAACTCAAAACCAAGCACAGAATAAAACACATAAAGATAAATTCCCCAAAACTAGAGTACCACTTTGATTCAGTCATTGCTAATAATAAAACGTTTCGAGAAAAATTTAAAGAAGTAATTTAAAAGTTGAATTTACGGAAGTTGTATAGCTTGAAAATAACATCCCATAAACAAAACCAAAATAGAATCTAGCACTTGTTAAAAACACAAACTATTGGAATTCTCTGATATTTTACAATGAAAATAAATTCAAAAAAAAAAAAAAAAAAA